>VXBJ01005036.1:750205-794685 GCA_013400055.1 Nycticryphes semicollaris
GCTGTAGTATTCTGCAGACCTTAAAGAAGTGTCCCTGTATCTTAGTACACAGAGGTCTTGGGATATTACTTGAAAACAGTACACCAAGAGGAAATTGTGCAATCAATTCCATGAGAATGCCTCCCTCAGCAATAAACACTGCCTGTGCCAAATAAATGGGTGATGTGCGTCATAAATTTCCTTTTCCTGTCAGAGCAGCCACAAGAAATGGATGAAGTTATGCACATTTGTATAAAAATAAAAATGTGTTATTTGGTCTACAGCATACTGTGGACAGGGCAGTGCAAGAACCGAGTTGCTGCCGAGTGCTCGGGCTCCCAGCACCCAAAGGCAGAGCTCCTCATACACAAAGGAAAGCGCATCCAGTTTTTCTCACAGTCATATTAACACCACCAACTGGTCACAGACGATGAAGGAATGCCTTTTCTGCTGAATTTAAGCCCCCATCAAAGACCTCCTGTTTTTAGAGAGGAGGTGTTTACCACTTGCTGCAACTCAGACCTAAGCACAGAGTCTTGGCTGAACAGTCCAAAACCACCAGCTGCTGGACTGAGAAGCCAGGATGTTCTATTATCTTTTTTTTCTAGGTAGTATTTTTCCCCCTGACTGAGCCTGCAGAGTGAGAAACTTGCTTGGCATTTATATCAAAATGTATAACCCACCAACCTTACACACTAAGTTCAGCTCCTCATCTAGCAAAAACAAGCACAGGTTATCAACTTCAACGCCATTCACAAAGCTTACTCCAAATGGGGATTCAGACTATGGTAAGAACACAATTTTGGATTACTGTATTATATTTATTCTAATAATCCTTATTCCAACCCATTCTGGTGGGGTTCCTAACTGCAGAAGGATGCTACTCACCGTGAGACCATCTGACGCCGAGCCTCTCCATGTGCTTGCACAGTGATGCCACCCGCATCCCCTCGCACACCTCCAAAGGCCATTCCTGCCAGGGCACATGCTGATGTGAAGCAGTATCTCTGCCTCTGCTCTCATCCCTCCTTGGGAAACAGCTCTTCCTCTTGCTTCCATAGGATTTCTGGCTCACCTGAGGGAAAAGGAGGGCTGTCAATACTGATATACTCGAAATACAACTCGAGCAGCTGCTATTTGTGGTTTATTTTTAGATTATTTTTCCCCTCAGACTGATCTCAATTTCTGTAATACTATTATTTCTCCTAGGTCAAACAACATCTGTTGTATAAAAATGAAAGTAAACTCATTTGTGTTATCAAGTTTACATCTTTCCATTTCTATTTTACTATAGCTGCCTCACTAGGAATTTCCCTCTTTGCTCTCTGATACTTCATGAATTACTGGGCCCATGAAAAGATCTTGGCGTGACTTTAGCACCAATAATGACTGCACAGGCCTTAGCCTGATAAACCACAACAGCTCCACAGCAGGATTTACAGGCTGTGTCTGTACTGCCCCAAGAAGTGGGGATCGGAGCAGCCATGGGTGCAGCACCCTCCTCCCACCCTTCCTGCCTGCTCCGTAAGTGCAATGGGCTGCACCAGCACCTCCCATCCCTGCTGCTTTGGAGGGCTCACCCTGAGCATGAAAGAAGTCACAGGTGACTACCTTTAACCCTCAGGGTGGGCACAAGTAGAATCTGTCAGAAAAACTTATAGAGACGCAATGCCAGCAGCTGTAAATGAGCATAACTCTCTGAAGTATCCTGTCAACTACACCAGCTGGGCATCTAGCCCCAGGCTGGCTACAGGACATGTACTAACCAGCAAGGGTTCTCTGTCCTGCTCCTGCTAGGGCTCACAATGTGCCAAACCAACCCAGAAAGTGAAAATCGAGTTTCTACATCCAAACCTGATTTAGTCCGGCAAGAGCAAAGCTGTTCAAACTCATGGAGGGCTCTGGAGCTCTGGCTCTGGCCTCTGTGCCTGAGGACCACTGGCAGCACTCAATGCCTTTGTTTCGCTCTTCTACTTCTCAAAGAATGAAGCCAGAGGGAAAAAAAAATTAAAAGGAAAAATCCCAGCTCTTTGGAAGTGCAAGATGAAATCAATGGCATCAATTTGATCCCAGCTGGCATTTCATACACTGAAACACCAATCTCTTACCCCCAAGTCAAAAGGAGACAAGAGTCCGAGCAGGACAGAGAAAGATAAGTGTAAGAAAGTGTTTGCCCAGATGTGTTTCTCACAAGCAAAGATGCTGTTTTGTTCACTTCTGAGAAGTGCGATTGTTTCAGCCATCAGAGGACAGATTCACACAAGAGCCAATGAAGAAGGGACTCTCTTGTCCGGGAGGACAGGTAGGGATCTCAGGAAGCTAAAGAAAACCCTGATGAGGCTCCATCATTTTTTCTATGGCTCATACCTGACATTTGGTACTGACTTTAACAGAATCACAGAATGGTAGAGGGTTGGAAAGGACCTTTGGAGATCATTTAGTCCAACCCCCCTCCCAAAGAAGGGTCACATAGAGCAGGCTGGACAGGAACACATCCAGGCAGGTTTTGTGTATCTCCAGAGGAGACTTCACAACCTCTCTGGGCAGGCTGTTCCAGTGCTCTGTCACTTGGAAAGTAAAGAAGCTTTTCCTTATATCCAGACAGAATTTTCTGTGTTCCAGTTTGTGTCTGTTGTCTCTTGTCCTGTCTCTGGGAACGACAGAAAAGAGCCTGGCCCCATCCTCTTGACACCCACCCTTTAGATATTTATAAGCATTGATGAGGTCCCCTCACAGTCTTCTCTTCTCCAGGTTAAACAGACCCACGCCTCTCAACCTTTCTTTATGAGAGAGACACTCCAGTCCCCTGATCATCTTTGTAGCCTTCCACTGGACTCTCTCCAGTAGTTCCCTGTCCTTGAACTGGGGGCCCCAGAACTGGACACAATACTCCAGATGTGGCCTCACCAGGGCAAAGTAGAGGAGGAAGATAACCTCCCCTGACCTGCTGGTCACACTATTTTTAATGCACCTCAGGATAACATTGGCCTTCTTGGCTGCAAGGGCACATCTCTGGCTAATGGTCAACTTGTGGGACACTAGGACTCCTAAGTCCCTCTCCGCAGAGCTGCTTTCCAGCAGATCAACCCCTAACCTCTACAGCTGCATGTGGTTATTCCTCCTTAGGTACAGGACCCTACACTTTCCTGTTCTGCTGCTACCTCTGCTTTTCAAGCAATAACAAGGATCAGAGCTGTAATAGTTTCCATCACGTCTTTCATAAAAAAAACCCTTGACTTTTCCATAAGGCTTTGCTCTAAGAAAATGACAATTTACAAACATGAGAATATTTGCTGGTACTTCCTAAGGTTAAGAAAAAAAAGGCTATCTCCATATGTTCACATTTGTTCTTTTAGGTAAGTAAGCAAGCATGTTCCCTGTAATTCTACTAAACTGCTAGGACACGATGGATTTCCACAGCAGACTTTCTTCTCCTGAAGGTAGTATGAAGAGCCCTCATGCACAGAAAAGACCCTGCAATGTGAGCAACCACACGCAGAACTGATTTTCATTCTGGTATGAACCTTTGGTATATTTCTGAGCAGAAGCAAAACTTCTATTGCTGATCACGAGAGCAGTAATTTTGCTAACACACAGCCGGCCACAGCAACATCCTCCCAGCTGTTTGCGTTCTCTGCTGAGGATGTAATCTCAGAGGAGCATACAGACACCCCTCCAAGTCATTCTCCTCCCAGACACAGCTCAGATAGGAACACGAAGCTGGCTAAACTTCACTTCCAGAGGTGACACAAAGGACACTTTCCTGCTGAAATACAGAAGTTGCTCCTCACAACAACTTTCCATTTGTGAGTCCAAACTAAGACACGTCCTGTGGGTGAGAGTGTGACCTGCCTGGCCTCTTGCTGTAGTGCAGATGGCTCCAAATGGAAGGATAGGGGGGTACTGGTCCATCTCTTATGCTCAAGGGTTGCTGCCCAACCTACCCAGTGTCTTATACCCAGACAGGTAAAGTCTTGCAGTCCTTCAGTCAACACAATCCAAAGGTCAAATATCTACAAAAATAAAATATTCCCAACATCCTCTCTTTCACCTATATTTTCTTGTTCAAACTTGCTGGGGAACATGCACTTTTTGCTGCAGTTGGTAAGCATCAGAGCAATTGGTGCTGGGCACTTGCTCCTTTGCTCTACTGCCAGCTCCATCCCACCTTCATGTCTGAAGTCACCCTCTGCGAAGACATCCCATAAATCAAGGGGGGATGTTTCAGAGGGGTGTTGTGGACTTGCTTCTATAGTCTAGAATTATAGTGCTCCTGGTCTAGAAAGAAATGCTGGGAGTTGCGAAACCTTGTACAATGGTTTGAATAGTTGATGGTTCCAGCCTAGTCAAAAAGCCTCACAAGAAGTGCCTGATTTTGGAGATTGAAGTATTTCTGTTCCCAAAGGGCACTAGGGTATGGAGAATCATGCCACAGTTTTTATGGTTAACTGAACATTTCTTTTCAATCTCTGAAGGGCTTGGGGTTTGTTTGAATTGTGAATGATGGCTCATGTCCCAGCTCTGTGTGCGACATACTCCTCTAGTGACAAAGTTCACACACTGAGCTTCAGTCAAGAATCCACACGTAGCCTGAAAGTTGCTGGCACCCACAGCATATAATTAAGATCATATGAGATTCGGCATTTCTTTCCCTTGCCCAGTTACATCCAAGAAAAGGGCCAAATTACTCTCTTTGCCCTAAAGATTTGGAAGGTAAATCCTATTATTTGGCTTTTCCTCACATGCCTTATTTCTAGCTGTAATTTCTATTTAAATGTTTCTTTACACTCTCCACACCAAGCATTGTCATGGTACATTATGGCATGACCATTTCCTGTGAGATAGCAAGGCAGTATATTCAAAAGCAGCAAGAAGAGTTAAAAGCACAAGACCCCAGTCAAAATCTTTCCAGGATGAATGGTTCTATGCACAGGGAAGTTACATGAGCAGCACAACACGGAACCTCACCTCAGTGGTGCCAAGAGATTATTTTTGGCAAGTTACTCTGAAGACCTGAATTTAAAGGGATAAAAGGTTGGTCTGACAAGTTGAAATAACAAGGATAATACCACAGATTTTACAGCAATAGCCAATTCAGCTCCAGGGGATTTAAACGGCAAGAATAATAACAACTTCTCCTTTTCTTATTAGAGACCTATTTTATCTTTTTGTGCATCAGCCTGTTGATTGTTGTATCCATTAATGAAAAGGAAAAAAAAGCATCATTTTAGAGAAATCATAATTGCCGTCATTTAAGCTGCTGTCATGATTGTGACTTGTAACTAACAGCTTAAGGTACATACAAACCTAAAATGCTCAGCCTTCCTCCAGCAGTCAGGGCTGGTTAAGAGAAGAGCAGAAGAAATGGGCATTATGAGAGTTTGTCAGGTGCATTTCTTACCTGGCACGACTGTGTTGTATTGACTGGTTCCAGGCATTGATTGACAAGCTTACCATAATCCAAGAGAAAGCAAAATAAGGTTGTTTCTTGTACAGCTCAAATGAAATCAGCTGTCCTCTATAGCTGGGTAAATTCAGAGCAACTTGCAGAACTTACTCTGAATGGACACCAGTGAAAACAAAGGAAGATTTTGGTACGGAATTTTTATGATTAGAAACAGCCGTACCATTGTGAACTCCTCTGAGCGTGGAAGAGAAGCCACATCTGAGAGTTTCGATGGTCAGTTTGTGTAATATTCCATGCCCTGCCTTCTGTTTGATTGCTGAGCTTCTCCTCTTCCACAGTAACAACTTTGATTTCCTTTCATCCAAATCTATGGGGGGAAAAGTATTGTTCACTCTGCTGCATAGTCGGTAGAACTTGTACTACTTAAAGTAACAGATGCTTCATTGGAGATGGGGCTCCTTTAGCAGTCAGAAGGAGCAAGGTGACTACATAGCCTCTCTTCTCAGGCAGAGGTGGGGGAGAAGCAATATATCAGGGAAAGACAAACCAACCTCCAGGCTCGGAATAGGAGAGAAAGAGGGAAGAAAAGTGGAAAAAATAAAAGAGAAAGAAGAGGTGGAGGGAAGAGAGCTAGAGACAGAGAGAAATACTCTAGAGAAAAATATATCTGACTTCAAAATTCCCAACCTCTGTTAGAGCTTAAAGGGAAAATCTTTGTGCCCCTCAGATTTCCTCTTTAGATGATGAATGGATGGGGTGGGCAGAAAGCTGTGGAGGAAAACCCAGCGCTCTCACCTTTGCTCACAGGCTGGGTTCTGCAGGGCTGCTCTTTGTTGCCTTATGCTACAGTGCTGGTACAGCAGCCAACACGCTGACAATATTCCAGGTGGGATCTAATGCCTTTTGCAGCAACAGACATATTGCCTCTTTTGTTTTTTATCCTGTCCCTCCATTAATGCGGCCTTGTCTCTCGCTCACCCTTTTACTACAGCTGTGATCTAGGCAGACAGTTTCAACGATTTTTCCAAAAGAAACTAACCCCCACATACATCAAACCCCTCTCAGTCCCTCTGCTGAATGCTTTCTCTGTTTAGCACATATTCCCCAGTCTGATTCTCTGCTTGCAGATTAATTACTTTACATTTCTCTGCATTAAACTCCATTTTGCCGTTTGTTAGCAGAGTCATTGAAGAGATTTTGGCCCTGGTGAATCTGCTTAGGTGGTGCCCAGTCTTGAGGAGACCTTGTGCCAAATTATCCTGCCCTCAGCAAAGCTGGAGAAATGGCTCAGACATCAGCAGCTTCACATTTACACCGTGTTTCTGAGGAGCAGGCTCACTGTTTTCAAAGCCCACCAGATACACAGACTGCTCTGAAACATGTGGCAGCACAGCGGTGCTGGCAGCCCCTTGCCACGGCTCCAGAGATACCAGTGACTCCAAGACCATGCTGACAATAGTTCCCACCCAAAAAAAAAGACATGAAAGGGCTCCTGCCTCAAACTGTGAAGTCAGAAGGGGGTCTAGCTAGGATACTTTGCTGCTGGTGGTGCCAAACCTGGGCTGCTCTAGCAACATGAACATGGTGGGGCACCTCTGTGCTGTCTGGATTATGCATTACAGAGGTCCTGAAACAGTCTCAAGAACAGCCTTCTGCCAGCTTGAAAAGTTTTCATCTGTGCTTATTGTCTCATACCTGCCCTTGAGCTGGTTTTGATCCAACAGCCTCTATTACCTCCTCTTCCTTTACCTTTTGCCTTAGCTATTAATCTCTGATGTGGAACTTTGTGAAATGCTCTTTGAAACTCTAAGCGCACTGCTGAATTCCCCTTATCTAGCCTGGCAGTAATATCTTCAAAGAACTCCAGGAGGTTAGTTAAGTATGACCTCCTCTAGCTTCAAGCTCAGCTTCCCAGCAAGCCCTTCACTTCATTGCTAGAGATGAGAGGAAGAGGACAGGGAACTCTGGGACAAAGAGGCACATCACTGTTACAATAAAGCCAGCAGCAGACACAGCACCGCTCCTGCTGCCCAGTACATTTTTAAATTACATGGTGACACCACACTCTCCAACTGCGCTTTCTCTTTTACAAGGACCCACTGTCTCACAAGCAGCTGCCTCTACCCACCCAGGGATGGACTTTCAAAGGGCCACCAGGGATTTCTGAAACAAAGCTGAGGACCCAGCTGCACATCCTGCACCTTTGGATACACCCTCAAACCCCTTTAACACCTGCCTGTCATCGGGTTCTCATCTGACATGCTCTCCCTTCATGGAGCCACTTTAGAATTATTTAATGCTACAGGAAATGTTTTTCACCACGAAGGTGCCTAACAGTAGAAAAAGTCTCTGAGAGAGGTATCTCCTGAAAATCAGCCAAAGACCTGAACAACATTGGCTAAGTTGGTCAATGCTGATTTGAGCAAGAAGATGGACAGCGGGTTATATTAGAATAAGGCTTATTGGTGATTTTCATCTTCCCTTTGGACCCAGACCCATCTTCCAGCTCTTAACTGGTGAGTCCAGGAACCCAAGCATAATTGTAAACTCCCCTTTCAGAATCCCAGCCGGGATTAGGTACAGTTTGGTGAGTTCCAAGCAGTATTTAAAGTTTATCTCTGCAATGAAGTGAGTCCACGTTTTAATTCCACCTCCACTTGCAACGTGCAGAATTTCTCCTTGCACTGTGCTTCCTGCTCCCTCACAGAGCATCTTGCTGTGTTTCCATTCACACATCATCTCTTGCTGGTTTCTCATTTACATCATAATACCGAAGTTGCTGTTTACACTGAGCGGCACAAAGGTGTGTTTTACATCTTACTGTGGTGTGATCATTAACATCACACTGCTGGCCCCAGGGAATTTCATGACTGGATTCAGATCCATCTGTCCTGTGTTCCCAACAGGGGTTCCCCCTGCAGGCCTGAATATTCTGGCAGGAGACAATTCAAAATGCGCAGAACAGTACATGTCAGGCAGAATGTGTTACCTTAAATGATGATCTCGTATAAGAATGTGCATGTTGTTTTGTGTCTTACCTCCTTAAAGAGCAGCCTCTTCAGAAATCATGGTGCAATCTATGTTCCATCACAATAAAAGTGCTAGGTATACCTGCAGTGAGGTAAGCTTCCTTAACGTTCTCAATTTATAGATAAAATCCCCCGACAAGAATAAAGAAAGACACAAGAAAGATTTCCTTATTTACCACTGATACAAGGTTAGTAGGTTTTGGTGCATTCTCTTTATAGCTTTGCATCTCAAAGGTATATATAATGTTTCTACCACCCATATCTGCATAGTCTGTCTGGAAATAAAAATAAAGGCACACATGGCAATGCTTCAGATTTAACCCAGAGAGTCACAGAGTGATATAGCTCTGAGTGTTAATCATGGGGGGAACCAGGTGTTTCAAATGTGCTAGTGGCCACGCTGTCCACAGGCAGTGGGATCCAGGCAGGGGGAAGGAGACATCTGCTTCAGAAGTAAACATCCACCTGGCAACCCAGGTGAAAACAAGAGCAAGGGAGAAAAATGAGGATGGTGAACACGTCTTTTCCTTATAGGAAGTCCTGTAGAGGTTCCGTCACTTTGAAGGGTGGTTTCAGTAGGAGATAACCCTTTTTCATTTCTCCTCAGTGGTATTTACACCTAGGGCTTGCTGCAGCTGCCCTTGAGTTCCCTTCCACTGCCTATCTACCATTTGCTCAAGTACATTGGATCAGATCCCTTAAGATTAGAGTTTGAGGAACATATGTGGATGGACAAAATCCAGCAATTTTTTACCTTCCAGTGTGAGTAACAGAACTTAACTCACTTTCTGCCCTCTCCTCCTCTATGGATTTGGAGGGAAGAGACACCTTCATCTGCACCGGCGGGAAATGTCTTCAGCTTTGAGGACAGAAAGTCATTCCTGACACTTGGCACAGAGTAGGCTCCAAACTGCAGACTGAAAGTGGCTGGATTCTGTGAAGCAGATATTAAAAAAAATAAATTACTAGCTGAATAATAAATTTGACAGAACTTACCCTAAACAACAGCAATCTCTGTAGGCTTCTCAGAAGTTGCAAGGCACACACTTGCAAAACAGAACTGCCCTCAGGAGAGATCCACAACACAAACTGGGCCCCTAGGCTGGCTTTGGGCTGCGTCCTTTCATCTGTAATGCACAGCTCAGGCTGACCTTTAACTAGGAAAAATAAAAAAGGGAGGTGACTGTTACTGAGTCACACAGAGGGGAAAAAATAAGGTGTGAATTACGATGGGGAAGAATGGAGAATATTTAGAAAATGTTAAGAGGCAGAATATTTTGAGAATGCTTCTGGATGGGGTAGACACTCCAGCAGCACTGCTTTTGCGAAAGTGGTTGCTTTGGTGCAGGTTTGCTACTGGATTTCCATAGGTTTTCTCGGAACAGATGACTGAAGTCTGAGATTTCAAAATCCACAGGCACTTTTTAAAATCTTGGTTCCTTACATAGAACCATAGAATGGTTAGAGTTGGAAGGAACCTTAAAGATCATCGAGTTCCAACCCCCCTGCCAACCTCCTCCCACTGGAGCAGGTTGCTCAAAGCCCCCTCCAGCCTGGCCTTGAACACCCCCAGGGATGGGGCATCCACAACTTCTTTGAGCAACTTGTTCCAGTTTCTCACCACCTTCACAGTAAAGAATTTCTTTCTAGTATCTAATGCTCCTGCAGTGCTCCAATGCTGCAGTGCTGTTTAGTCTTGAATTTACTTAGCATTAAGTGCAGCTACAAGGGTCAGGACAGGTTTCTGTCTAGGAAGTTGCTCAGTCCCAATCTGGCAGATTCAAATCCCAGGATTTAACATGGAAACTCCATCTCACCCTTTACCCACCTCTACCCCCACTGCAGGTAACAAGCTCAAAGAGAAAGGGAGATTCCTCAGCATCCACCCAATGCTCATAGATGAAAAAGAATTAAAAAATCTCAGGCTACAAAGTAAATATAATTATAGAATCATAGAATGGTTAGAGTTGGAAGGGACTTCAAAGATCATCAAGTTCCAACCCCACTGCTATGGGCAGGGACACCTCCCACCAGAGCAGGTTGCTCTAGTGTTGTACAGCTAGTGTTGTACAGATACTCAAACTGGTGTTAGACAAGCTGTGGTACAGCCAGCAACACAGTGATGACAGTGGCATGTTATCCAGCATAGGCTGGATAATAATCCTCACCAATTCATTCACTTTCTTGAGAGAGCTTTGCAATCAATGGTGGTCACTGTCTATCCTGCTACATTGCTCACTGGACGCAGGATAATTGGCCTGCAGCTAGTTCAGCTACACTTGTCTGTACTCATGCCTACAGGAGGAACAGACGCCCCAGCTGACTTACCTCCAAATGCATCATCCACTTCACAATCACAGACAGGGTCTCCAGGACCCCTGCCCTTGCCAACTGGCCCAAAGCTGCCTTTACTGGAGCTGCAGGGGAGAGCCCAGAGGCGGTACCTGCTGCAATGCAACTTCATGCCAGTCAGAAGAGTTGTGTGGAGGAAGGTGGAAAAAAAAAAAATCACCGAGGATTAATCAAGCCATCATCAGTGGCTCCAGGTGCAATAGCTGTACAAGAAAAACAAATAAATCAACCCATGGTTAAAAATAGCCCTTTTTGATTACTGTCTTCAGTCTTCGTCTAAAGACAGCATAACGACATAACGTTCTCTCAGGAACTAACCCTTGTCCAATATTTTACTGCTCCTGCCCTTAGAGCTAGTCAATACTTGCAGAAGATAGAGAGGCAGATTGATTAGAGGTAAAAGATACCTGTACTGTAGACATTTCCTCTTGCTGGGCCCAGGATGCTGCCCACAGGGGTCACCAGAGGGGCCCCCAATACCCACACAGCCTTATGGCCAGGCACAAGCCTTCATGGCCAAAAAGCCACATCAAGTGAGTCCAGCGGTCAATCAGGCAGCCAAAGAATTTTGGAGAAATGACCTCTTAGGAAACATTTATATTGATATCCACATCTCACAACAGGAACTGCAATACTGCATCTCTAGGAACTCACACCTACCTGTATCTGCAAATTAATGTTTATGAAATACATCTCCAACAGGCTGTATTGTCTCTGAGGCAGCCAGTTCCTGGTAGTTTCTGCTGATGCCAGGATTCTAATGGCATTCATAAAATTGGAGAAATAGAAAAGATATAAAGCACAAATACAAGTAATACATTGTTAATTTTTAACCCCTTTTTATTAATTTTTAAATGTTACCATATCCATAAGAGAAAAATCACTTTCATTAGTGTTACCATTTCTAGCAGACTCTCAGCTAGCTCCCTAGCCTAAGCAGAAAATCTAAATTTCACGCTTAAAAACAAACCAAGCAACCAATCAGATCCAAAAAAAATGCAGTCAACCCACCCTCGTTTACCGCCAGGACCCGTTTGCGGTAGTTACCGGTGCGGGGAGCGGCGGGGAACACGGGGAGCAGCGGGGGACACCGCCACCTGGTGCCGCCGCCCCGAGCTGCAGTCGCCGCGCTGCCGCCCGCTATTTTGGGGGAACCGAGGCAGAATCTGCTCCCCGGCCCCCGTATAGCCCGTTCGGACCACGGATAGCACAGGCGGTAAATAAATAGCCCCCGTTATTCCCGAGCGGTGAAACAGCGCGGATAATTACGAGTGTTCCCATTGTCTACATAAATGTCTAATCCTTTCTGGAACCCTACGAAGCTCATGGCCTCAATTAAATCTTGAAGCAGTAAACGCGACAGGTTAATCGTAGGGCTTGTTTCTGAAAACCCAAGTGACCTCAGTTAATTTTAAATGTGGCATCTTCCCATTTCAGTGTCTTCTTGAGAAAGGGCGAACGGGAGCAACCAGTGTCTGCTTTCATGCTATTCATTGTTTTGATACAATCTTTATTATATTTCCCTTATTAATCATCCCAGTTACTAGCTGGCCCAGGCTTTTAGTCTCTCCTCACATGTGAGTTTTCCCCTGAATGTGGCTTATGGGTAATAAACTCCCACCTTATTACCTGAAGTGTCCATCACATTTAACCTAGTCTCACCAGGGTCAGGGATCACGGTGAAGTACTTCAGCCCTGCTGGCCCAAACGTTTGCATCTCCAGGCCTCATCTACCCCATATGATCAGCTCAGATGCACAGTCCTTCCTTTCCTGCATTTATTCAAGCAATAGAATCATCATTGCACCGGTATCCAGCATCAGCTAAACTCCATTTTAAGTGCACGCAGGGCCAGCCCCTTCTTCTATTTAAAGAGGAAAAATCAATCTGATTATGCTTCTTGCTTGCTTGCAGTTTGTGTTTGGTTGCTCCAGCGTTCATCTGCAGCTCAGTGTTTACATAAGATACACAACCTGTAAATCTAAGATTTGATTACACAGAAAGATGTTCCAGGAATGTTACATATAAATAGATGGCCTCAGTGCACTCCGATTCATCCAGAGTTCTGACCTCACATCATTTGCCCAATAATGTTCTCATTTGTACAAGCACCATCAACAGTGACAGCAACAAGTCTGAGCCCCATAGCTATGTGTCCTCGTGCTGGCACCCGGCTCTGAGTCTCAGACAATTATGAAGACTGAGAGGAGGAGCTTTTTGGAGCCTACAGGGAAGAGGTGCCTGCTCCCTACTGGAAAACTCTGAGAACAGGGTAGCTCTTTTGAAATCGTGCTCCAAAATAGATCTTCTGACTCTCAACATAGTGAGTCACTGACCTGGCTCTACAGGAGAACCAAAAACCACAATCCCTCCTTCAGCTGGCTCAGCTCACCACAGCCTCCCAACACCAGCAACCACATCTTGCCATAAATTCTCTGCCCAAAAGCCTCTTGATCCATGCAGCACAGTTTCCTCCCTTACGCTTGGGTGAGCCATGGTTATGGATGGTGGTGTGCTTCCTCCCATCCTCCATCCATCAAGGACAGCACACTCTCCTGGCAAAAGTGCCAAATTCAGCGCTAGGATAACGGAAGAAATGTAAGTAATATTTAGACATTTCCACAACATAATAATCACTAGTGACAGCGTACCTCATGGTAACACACCAGCCTCTGAGGATGGGCTGGAGCATGTGAGAGCCTGGTTGCAAAAAATCAGCTTGTAAACAAGGAGAATGACCTGAGCATGACAACAAAGTCCTAACGTCCCTGGGTTACATATGGCTTTTTAATCTATACAGGTCTGTATAACCCATCTCTGCCGTACCTATCCACCAGTATGGCACATCCATCTAGCTGTTTGTGGGACTGGCACCTCTACATAGTTCTACCCTTGAAAACAAGATAGGAAAGGAAGGGGGTTGGAAATATGATTCAAGTCTTGAACATAACTTGAAAACTGCTGGGCAAAAGGCAACAGGGTGATGTTTCCAGAGACACATGCACGGCACAGGCGTATATGAGTTAAACCAAGGAAGGGACATGGCTCAGATCTTTCATGTTCTCCTGGAGTACTTTTATGTCATTTAATGGGCCATGCTCCACCCACAAACCCATTTTCACAAGCGTTCAGTAGCTTTCATCTTTTGTATGTTTTAAATTAAGACTTAAGCCATCTAGCTTGGGAAGGACCTGACTGGTGCTTGGACAGAGGCACTGTCATCTCCTCAATTCTAGAGAAAAATGACTCATAGAAGTCCTGCACAAAACCACCCCACCAGGCTTTGCCCAGTCACATGCATTTCTTGCAGCAGCCTTCTGTTGCCTGGCTTATCTGTTACACCTCCAGCAATACGCTGTTTCTAATGAGATTACCTTTTATCTTCCTCAAATTCACATGACTTTGCTGCATCAGAGAGAGCTGAAGCCTAGTGAATAATGATCTCACCTAACACTTATTTCTTCTTACAAAGGCCTGCCTGCTCCACGGGACATCCATCTGTGAGTGGCACAGAGGCCTCAAAATGCCGGAATGTCGGTACCTGAGAGCGTGGGCCTCATTAAAAAGAGTGGGCCAACAGTTAGAAACCTAACCACAGCCTTGCAGAAGGCTACTTCAAACTCATGATCTCCTAAATGCAGCTTGTGTAGAGTTGGGGAAGTCATTAGGCTCCAGAATTTTCACATAATTAATGGTGCAGCTAAGCACCACCTGGGATTTGCAAAGGTATCGAGGTAGTTGTTAGGAAAAAAAAAGTATCTCTCTTCTCTGTAGTGGTAAAAATGAAAAGAAAGCCCTTATCCCACCTCACAAGGCTGCTGTGAAGAGAAACTCACTAAAATTTGTGCCACTATGGTAATGGAGATTCTTTTGATTTTTTTGGCTATTTCCTTCACTGACGGGCTTATTAATGTAAGAAACATTCATGAAGGACAGAAAATACAAATATTTATCAGTATAGTTCCATTAAAAATTCAGAACATCACCATTATTTTTAGTTATGTTAAAAACATTACGTATTTCAGAGTGGGATCACTTCTCCATCTTTATTAATAATTCCCTATTGTGAACAAGAAGAGTATCATTTTTCTTACCCCTTTAGGGAACAAACAATTTTCCCATTTTCTACAACGCTAATTTACTTTTAATGGCTGTAAACTGTGCACACGTAAGAAGTGAAAGATTCCTATCATTTCAATCTACATGAAAGTTTCAGCTGTGGCATTTACCTTATTCTGACTCACTGATTTTAAAATTACACGAATACCCTCACAGATCTTTTGAATTAAAATAAGATACAGCTTCTGGTTTAAAGAGTGAAGTTAGCCTCCCGAGGCTGGCAAATTTATGCTGTATAAATCCAGACTCCAGCGCTTCTTTCCACATCGAAACAAGCATTTTTTTGAGAAAA
Organism: Nycticryphes semicollaris; assembly: GCA_013400055.1. Lineage (NCBI taxonomy): Eukaryota > Metazoa > Chordata > Aves > Charadriiformes > Rostratulidae > Nycticryphes > Nycticryphes semicollaris. The sequence continues at coordinate 765,383 of VXBJ01005036.1, forward strand.
TGTGAGTGGTGCCCACACCCTGCATGTATCAAATGACCTGATTTGGAGCAGGACTTTGATTCAGCACCGCATTAGGTGAGAAATTTCCTTGTGCCACACCAGGAGCAAGGGCAGCCGAGTCGGAAGTGGAGGATGGGTTGAATGAACCCATCAACCAGCGGCAAAGGAGACAGCAGCTGTGGTGAGATTCAAGGCTACGCCAGTTCCTCTTCAGACCATTCTGATGGTGCAGCGTAAAATCCACACCCTTTGTCAGAATTTGTATTGCAGTCAGAGGCCAATTTAGTGTTACCCTACTTGTGGCAGCAGATCTACTGCTGCAGTCTACAAACCAACATTAGCACATTTACGTCCCTGCTGGCTTTCTGTGACCTGATGCTGAGACACTGACTCTTACTAATCAAATTATGACTAGCTGGAATAAATGCACAGGAATGGCCCATCCCAGGGTTTTCCTGTTAGCAAGACCCGGTTGGAGAAGAGGACATGCAGCTGCGCGAGCAATTACAGCAGCACAGTGTGTCACTACTGAGTCTCAAGCCTATGGTTTCCAAAACTTCTGCTAACACCCTCTTCCAGCTTCCACATGGTGGGGTAACACGCACCCTAAATGAAGAAAGCAGGCACAGGCTATCTGCTCGCAGTGCTCGAAGACTCTGCTTCTGCAATGAACCCGTGTCCTTTTATTAAAGGTCATTCCTCAAGCCCAATGTCATAACACAATTTGTCTTCTAACCTGGTGGTACAGATGTACCTAGGAAACCTCCCAGTAAGTGTGGGGGAAGAGCATGTGCCTTTTTGTAGCTGGGGGGGAAAGAGAGACAGATGTCACCACACAGCAGATACATTCAGAAGGTACAGCTTCTGGAGGAGAACAATGCATTCATAATACAATTACGGCAGAATGGGAAAAAGACTGATAAACTAAATGGCCTTAACTCACTCCCCAAGTTCTAAGTGGTGATGTGTTCGCTGGTTTAACTTTCCACCAAGATTACAGCTGTGTGACATTGGAGCCTATGAATTTAGATAGCTCATTGGTTGTAGGAGACTAAACACGTACCCGTATCAAGTGTGTTTTCAGATCCTTCAAACATGAGGAGAATTCAGGTAGAGTATCATGTGCTACCGCCGCCTGGAGTCTCTGACACAACTCTGAATTTCTATTACCGCTTTTATACATAACTTTCAGACTTCATTAATTCTGGTGGAATTATGATTCGTCTTTCACTTTTTTTAAGGTTATGTGTGACAAAAAAATTATGCTTTCAATTTGTAAAACCAAATACCTACGTGGGACCTGTCGCCACCAACAGAAGCTCCAAACAATCACACTGATGGGGTTAATTGGCATTTTAAAATAAATCACTGCCTCCAGATTGATTTATTTTCCCCCCTCTCTTTACACAACATTACTGCATTTCTCTATAATTATTCAATGCTAAGTTCATGGTTTTGAAGCAGACGACTGCAGACTTAGGAAATGGTGTTTGATTTGTTGCCATGGAAACATCTTGCTGTAGATGTACTCTAATCCCATGACAACTCTGTCTCTTAAGAACCATTTTTTCTGACATAATAAAAATCTGATCAAGGTCAGATTTAATAACAATCTCAGTTCCCAGACTTTATTTCGTAAAGGTTTAGCAGAGTTATTTTTTTCCAAAGGGATTCTCTGGAAACTTTGTTTGTTTTCTTAGCTGGATTGGAATTTATTCCCTAAAATACATAAACCTGGTGTGGTGTCATGTTAATTTACAGTGCACCTTTTGTTATGGTATAATTGCATCATTAAAAGAAAGTTACTTATAATTGTTTATATTGTCTTGACAGATGTTAACATTTTACATAACATTGTTTCCACTAATACATACATTTGGGATATCAATAATGCTTATCGTTTCCTAACAACTGGTGTTTACATAGTAGCAAATGCCAGTGTAGCTTAACTTTCATTATGCCACACATTTCATACTATAATGTTTTTCTGAACTATTTATCACAGCCACATTTAAACCTGGAGCACTGGAGACAAGTGCCGATGCTTCATGTGCTCCAGCAAAATATAAAAGCAACATGCATACAGGAGAGTCATATTAAGACAAAAAAGTGACTTGTTCAGAACTCAGGTATGAGTTTGGGGAATTTTTTTCCCTCCTTGGCATAACTGTATTTGTCCTTTGGCAGTTAGGAACCCACTGAGGCCTTTGAACAGTAATAGTAAGAGAGACTCAGCTAATGCAACTCAGCTATGCACTTAAGTTTGAACTTTGAAAAGACAGTTAGCTTGACAATGCTCATGGACAAACAGATTTCAGACATACCTTTTCATCTGTTCCAATCCTGTCCCTGAGCCACGGAGTCCTTAGTATTATATGGTCCTGATGGGTGGGGGAAGAACTGAACTTAGATCTACAGTGGGGACTTCTCCATTTCTGCTACTTGTAGCCCCTAGAGAGAGATATTTTACATGCTTGTCTCACCTTGAGACACATATCAAAAAGAGATCAGATGAAGCACAGCCTAAAAAACACATTGTTTCCATAGATTGTGAAATGAATTCAAGCAAATTCAGAAACATAGGTCTCAGATATTCTGTCCTAGAAGGATCTGTCTGCAAACAGGTCCGAGACAGTGAAGAATACATCCTTCCTACAGCAAGAATTTATTTTCACACATCTATTTAGTCTTATGCCTATCAATGGTTCTCTCAAAGAAAAATACATCACTGACTCATTCTGTCAACGTGAATAGTGGTCCTGGAACTCCTTAACATACTGCATTGTAATGCTTTGATCACAACTACCCATATTTCTTCTTATTCCCCCAAGCACAGCTTCGCACAGAGAGACAATCTTTTTGTCTGGATCTTTTTAACCATCCAACACTGCTCTAGAAATCAGTGTCATTTGATCTTCCCTGGAAACTGTTGTCACACCCTTGTAACTAGCACACTCACCAACGTGTATTACAGTACCATTCTGGATCCACTCACAGGTCACAGTGGATTTTGCAAGATATTCTACAAGTTACATTACAGAAAGCTCTCACCTCAAAAGGATGGGTAATGGCTTCTGCCCAGTACGGTCTCTGGAATCAAGTTCAACCAGTGAAGTATCACAGCAAAGACAATTTCTGTGACCACTGTGAAAACACGAGGAGTTTGTTCAGCAAACATTTATGTTGTTAGGCAATACTACCACCAAGACATATGAAGCTACAGAGCCCATCATTTAAAGTAAAGATTGTAACAAATTTTGTACATTATTAACTTATTCAAAACCAACAGCTTTTCCACACTGATTTTCAAGTGTGACACCACAGGCAGAATATAAACCCTTCTTATAGTCCAGAAAAAACTGAGCTACATCTGTTCTTTGACATTACAGGTGATAAAGCACCACTTTGATGGCTCAGCTGAGATCAGAGCACATCCTAGGTACCACATACACACACACACACTAAGATACAGCATCTGCCCTGCAGAGCTTCATTTTAAGCACCATAAGACAGAGGAGAAAAAAAGGAATTATTCATATTCCTGTACTGCAGGTCAGGAAGCTGAACCCTGGGGTTTAAGTACAAGATTGTCCTTCTATTTGCATTATCAGTATAAACAAGGATTATTGTTATTGTGACCAAATAAGAAAAGCTGAAACAGCTCCACTCAAGATTGTATTGTGGCACACAAATAATTTAAAGCATACAAGTTTGGCCCATAGGCACAGAGACAGAAGATGCTTACTGATGTTACTGATGTTGAACTTTAAGGTACTGATCACAAACTCTGCACCCTTTCTGCTGGGTGTTGTAAACACACATACATTTCCACACACCACAAGATGGTTTCTGCTCTGGAAAGCAAAGGGTCCCATGAGGATAAAGCAGCAAGATCCATACATCAGTAAATCCAGCATCATTGTGCTGTCAGTCTTTCGGCACTCAGTCGCCAGGTGAAAATGCAATATAACAGAAAAGGCCAACCTCAGGACGAGTCAGTCAGGCACTCTATGGCAAAGGGAACAGCAAATCCCATTCACCCGGGCTGCCCTACCATCTTCTTCAAGAGAGGCAGCTAAAGGATTTGTGCTCTTCTCCATGCTTACCTTCAAGCCTAAAGAAAGAGGGTTTTAGTGACTTAGCCGCAGTGTGTGGATCAGCATTGTGCAATAGGTAAGTGGTGAGCAAACACAGAACAAAAGAACATTATCAAAGCTAAAGAGCTCAGAAGCTGCTTCTACATTAAAGATGATCAATGTCTATTTTTCTCCTTTTGCATACTATAAGAGGGCTCCCAAATCTGCCCTGTTAGACATTAGAGCTTGATCACAAACTACCAAAAACAAGTTACAGACAGAAGCGTCTATTCCAAATATCGGCTGATTTTCTATTACTTAATCTTGGAAGAAAGGCCAATCCTTGGCTATTTTTACTCAATCATTTTCTGCTGGAAAATAAAAATAACCTTAAGAAATCTTGGAGGATTGCTTTGGGGTTGGTTTTCTTTTTTTTTTTTTTGAGGGGGGGTTGAGGAAGGGATTTCAGATCCTATATTTGGAGTCTAGTAGCAAAGTTGCCGTGACAACTGTAGCCATCTTTATACAGAAATTCTCTTTGCAGAATAAAAGACTGTTTTAATTCTTCATTTTTCCCCACTGTCTAAAAGAAGATCTCCTCCCAATCCCAGGTAAGGTCCTGTCATATTTTTCCTTCAGTGTATACCCAGGGTACAGCCTGATCTCATTGATCAGATCTGGAGTTTTAATAGATGTTATTTGACTTTTAAAAGCATCTCATATTAAGATTTTTCTGATTTAATTGACTGATATTCAATTTCAAAGTCCTACTTTCCTCTTTAAAAATCGCTAATAGTATTTTATCCGAAACAGAGCTAACCTAATAAACAGATGGAACTTTGTTGTCTTTTCAGCTGCTCGGAGCTCTGGGCTGTATGTAATTGTTCTCTTCGTTTTACAGTTCTTCTGCTTCAGATTAAACTTTTTCAGGATGTTGCAACGCCAAAACATGCATTCTAACAGGAAATCAGCATCAAAGGTAATGGGCTCGCAGACATCTTTGATGCTTTGAAACCAGAGGAAGAGAAGTAACTGTTTAATTTACAACAGCTATTGCAGAGGAACAGAGGAGGGGAAGAAAAAAAAAAAGAAAATTAAAAAAAAAAAGTGACTAACGGATACAAAGGAGGGGTTTTAGCGGCGATGCTCGGAGCCCAGCGCGGGGTCGGCGCTCCCTCTAGTGCCCGGCGGCCGTCGGCAGCCCCCGGCCCGGCGCTGCGCGGCCCCGGGGCGACCGGGGACCCCCGAAGGGAGCAAGCCCAGCCCGCTGCTGGAAGGCATCACCAGCTCTGCAGCTTGCTAACGGAGAACCGGCCGTCGTCGTCAGCGCTAGGAAGTTGTTGTGGGGGTCTACTTAGGAAATCTGCCGAGAGAAGACTGGAAAAGGCGTTTTGGGAAGGGCTGGGTGAGAGCCACAGTCCTCTCTGCGGGGTACTCCGGGTGTTCGGGTGTTCTTCACTCTGAAACCAACAGTAAGTGAGGGGAATCGTGTTCCACCACGCCAGACAAACCAAATAAAATAATCTTTTGTGCTAAAAATGTCTTCGTGCTGGAGGTTGGAAGGGGTGTCCAATGAAGAATCTGAAGTTCTCAAGGAGAACAGACTTTTTTCACCAATCCTTTGCTGCAATTTTACATGCAGTGAAAACTCTTACCATGGATTGTCTTTAAATAGCTCTAGTTATACAATAGCACCCACACATCTTCACGCTCACATTTACAGAAATTAAAGCATAAATTTATAACAAAAAAAATATGTGGAGGTCTATATTAAATCATGGAGACTCCAGCCTCCCAGCAACCCTTCTCAAGCAATATGACAGACCAAAGGCAATTTTTGTTACACACAGAGTCCCTCAACCAAAAAGCCAGATGATGCATTACAGTAGGTGGGTTCACACTTGCTTCCTCCTCCATTGAATCATTCATGTTGGAAAAGACCGTTGGGATCATCAAGTCCAACCATCAATTCCACACTACAAAATTCTCCCCTACACTGTATCCCCCCAATACCACATCTAAACGACTGTTAAACACATTCAGGGATGGGGACTCAATCACCTCCCTGGGCAGCCGATTCCAGTGTCTGACCACTCTTTCTCTGAAGAATTTTTTCCTGATGTCCAGTCTAAACCTACCCTGTTACAGCTTGAAGCCATTCCCTCTCATTCTATTGCTAATTCCCTGTGAGAAGAGACCAGCACCAACCTCTCTACAATGTCCTTTCAAGTAGTTGTAGAGAGTGATGAGGTCTCCTCTCAGCCTCCTCTTTCTCAAACTAAACAGTCCCAAAAGTCCCAGCCCACTTCCAACACCCAGCAGCAGCAGCACTTTGAGAATGAATTTATACAAAATCTGGCCCTTAACACCTCAATGTGCAGAACTGGCCATTTCCCCCACATCAGTTTAAAGGTTTAAGGCAAAATCTCGTGGGATAGTCAAGTAAAGCAGGTGGCATATACTATTAGAAGGGATCTCTCCACCATAAGCAAGTGGACACATTGGCCACCTGCAGTCAAACTGCTGGATCCCCATGTATTGTTGGAGGAAAACAATGCAGCATCAGTGAGGAATAAAGCCGAAGTAGATGTGTGCATGCACATGCATAAACATAGACAGAAAACCAGACACAATGATTAAGCATATGAATTCAAAATATAATTTTAGAAAACTCAAGAAGAATTGTAAAATTTCCTGGCCAAATACCATTTTGGTTCAATGAAATATTTTATTGCCATCTGATTTTGAAGAAGCAGGAATTTATTTATAACTTTTTTTTGTTTTTTTCCCCCACAGTGAAAAAATTCATGGGCAAATATTCTCATTTTTCCATTTACAAAACTGTGGGCTATTTATTTTCATTAAAATCTTGTCACTCTTGGTGAATAATACAAAAGTATACTTAGGTTTTGGTAATCTTAAGCACAGTTTAAAATACTTGAAATAAAGAGTGAACCCTTCTGAACTGGACAATGATATAAAAGTATTTTTTTATTTAAAACGGGACTTTTGTTCATGGTCAGTTCTTCTATTATGTGACAGGGTAATCTTTAGCATGGCCTAGGACATAGTGATCTACTGCAGCTTTGACTCTTCTGTGTTGAGTAACCTACTAGATGACACCTAGCACTCTGAGCCTCAGTTTCCCTTGTTGTACAAGGGTGTGATGCCTCTGTCTTTAATAAGTGCCCTAAGGTCTGTGGATGAAGTAAACCATACGATAATCACCATCAATCAGAGCAGCATCCAAGCAACTAACAGCAAAATGTGGCTCATCTCCCAGATCAGTGTTTGGATGCACAGAAACAAGCAATCAGACATGAGAAACCTGTTTTCCTAAAAATCACATGTAATAATAAGGATATTTATTATACTTTTTGGAGGATAAAAGAAAACGAGGATGAGTGGACACACATCTAACTTCTCTTAGAGAGTTGTATTTTGTTTGTAAAGTCAACTGGCCTCTATTCCTCCTACTCAGAGGAATCTTTGATAATCCACATGTGAAATTAAAGGCATCTTATTTATTCAGTTATTTATTATTCTCTGTAAAATGAGTTAGGAATTTGTCCCTGTGAATAATGTTAGCCATAATAGTTAATTTACTCCTATTCATTGGCAGTAATAAAAATGTACAAGGGGATGCAGAAACATTATTATTTCTTGCTTGAAGTGCAATTTCATGTGGTGAGAAAAACATGCTAATATGCTGCAAAGTGCTACAGGAATTTAGTTCTCAAAGGAATGGCGGTATTAAATGTATTCTGACAAGAAGGGGCTTTGGAAGGGAAACATTTATCTTCATAAAGTCATTAAATTTACTGAGCAGCACCGCATTCTTACTGCAATCTGCTCACTCCATTAAAGGCAGAGCTGTGGAACGGTCTCTGCTGTATTAGGAGCATCTACATTTTTGAAAATTGTAATAATGGGGGGAAAGAAGACTCAAGGAGGGGGAAATAATATATCCTTCTTTAAAAGAACCCTCTGCATTAAAAAAAACAACAACCAAAAACAAAACCAAAAAAGCACCTCAGAAATCGCCACTCAGAAAGAGCTGCCTACCTCTGGAAAGAAACACATTACAGGGGAACTTTGAAAGATATACCTTTAAAACATTGAAATGACAACTAATGGCATTGAAGGCACTGGCAGCACAAAACTGGCACGTGAGGGATGCTCAGGGTAAAGGGGTGGGAGGAGCAGCTTTGCACATTCATATTTGGCCTGTAACCACTTTCTCCCATTCAAGCTTATGGCAATAAAATGGAATTAGGGCAAGTAGATACCTCTTGAAATTGGAGATGATATTCTCATTGTCATTTCCCATGCAGTTGGTGACTTTATTTCTCTTCATCCTTGATAACTAGACATGCTGTAAGTAAAAGATAAAGCCTCTCCGTGTATGGCAGTGCTTCAGTAACATTTTGGGTGAGGTCTAACCATGCCAGTTCAGACAACCCAATCCAAGGGCCTTGGTCAAAGACACACCACAGGAATCAGCGTAACTGAAGAAGAAAGTCCTTCCTCTAGAGGAAGCAGGAGAATTTCCTCAGCAAAGAGAAAGCTAGCAAGGGTTATTTTTATAGAGAACTTAGCTCACTAACTTCAACAAGAAAAAAAACCCAAAAGAAGTCATGCCTTAGATATGAAAATTGGTGCAAGAACCAGGACACACACATTGTTCTTTTTTATCCCATCATAACCTCTTTAATGGCTTCCAGTGCCCCCACCGGAGAAGGAAACTACCTGCACTTGCTCCGATTACAGCAAACATTAAGAACAGAAAGCTAATTAAGTACCTGTCAAATATGACACTAACACCATAAAACCATATTTCTGAACAACAGCTGGAGCCATCAATAACATATTTACTGCATGCTTTTTATATCAATATCACAGGGCACCAAAGCCCTCCAGGAACTCATTTCAGAAACAAGACAGCAGAAAACCATAACATTAACACCACATACCCACCTGCCCTCCTAACCACAGAAAAATACAGCACACAAAAACACCCAACAAGGAGAAAAAAAACTGTTCGAGCATGAGAACCTGAACCTCACACTCAGTGTGATCCCAACTGTGTAAAACAAAGGAGGAGCAATACTCTCAACACCCCTATTCACTACAGTAGGGGACATCATACCCCATTTGATTGATTTTTATATCCACAGAGTCTCGAAAGCTCAGAAACATTTTTGCCTGGCTCGTGAAAGCAAAACACGATGGCGATAGAACTAATCAACCCCATTTTCACAGAGGTTGAATGCAACATGTTTCAAGTGATGCAGGTAAACTTCTCTGTAAGCTTTTCCTCTGTGAACAGACAATCAGGCCCAGAAGTATTCACTGATTTCTGGATCTAGTAGGTTGAAGAATGATTTTCTAATGGCTTCACACCACAAGTGCATCAGTCCTATAGATTAGTGTTATCCCACACTAGCAACATCTGGGTTAAAGATCTGAACCTCCTGGTTTTGTTATGCCTCTAAATGTACCAGATAAATACAGTAACCAGAAGTTAGATAGCCTGCAGAATAATTGTACAATCATACCAATTTCTAATATACTTGTAGCCAGTTGCAACCTTGCTGTAACACAGGAGGGAAAAAAAAAACCTGCATCAGGAAACCACAGACTTCCCTAATGGGTTACAGTGCATAATTGAGTATAAAGAATAGTTATTGCTTGAACTACAGTTGAACTGAGATTTCCAGCTTCCCTAGCAAATGTTCTGCTACTGCTGCTAAGCTATAGTAATAATTTCTAATTGTGTGGGTTTTAAGTGAAAACAGTAAGAAATGCTGTTCGATTGGTTACCGTAAACTATTTCTTCCAACGCTGCCACATGACTGGAACAAGACCTGGCAATCAGAGGTCTTTTACCTAAACAACACTAGCAGAAGCTGGAAACTAATGAAGCAATGCTGCAGCAGCATCATGCCCATTACACAATTAGAGGGACAGCATTGGACACCATGAGATTGTCACACACCTTGCTAATGAACCATGTTTTACACACATTTAATTAATTAATTATGGCTGAAGTCATTCACTGCTAGCTAGCAACTGCTTTATTATACACAAACCTGACCACCTTACAAATACCACACCGGAGTGCTAATGAGCTATTAAGTGGGACTGCACGTTACCAGCAATTTTGTGGGAAATCAAGTAATAAGACATCAAATATCAAATAAAAGAGCTTTTAATCCAAGTGAGATAATTAATTGCACCTCCTGTCTCGCAGCTTTCCTAGTACTTTACAAGAAAAAAAAAAAAAAAAAGAGCTTTCTCATCAAGTTAATTCAATCCTATTGCCAAAAACTTTTTTTAAATTATGAGTGCCATTTAGCAAGTATGAGAGGAATTACCAGTATTTACACAGCAGTTTCTCCTTGTGATTCCAATATAGCCTGGAGACATCATTCAGACACCCAGGGAAAATGTTCAATAAACCCAAAGAGCTGAAGAGATGGGTGGGGGTGGAAAGGTTACACTTTCTGCATGGGACCTAATAATACTCTACTACTTTCCCGTATCTTCATTTCTCAGCTGTCCATCTGTTTCTCAGAACCATGGAGGTATATATAGGCAGGGTGCAGAGAACGTCCTGTACATTTTGCCAAAGGCCAGGAGGAACTGCAGTGCTTGCCCTTAAAGCAGGAAAGCAGGGTGAGAACCTGCTCCTCCATACACAATGGTCTGAAACCACCTTCATGTCCTGCTTCATTACACTGCTCTATTGACTCCCAGGACCTGTTGGCCCTGTGCATTTCAGCCTGGAATGAGGTGGCATTTATGAACACATATTCTCGTGTACCAGTTGCATTTAAGAAGAAGCCACTGGCAACACCATCCAATCTAACTTTAGGTGCTCCCAGGCTAGTAAGGAATTAAGTCTGCTCTGCCTTTATTTTTCCCTTTGTCATAAGGATGATTGTAAGACAGTACAGAAGATGACCAGAACATGTGAGGAACATTAAAGCAGGCTGCTTTTTTTGAGTCAGGGAAATCAATAGCTGAGAAGGCCCCAGCTCAATTTTGTAGCCTAAATAGCATTCTTCTGCATTCTTCTCTGGCTTGTATATGCGTACGTGCAAATTTGTTATAAATCCCCAGGGCCTTGATAGAGCTTTTCTTCTACAGTTTCAGTTAAACATGGGCTGGCCACAACTTCCATAGCCCCCAAAGTATCTAAAGTAATGTGATGAAAGCATACTTCATTTCTCCCTAGGTCCAGAATTAAACTATGCTTAAAAGTCTTACTATTTTTTTGGTTCACTGGTTGATACCATCACCTCTGTTACCCAATTATTTCCTTTCTACACAGTATCTCTTCCCCTTAAACCTTCTCATCTTTCTGCATTCTACAGTCCATCATTAGTTAATTCCTGTTGACTTTTACCATTCATACTCTCATTAATTGGTTTGTCACATTCCTATTTCCTCTTCATCCCATTTTTATTTTCCTATGTTCTAACTTCCTCCAATTTATTTTCCTCCTACATAAGCTATGATTTTTATTGATGCTGAATGCAGCCCGCAGGCCAAAAATAATAGTCAGTCCAAAACCAAGTGACCACAGTTCTTTAGATTTTCACAGATTAATTTCAGAAAAAAAGGTTCTATTTGGCTAAATTTCCTTTCCTATATTTCTAGCTACTGAAGAAGCTGCACATACAATAAATATTTAATAGGAAATCCCCTCCAGCTGAATTCTGGCCCCACAGCATCTAATTACCATGTCTTGGAATAGCATCCTCATTGTCACTTGCTTAATTATGCTAAGAAAGGGTTGAATTGTGTGGCTGTTGGGATCAGAAAGTGATTAAATTCACTTGGCAAGACTTTGGATATCTCATTATGATCCTCATTTAGTACTTCTAATTGAGTCCATTTAAAAATTAATTTTTTTTTTTTAGTTTTTAGAATCATGATTTGGGAAAATCTTTACAACTGCAACAAATAATTCCTTAACTTTTTCCTTCTTTAAGACAAATTTCTGCCATGAAGAAGAATCATGTAAAGATTAAGAGCAATGTGATGCCCTAATGCACCACTAATCTTTTTCTGTAAGGGTGACAGCCATTCAAAAGGGAACTGAAACTCCCTGGAGGAGACACCTAATTTCTGATGGAGTTCTCTTTCCTGTGCACTAACACTTGCTGAGTATATTGCCCTCTATAAACGAACATAAGTGACAGCTTGCTCCCAAGCAATCCCTGCAACCACTGCTCTCCAGCAGATTTTTTGAGAGCTTATCTCCTCATTTCAGGTGGAAGCATCAGCACTTTGAAAGCAAAGATGTGGATGCTGCTGGGAAGGAGAGGGTTTTGCTTTAAGAGTTGCTACCTTGCTTGCAGGAAAATCACTTCTGTGAAGTAAACCAGCAGAAGAGCTACGTATCATTTCAATCACAATTAACATGTCAAAAGATGACTCAAGTGATACACAAGTGCCAGCTATCTGCACAGGGGGTTAATTTCATCCTAAGATGTCAGATGACAAGAGAGTGCTCTATTAAAATCAACACACATACAGTTTACCAGCACAGATACTGTTCTCGTATTAGTATTGAGAAAGCATCTTAATAGTGTCATAAGAGAAACTCTCATAGCAAGGGCTATATACAGCCAGAAATAGACAGGTTGTTCACAGACTCTGATTTGTATGAAACTTTCCAATAACAACCTCATGAAAATATACCTTTGTGGGTAATGTCTGTGCTAATTGAGTTCTATCTCAGTGCAGAAACACTGATGAGAGTCTCTTCCTCACAGTGAGTTACAAATAACACACCTATGTCCTCTGAAATTAACCATCATTAGAGACTAAAAGACTTTGAAGGGTAAGAATAAGGACAGGGTATGCTAGGATTTCTCCCACAAAAAGGAAACAAAATAAATGCTTTCTACAATCACCCTTAGGAGTCTTTACAACCATCAGCCATAACCGAACAGTGGTTTCTACATCTGCATTTTGTAGAGATGTAGGCAAATGAAGGAAGGTACTTTAAGAAACCCTGGAGCAATTCTGCAGCAAGAATAACAGAAAGAAGTAATAAGAAATAGGAGATGATGAATCATCTCAGCATCCAATAAGGCATGCACATAAAAGATCATTTCTGTTTTCTATATGCAAAAACAGAGATTGGAAAAGGTGATGTGACTTCACTGAAGCTTACACAAAAAGGCCAATATGACCTGAGAAACAGATCTTTAATGAAACCTTTGTCCACACAGAGCCCTTCTGGAAGACACCTGCTCTGATTCAACACAGCACCACCGCTTTTAGTGTGCTCCAAAACCTGGCAGGCTAAAATGGCCAATTGCCCCCTCTTAAGTCTCATACAGAGCACCTCATAAAGCAAGGGTACTTAATCTTCCAAATCCCAGTAATTTATTTCTTTCCTATCCTGCAGAAAGACTTCTTTTTTTGCAGAAACTCCCAAGCATGTGTTCCCCTTCTCAAGAAAGAAAGAAATATTGAGGTTTGCTTCTTTGCAGGTATGAATTTACCCCAAGTCAAAGTCTGTCCACCCATAGCTGAGGATTTGACCCTTTACTTTTAGCAGAAAATTTCTCTCTGAGAGTTGTGTAACGATGTCCTGAATATAGGCTTAGCTACTCTAAAACCCAGATTTCGGTGACTGGTAGCCTTACTTAATTTTGTGAACTACAAAATATTTTCAGGCATAAACGTATCTTCTACCAGTTTTTTAAAGTTTATTCAGAAAAGCAAAGAAAAAAAAGAAATGGGAGGGATAAACTTAAAGCCCCGAGGCTACCATCAGCCCAAGAATTTGTGGTTCTCCTGAGTGCATTTTTTTAGTGTCTCCGTTCAAGCAGGTACAGGAGATTGACTTTTAAGGTTGATGGTATTGATCTAATTCACAGCCCTATACTCATTTATCATGATTCTTTAATCAATAATCTAGCTACTTAAGATAGTAGGAGTTCGGGTCCTTATTTATCTAGATGACATTTTGATAGCACCTATCTCCCCAGGGGCTCTTGTCTTTTAGGTCAGCGCTTCATTTCACCTCATCTTTCACCAAGGTGTGTAAGCAGTGAGAAGACATTAATGTCACTTGCCTCAGTGTATGTTTGAGTGTGGCCACACCATGTTTTGGAGTCCTCAGCAGGTTTTATCATCATAAAGGCAGAGAGGTCAGGTGCTGAGCTGGTAAAAGCTGAAATCATTTTGGAAGAGCCACGCTGATTTTCACCAGCCTGAGCTCTGTCCTTCACAATCCACGTAGGCCCCTTCACTCATAACACAAAAGGAGCTGCTGAAGTCTAACCAAAATATGATCCCCAAGTACAGCAGGCCTCATTATTTCATCTCCTCACCTTTTCACCCTGGAACATCAAGAGTAAGCACTAGGAGAGGGTTTCCTTTCAGTTCCTCCAGTTCTCCAGCATGAACCAGCTTGTCTGCAGCACTAAGTTGTCCCTCCTTTACGGTAGATGCTCTCCACCCTTCAAGTTCTCAAATATAAAAATACATGCTGGCAATGAGATTACCACAAAACCATGCTCATATATATAAGCCTAAGTTCCTTGTTCTGTTATTCTTTTTAAAGATCATTCCTACATTGATGTTTTTTGTTCGCATGGAGGGTTTTTTGCTTTCATTCCAAGAGGAGGAAAAGGTTAGTTGATATCTGGCTTTCATTGCAAAAGCAATGTGGATACACTGCAAAAGACTGCTGAACACTTCAGTAAAAGCAAGGTAAGAATAAACAAAGTCCTGTTGGTCGCTCATGCTGAAAAATATACCGTCTCAAACTTTGAGGCATCAAGGAGTTGCATGCTGCAGCCCCAGTCCTACCACACAGCGCTGTATCCTCAGAGGGTGGGAAGATGGGGAAAGTACTTCAGTTCCACATCTGAACAGCTGGTCCCCTGCAAACGAGCTTTGCATTACAGTAGCTGAATGCCTTTGTCACTATACAAGGTAAACAACACAAGAGATAGACACTTGAGCCTTGAAAGTAAAAGTGGCTGCAGCATGAACCCTCTCAAAAATTGCTTTCTTCAAAACTGAATTGAAGCATTCAGTGTTTTGCATGTCTGGGGGTAACCAAGACACAAATACACTCCAAATTTCTCCACAGCTTGGCCCAGCCTTACAAACCAATTCTCTAACTGATTTGGACAAGTGTTAAAGAATTGTAATTTACCAATGTAAATGCATAAACAAGGATAAACATGAATTTTGGTGGTGTTACTGTCATACTGAGCACTACTTTGGTTTGGAAATAATCCTGCCTGTTGCAGTGAGATTCCTCGGGAAGCATGGTGTTATTGCAATCTAGGGCTATGGGATCTCCCCACTTTCTCATGAACAGACATGTCTTCTCGCTAGACTATGGTGATTCTGCAGACTTAACTATCTGCGTGGCTGCTACTGAGTTTTCAGTAAGTCACCATGTTGGCTGCACGTCACCACAGGGCTCACTCAGCAAGAGGTTTCCACATTGTTCCCCTGTCACTGCCTTCCTATCCCATAAACCTGCTTGTTCAGCTGCACTGTTAATTATAATCTCTTCTCACAGCACTAGAAGACTGGGGATTATCTCCATCGAGGTCTGTAAAGTTACAGTGGCACACTACGGTCATGCTGCATCCCACCCTCGTGCAATTATGTGCTTCAAGTCATTTTCATTTGAGAAAAAAAAAAAAATAATCTCTTCTACTGCTTCAGAGAGAAGAGCAAATATAGTTTTCCCTAAACCTACCAGAACACTGTGGATGAAATCTGCTCCTGTACACAAGGTCCTCACATTCACTTTCACCTTTAAAATAGGTTTATCTAGGAGAGAAGTGGTGCTTGAACCTTCTGCTGGGCCTGTGTACAGAGGGGTGAATTTCACCACGCTATTTACCCAAAGTCATTGCTTCCCAAATCATTTTAACAACTACAGCTGCTCCCTGACATGCAGAGAAGTGTCATCTTTAAGAAGGTCTGCTGCAGCTTGTATCTCAAAGGCAGAATAAGTAATGGGGGGTGACAGATGCTTTCATAGCTGTTTTTGCATTGTACAACTTACACAGCACACACACAAATATACCTACCACACATGCAAGGAAGACTTTATTTACACATTTCCTTCTTGTCATATTCAATTCACACACACACGCACTCAGTCTGCTGTGTTCCAACTTGGCCAAATCCTTGTTCACCAAACTATCTTCCCTCAGCACTGCAACATCCTAAGGGCACACAACTGAGAGAAGAGGGAAAGCCTATTAAGTGATGAGGATGCAGTGTTTATAAAAATTAAAATGTGTGCTGGGTGTTTGGGAAAGAATGAAAAAAAAATTCAAGAGCCGCGTTCAAGTATGCTGAATAATTTTAAAATATTAAATCAAGGCCTTAATTACTATGTCTCTAATCTCATACAGTCACACTTCACTTTGAGGCAATTTGTGATTAAATAATAATACTTTAAGGCAAATAACAACACTTGGCACTTTTATAGTGCCTTTTGCCTAATTAGTTTGGGATTAGTTCCTTCGCATTGGGTATGGGGCTTTGAAGATATAAAGTGCTAAGTATCATTATGACCTGAGGATCTCAAAGCATTTTACCCATACGCATTAATTAAGCCTCAGAGCGCTCATATGAGGTAGGTAAGTAGTTTTGTATCCCTTTATGTTTGGCAGGCCCAAGTGGAGAAAGGATTGACCAGTGTTTTCAAACTTGCAGACACATTCTGCAAGCACTTGTGTACACAAGCTGCCTTCCTGGACTGGGCACTCCTACCAAAGCCCAACCAGAAGAGTATCCATATGACCATCATCATGTTTAACCGTAAGGGTCTTATATCAGAAAACTCTGCAGTGATGGCTGGGCACACCCAGAACTTCTGGGAAATCAGATTATTTACCAGGAAAAAAAGCCATAAGATGTCATTCCCATTGACAGGAACCCCAGTGAGAAAAGCTACCCTCATTTGCTTGGTCAAAGACCCCAGAGGTGAAACCAAAATATTCCAACAATTCAAATCCAGTGATTTACATGGCAGAGTCAGATACAAAGTCGTGGCACCCATCTCAGATTATACAGCCCTCAGGCCTTCCCCAGAAACATGCGTTTCTTGTCATTTGTTTTCTGCAAGCACCAGAACTCAGAGGCAGCCTAGGGATCATGGGCTGTTACCAAAGCAAAGAACGGAAACTTCTTACTTTTTAGTTCATCCATTATGAAAACATAAATCAGCAATAAGAAGCTACAGAATCTTCATTCTATTTATAATTAATATTGTACCTGAAGCAGTCACCTGCAGAAGAAAGAGGTATGAAAGGATTTCAACTTACTTTGATAATTAAGGGTATTTAGTGTCCTTTAAACATAAAGTTTAAAAAAGAGGAAATCCACAATCTGCCTGAATGTTCTTAGTTCAACAAAGTCTTTGAGTTGACAGCTAATAATTAATTAACAATGAATGGTGTCTTTCAGCCTGTCACCGTGATTGACACTATCATCTTCTGAAAAGTGAAGGATTTGTTAATGTGGCAGACTACAGTCTGGGAAACATTAAAGCTTCACAATTCCCACCGCTTTCAGCTAAACGCTTGACATGACAGGTTAGCTCTCTTGAAAAGAGGAGGAGGTGAAGAGAACAGCAGCAACCTCTGCTGGCAGAAGCACTACCTTCGCTACAGACAGACAGCAGAAATTAGAGATACAAAGGCCTAACTGGCTCTGAAAATCCAGAATGGTGGGGGCTGGGTAGCATTGAATTGTGGACCCGCACTGCACCAACAGCCGTTCCTGGTCCCACTCAGCAGCCGGGTAGGGGCTGGGGTGGGCCTTGGGGCAGACCCTGCTGGAAGGGCCACTGCCCTTCCATCCCCCCTAGAATGACTTTGCTGAGAAGTGTGACTCCGGGTGTATCCCAGCAGAGTCATCAACTAAACACAAAACAGCTGTCTAAGTGACTGAGAGCTCTTTTTCAATTATATATATATATTTGGTTTTTTTTAAATCCCACTTTTACAGACACTGTCAAAACCTATGAAATATGTGTTCTAACTTAAAAATAACTGACCTAATTAAACTAATTAAGCAGCAGAAAGATACTTTATTCTAGGAAACAACAAGTCCTGCCATCTCGCCCACTCACCCATCTCACGGTCTACTACGGATCCAACTTTTCGTCAACCTTCCTCTCCCACTGCCTCTTGGCTCTTCAGCTTAAGTGCAAAAATTACTCCTTGCAGTGTCAGAAGGGAGCTACAGGAGAACTGGAGAGGGACTCTTTGTCAGGGAATGTAGCAATAGGGGTAATGGTTTTAAATTGAAAGAGGGGAGATTTAGATCAGATATGAGAAATTCTGTGCAGGGAGAGTGGTGAGACACTAGAACAGGTCGCCCAAAGAGGTTGTGGATACCCCATTCATGGAGGTGTTCAGGGGCAGGCTGGATGGGGCTTTAAGCAACTTACTCTAGTGGGAGGTGTCCCTGCCCATGGCAGAGGAGTTGAAACTGAATGATTTTAAGGTCCCTTCCAACTCTAACCATTCTATGATTAACTGTCAATTCCTGTGATGATGACCCACCTGCATTCACAGCCACTCATCTCCTTGGTCTCACATCCACAGATTCTGCTTGACTCTTCTGCTGCAGAACCGTTCTACTACTACATGTATTAGCAACTATCCACTTTCTCCATCTCATTCCCACTTCATGCCTGTCAGCTTTTTCACAACTCAATTGCATCAGGTGTCTACTACACAGGAAAAACTTTAGTTTGCTTTCAGCCCCCTCCTCACTGTCTTCCCTTCTCTCTATTTCATTAATAAGGTCTCTCTTGCCTTTTCCCATTTAACAAGGTCTGATTTTCCAAGCTTCCATCCCAGATCAGCTCCATTTACATCATTTCAGCTAATAGAGGAAAGCAACTCCAGTAGAATTATAGAGACCAGAATTACTTCCACCATCAGTTTTTCTGGCATCTCCCTAGTAAAGTTTGCTTTTCTGACAAATATAAATCCACTTCCACAATTCTTCTGCCTCCTATTCTTTATCCACACAAGCTTCTGACAACTTTCTATCAAGAAAAGAAGGACACAAGACTTAGACGTTTGCATGCCTTACTCTTCTCTATGACTTTGCCTCCTCCTCTCCCATCACAGAAATCACAAATTACTTTGCTTCTGCCAACTCCTTTAGTTCTCCAGGAATTCTCATCCTCATCCCATTTCCTATTTTTCTTTGTGTCTTTGTACCCCCAGCATTACCATATTTAGCATTTCCCTGCTCAGAAATCCCCCATGCTGGCTCCGCTTGCTTCTCCACCTGTTGATCCATCCCTACTTCAGTCCCTATTTTGCTGATACTGTCTCCATGTGTTCCCACACCCCAACATGCTTTTTCACACAGAAACTGGTCAATCCTACTGCCACCATCAACATTCTTCTCTCTAGCCTTCCTAATGGCATCTTTCCCCAATACCATTCTCTCCCAAATCATGTTGTAAATACTTTTCTCTTAGCAGATGTGTTGCTGTTTTTCCCCTCCTTCCTTGGGCTCTCCCTTCTCTAGTATTTATGGGTTGCTTGCCTTGAGTTTTGAGGCTGTTCATGATTTACTGATACATCCCATTTCCTCTCATCTGCTCCCAAGATGTCAGTTCTTGCCACCAATCAGCCTTTGGCACCAAATTTCTCCATTTGCTACTTCTTAAAATTAGGACTTTCTTGCTTTCTTCTCTTCTTCCCATGCTGCCCCATCACACAGGAAACAATCTAAAAATTAATTCATTCTGGTTTTCAAAAATTCTCCTTTCCATTAATGTCTGCAAAGAAACTGACAGCAATAGGTCTTTTTAGCTCAGATCTTTTCACCTAAAATACTGTTTCCTGATACTATTTACACTGCTGCCTACCAGGAATGGTCAAAATCCCTAAGTGGATCTTCTAGTTGCTATAGAAATATAAATACTAAATAACAAGAAGAACTTGGAACCAGAGTAGGCAAAGTACACACAATTTATACCATTTACTCCTTGCAGAGAAAACTGCAGAGAGCACCTGCAAATAAACTAGCGGCCTCACAGCCCTAGCAGGCTTATGTGCCAATATTGATGATGCTCGAGCTCTATATGTTAGTTTACCAGTGTCCTTCAGGTGTCATTTTTGTTCTAATTTCAAAGGAAGAGGTGCAGGAGAATGAAGGGGGAAAAGCATGAAAAGATATTCCCCATAATATTCAGTCTCTCTGAAGATCAAACTTGGGGAACCTTGTTTTAAGTATGCGAAAACCACGGTGAGCTAACAGATGCACAAGAGTACAACAACTTGACTTCTGTGGGACTCCTGCAAGCACAGCCTGCTTAGTAAAGGCCTTAATTAACAACTTTGCAAAGGACAATGAGATTATAACAATTATTCACTGCAGGCAGCCTGTTTTTACCTCCTCCAGTCTCCAGCGTTTGCTTTAGCCTGCATTCCAGATAAATATTTTATTCTGTACAGGCAGAAGGTTCATTATGTAAGTGACAAAGAGAAAGCATCAATTGCCATATACACAGATCCTAATGCACCTGGTTAATGTATTTGTATGTGACTGCAAAACATCTTGTCAGCATTTTGTAATTAAAAAAGAAAAGCTACTGCAATAATAAAGGCAATGTATTTACCAGAGACAAATATCACATGTAAGATGATCCTTCAAAGCAAAAGTAGACATTACCAAACTAAAGCCTTGATAACCTTGCCTTACATCCTTCAGTACCCTTGAATGCTCTTTGGCCCAATAAAGTACCCTTTTCCTCTCTACAATAGCACTATTCAGATAAGTAACACTGACCAATCTACAGGGCTGCAACATTTTTCAAAGGACAAAAAGCATTTCTTTCCCATTGAGTCAGCAGGATATTTATTTCCTTGTAACAAAGAGTTTTCTGAACTGCTGAGAGATTTGTCAAAACGGAATCACAAGTGATACATTAAACAACCAGAGGGGAGAACTTATTATTAGGCATTAAAAGAGAAAGCTGCAAGTTTACAAATAAGAATAGGACTGTGTACTTGACTTTGTAAATTCCCAGTTAATGAGAAATCAAACATGAAAGGCAAACATTTAATCTAGAGTAAATTTAGTAATTTAAATCACAGCCACTCACAATCCTGCTGTTTTACACTCCATAATACACACTAAAGGGCGACGAGCAGGGCATCAACATGTGCCTGCTCATTGCTCCGGAATATACTGCAGTTATTTATACACGAGTTATCAAACCACCAGAAGGAAGTTTATATTAACAAAATGCCAACTCTCTTCATTGCAATCTAGCCCACAATAAAAGGCAGTGGTCTCAGTGGTCCCTGGATCAAAACAGGACCTTTCCTTTTCCAAGGACATGTCCTGCTCATGGGGCTGGAGACTTATGAAAGAAGGAAAGGTGGGTTTACATTCCCACAGGCCAACCACCATAACAAATCTGAATGTTCTACACTCCAGATTTCAGCCACAAAAAGGGAAAGAGAGAGTACTTTCTGCTCCTTACATCAGCTGAGTATCAACTACTCTGTTTTAGCAGGGGACATGATGCAGTAAAGACTTCTTAGCTGTATGCACTGGTCTGATGCCAATGCCTTCTTGAAGCCACAGCTCCAGAGAAATAGGATTAAAATTTGCTCATTCTTGGGCTTTTCCCACTAGCTAAACTAAGTACCTCCTTGCTCAGCCAATCCTCTAACCAGAGCCCAGTGGTAGGCACTTAACTTCCCCTGCATGTCCTAAAGCCACCGGGTGTCTGGTCATGGCAGTGGACTGCACCCAGGAGCCAGGATCTAAGCATTCAGTGCATGCTCTCTACTGATGATCCTGACAGCGTAGGACTGGAAAAGACCTCTTGAGTCACCAAGCTTACAAAATCGTAGTACTGGAAGATACCCCAGAAGGCCATTTAGTTCATCCTTCTATTCATGGTGAAATCAACTGTAGATATAGAATTTGCTCTTAAAGATGTCCAGTGATGCAGACATCGCAACTTCCTGACAGTTTCTCATCAGATTTTGCTATCCTTTCCATCAGTGAGTGGTTGGGGTTTTTTGTTAATATCTAGCTTGAACTTACTTTTTGCTTCAATTTAAGGCCATTACTTTTTGCCCTGTCTCCATGGATGAAAAAATACTTTAAAAAGTTAAGAGCAGCAGTGAACTTACACAGAAGAAATAGTCTGCATAAACAACAATCATACACCTACCTTCTTTCAAGTTTGACCTATTAATCTATAACATTAACAGAGGGAATTTTGAGACTTAAAACTCTTCCTTGCTTTCAAAACAAGGAGTACGTGGCAGGAAAATATGATAAGGATCTGGGTGTTTTGTGAGAGAGATCTTTGCAGAGATTTTTATGGAGAGGAAATACACAGGTAATTCAATTTCTGTCCTCATACTTGCTACTCACCTAACGATGTTAAAGAAATCCAAATGCCTCAGGTTGGTAAACGGGTTTTCACAGCTTAGAGATGGAGAAGATTAGCAGTAACAGGAGCTGCTACGGTTCTTGATTTGACAGGTTTTTTTATTCAACATTAAAAAGGGATTCACCCCACCATTTCAGAATTTCAGTCTCTGTGGTAGAACCACATCCTGGATTACCACGCACTAACACAATTATCCTGCAGGCAGTCAAATATAAGCTTTCCTCTCCATCTCTCATGTACATCCATGAGCATACACGGTGTTCCTCTCTAACTCGGTATCCTCCAGCACAGATAGTTCTTCACCCATTACTGCTATCAAGGCTGATGCTGGAGGATAAAGAAAAGAAAAAAAAAAGAAGAAAAGAAAGAAAAAATAGTACTGGAACTCAAGGAGAATTGTTTTATGCTGTGAATACATACTGAATAACAGGAAGAATATATTGGTATTTATTACAATCTGCCTGTGGCTAGAATAGCTGAATGGTCCCTGTTATATGTATATTTTCAGTGTTTTACGACTTCAGGAACTGCATTGATAAGAATACATAGACTATTTCAACCCATTAAAGATTCATCTAATAAAGTGTTAGGGGATGTGGCAGTTGGAAACATTTTGCTGCTAGGTACTCCCTCTTTCCTGGTGCTTTACTTGCTCCGTTAACATTTCCTATAAGGAAAAGCTTATTTTCTTCAGTCTTTTTTATTTTTTTTTTTTAATCTAACATGTCTCCATAGCAGCAGAAAGTTAATCTTTAATTGATGAATGCAAAAGCTTAGACAAACCACAAACGCACTATTCAGCATGTCAGGCTTACAAAGGAAGTTCTGGTTCTATCAGGTTTCCACACCACATACAGCTGCAACATTGGCTATATTACTAATCACTTGCAGTATTTGTGTCTTGGGTTGTAACAGATGGTGTTTGTGAGGCATGCAAAAGCTTCAGATAGCCAAATGGTACAGCAGTTGAGATAAGGAAAAAAAAATACAAAAATCCTCAAAACAAAATACCCATCCCTACTGCGGAGGCTGGAATGTGAGCAGTGTTTAAATTATTCCAAGTCTCTGCAAGCACAGTGGATTTACAGACTCTTAACCCTAAAAAGGACTAGATTCAATCTTTCTTATTTCATTACCCCAGTAAATCCGCACAATGCCAGCTAATAGACATGAAGCACAGCAACACAAGACAAAACACAACACAGAGAAGTTATGTTCCTGATACCTTGAGAGGTCTGGGCTCCAGATTACGCTGGTGCAACTCAGGTGTAGCTCACAGATGTCTTGTTAACATCTCAGTTCTGATGACAAAAAAGTAGTATCCCGTACGCCAGGGCACTTGAAAATTCAACATGATGCTCCACAAATTCAATCTGGTCACCTGTAGAAAGTGTAGTAACCTGCTCCATAGTGGCCCAGTAAGCTGTCACTCTCAGCGCTGAGCTGTTGGCAGGTAATTTTTAGGGTATTGCTATGAGTCGCCACCTCTGGGGAATCATTTTCAGCCATGAGCATTTTTGCCTACATGATGACCTGGCTTAATAGCCATGGAATAGATACAGGACATACTGCACAGCTTCATAGCAGCACTTAACTTACTGACATCTCAGGAGAACTCTCACTAGTTTCTCATGTTTAACAAAGAAAGAAAGATGCCAGGGCAGCTGCCAGTCAGGACTACTGAGGCTTGTTTTGAGATGAAAGAATAGAAACAACAGAATTAATTTCTGTCAACTCTTTGCTGGATTCAAGTCAACAGTAGGTCTTTCTAATTGCATTCCCAAATAATGCAATCGTAAAGTTATGACTGTTTGCCTATCGCCTTTGGTTAAGTAATAATCATTCAGCAACACAGCATGGATATTAGATGGGGAAAATAACATACTCCAGAACAAAAAAATTGTAGCTGATATTTTACTTTTCTCGACAACAAAACAGCCCCTCCCCAGTTTATATTGTCCATTCTTTATCTTCCATTTACATTAAAAACATAGGAACAAGGTAAATATTCGTTTTCCTTCTTTCAACAAAAGAAAAAGTCTCTAAAACTGATTTGGAAGAAAGCCCTTTTTTTATAAATGAAACTTTCAGAAGACACCCTGACCACTGCTAGATATGATCGTGCAGAGCTGACTCACATTGTATTGAACACAGCTGGGCTCACTTATTTCTCTACTTCTAGGGGTTATTAGCACTCAAAAACCAACCTGCATTGCTTTTTAAAACTCTTTCAGCACACAGGCTTCATATTCTCTCACAAATGGTTAGTGGGCTTAATTTTATAATTATATTTGTGCTGCCTTTGCTTTTAAAGCTGCCTAGTTTTGTTTAAATGATAGTAATATTTAAGCATGCTGCCAGTCTGAACAGCCCTTACCACAGGTTTGCATGACCTTGACATGCAGCAGCACTGACATTTATTACCAGTGATACCTGGATGATATTTTTGATGTCTCACTATCAAATTTGGAACCACTGAAGAGAAAAAGATTTCCCCATTACTCTTCATTGAAGCAGGACTGGCTCTGTAGAGGGAAGGCCAACAACATCACCACGGAATCTTGTTACTGCGGAACACAAAGCATGGAGAATTAATACAGCATTAAAATACAGGAAAATGTGCTTGACTGGGCCATTTCAGATAATGCAGAGGTGGAAGTGGAACACACCATTCACCGAGGACTTACATGAGCACTCAGCACAACATCTGATCACATCTTTCTGTGGTAGCAAAACTCCAGTCACCTGCCCAGATAATCATCACTTGCCTTTCTTCTTCAGCCTGTCAGGCTCACAAAGAAATCAGTGAACTGATGCATCTCTAGATGCTTTCAAAGGGCCTCATGGATAACCTCACAAAGGTCATCTCTTCTCTTCCTTGGGTCTTCAGTTTATCTTACTATAAAATGATTGCATCGATTATCAGTATGATTTTTATTGTCTTAAACCACGACCAGTATCCAAGCACCTCACAAGCATTTACTTGCTTCCTCTCAATGCACAACATGACCACAGGCAGAAAATACTGTCAGAGAGAGGCCAGTGTTAATGCTGACTGCTCCTGCAGCAACCTCCATTGCATGCTTTTAACCGGCGATTCTCTACCTCCTTCCCAATCTTTTTTTGTTCCACAACCATCAGAATACTTCACTGGTTGATCAGGCAACACTTGCATCACTTGTGTCCTCTACTGCTACCATTAATGACCGAGTGAGCAAATCAAATTTAGGGTGAAAATCTCACTACTTGCAGAGATGAATGTGGAAACAACCTTCTGCCCTAGGCATACACCAGATGCTGAACCTGAGGTTGTTGGCACTAAAAGCAGAAGGTCTGAACTGGAGGCCTTCTCCATGGCAGTCATCTTGCAGTAGACGTATCAGCATTTTAGGTATACCAGCCACTAGAGATGTAAAAATCACACACTACAGTAACACAAGCTACATTTTTTAATATTATTAGGCAAATGCTGGGTCACTTGATTTCTACTAATATTTAAAGAATTAAACAGTTTCTCAAAGAGGCAATCAGTCTTGCTAAAGTACATGAGCATAAACTGAATCAGAGCTTCAGAAACCCACTTTACATTTTATGTAAAAATAGAAAAAGTAATATATGCAATAGAGCCATTAAAATGCATGTGCATTTGTGTGCAAGTTCTCTTTCTTCTCCTCCTTTCCTTCCCAGCTTGATAACTATATTGTTGATAGGAATAAAATATCAGCCTTTACTTGTACACATACCCGAGATCTTGTAAGTCATTACAACGTGTTTTTGAGATTTGCCACTTCACTGCTCTATAAAAAGCTTCCTGAAAAAGTATTAACAGATGGCCTCTTACTCTCTGAGACTGTTCGCAATATACCAGATGGCAACCTGAAAGAGAAAATCCAACTTACATTTTCAAAACTGAAAGAAATGTGACAATATCCTCACAATAAATATACAGCATGAAGGTAGCAATAAATGATCCATTTGAAGCAAACTGGCTTTCTTTATTTAAGCAGCGAATCCAGCCCTCATTTTATAACATATTGCAGAATGCTTCATATCCAATGCTGGAAGTAATTTCTGATGCAAGCAGAAAGTTTGCTTTAAACGAGCAACAGATTTATGAGAGGCAAGGTTATTTGAAAGAGTGGAAAAATGGGCCAATAGCCTTGGGGGTTAAGACTTTGTATACTGGATCCCTGGTACCTGGTTTGTGTCTGAGAACTAATCAGTAAGTTGCAGTGGTTTTGCTGTTAATATTAGAAGTATTAAACCCAACTTTCCAGTCAGGCTCTTGTTAGGGGAAGGTAATAACTGTTCCAGATACTGCTTTCAAGCTTTTTGATTCACCTGATAGACAGCAGCTTAGCTCGGCTCACAAGAACTGGAGAGGCTCCGCTGAATACAATCAACCATTCTCAATGTTACTAGTTGTCTTCAGGGCTGGGACTATCACTTAGATGAATCAGGATACCCTTCAGATAGAGCAGTCACTACCATGCAGCAAGTCCCACTAAAACACAAGGGCCATTGTTGTCTCCCAGCACACATCAGGAAACAGAAAAAGAGGTCTTTGTACTTGCACAGTTATCAGCAAGATAGGGCTTCTTTTTCGAATAAACCTTTGAGGTGTCGCTGCAATTTCAGTAACATTAATCTAAGTTGTGTTCCCAGGGATTCTGAAGAGATTAAAACAATTCTTAAGGGGAAGACAGGTAACTTTCCAACCATCTTGTGCCATGGATCAGTGTAATTGTTCCCAGCAAGCTCACCTCTCTCATGCAAGACACACCTGGAAAGCCCACCGATTTCTTCTTCCAAAGCCTCTCCAAAGAGGTACCTAGGGACTGGCAGTGGAAACACAAATGCCTCCACCTGCCTTCACAGAAATACAGAGCTATCTGTTGTGCCATTAGGTTTTAATCAGAATTCCCTATTGAAGTCAATACACCATAAGCCCAAAATTGCCTGTAGGACAAATTATAAAATTACAAACTAGACAGCTGTCCTACCATCGCCCATAAAAGGAAACTATTTCTATAAAACTGCTATTTATTATTAATAATATAAAATATTTATAATGATACCAGATGTATGAAAATTGTCACAGAGAGAGTTTCCCTGTTGGCGTATCGCCAAAGAGAAAGCACATTTGTGCAAGCTATAAACAGTAACAAAAATAACTCCATGGAGATAAAACAATAATAGGACTAAAGCTGGGCTTTCTGTGCAAGTGTACAATCAAGTAGCTACAAGAAATTTTTGTTAGTCCAAGCCAGTAGACCACATCAGCAGATTGGAGAGTTTCAGGGAAGAGGAGAAGAAATCCACTAAATTCCAACCCTCTAAAGTCAGCTGCAATATGCCTACAGATTTCACCCATTCACTCGAAAACAAACATTGTTTTAGTTGCCTGCTAGTATTGTACAACTTCATCATTTTCTAATTAGACTATAGATCCATAATGGTAAAAGCTACACCGTACAAAAATTGATCTTCAGGGTAAAGCAACATCCCAATGTGAATATTATAAATACTTTTTTTCAGTCATTAAGTCACCAGTATGATGCTTAAGTAGTAGTGTTAAAATGGTCTTTGTATCTGATAAAAAGGTCGGTGATTTAGGATCTTGAGCTTGCTCATTAACTTACTCATTAACCTGCTATTCATGGTATGAGCTCACTTCATCTAGCTCCCACCTGATGCTCATCACCTTCTGGAATCACCTCCACCCTTTGCAACAACATACTAATGCACATCCCCTAATTGCACTACTGACTCTATACAATTACCACACTCCATGCAAATTAAAGTTTGCAGTTCCACTTGAAAATTTCAGATACATTCTCTATTCCTCAGATACATTCCTCCATTCACTTCTCTGTGAGCTAAATGGATAAAAAAAAAAAGGGGAGGGGGAAGAGTTTTTTGTTGGGTTATCAATCTGAACCAGCTCCCAAGGAATCAGACATGCACCAACAGAAGAGTAAGGGTAGAGCCAGCCAGCTGTGAAGAGCAGCAGGGAGGTGGGACCATCCCCGCTACTGGCAGTCAGCTCAGCCACAGCACAGAACCTCCCTCCACCATGGCTTGCAGGGTGTCTAGCACCACTGGGCCCTTCTCCAGTTGGAGCCTCTAGACTCAACTGAGAACGGGAGATTTAAAACACTGAGCATTTCCCAACACACGGCACTGCTTGAACTAGAAATCTACCTTTGCCATACGAGTGATAAAATGCAAATCTTCTAATCCCAGCGGCTTTCATGCAGTCACACCAGCAGAGAACTCGATTTACTTTATGAAAGAGGTTAAAAAAAAAAAACTACCAACAAACAAAACAGAGTTCCAATTACATTTCATTTTCCCTATTCATTCAACAATCAAATGCATGAAAGTCCTCATTTCTACCCCACAAGGTTGGGTTTCCATTTTAGAACTGATTGAATGACAGGGGATAACAGATGATGACGGCCTGTCACCAATCACTTCTGGAGCTGGCAGGCTGGAGCAGAGCACTTTGCCAAGGTACAAGCTCAAGAAAAAGAGACGCCAGACCCTAAGAGATGACTGCACTGGGCTTTTAAAAACAGTTATATTATTCAGCCTCCAACCAGTGACTGCTGTCTATGAAGATGTTTAGCCCTGCTGGAGCTAAAGAGGAAGGTGCTGCTATCACACAAACGGACCAGGGTTACTAATCATGAGAGTACATGTTGGCCACAAGAGTAATGCTGCTGTGCATCCTGAAGACTACTTGGAAAAGAGAACTGAAGGGGAAAAAG
>VXBJ01005036.1:794720-813099 GCA_013400055.1 Nycticryphes semicollaris
AAAAAAAAAAAGACACATTTTTCAGGACAGCACTTTTCAGCCTGATCCCAGTTCCAAATGTACCTGTTATAAACACCCTTACCAAACTAAATACAAGCCCCCAAACTCATCTCCATTGTCCTGCCCGTAACATTCCCAAGGCATAATCATCTCTTAAAATCACTTTTAGACTACTGCATTTTACTGCTCCAACACAAGAGGTCTCCTGTGTCTGCAGCTCACAACAGGAGCTCCACTGACCTGGTTTTACGTCGTTAAGTTTTCAGTTTAAATTATACTGAGATTTTCTTATGCAAACTTGAGTTTATGTTCCCCCTATACAACAGGTTCCCCATGAACTTGTCTGTGCAGACAGTAACCAACCTGCACTGAGAAAACATGTATCTGAGACTTGGTTTTCTTTTTTCTTATGCTTCTCCTGAATTTAAAGTGTGGGGGACAGGGAGATAAAAGAAAAAAACAGAGCTAAAGTTCAGAATCCAGCTGAAATTAAGTCTTTGGTTCAGTTTTGAGCCAAGGTCATGGGAAACCCATGTTAGACAGCATAACAACCTTTACTCTCTTATTTCAGTGACTTTTTTGGAGTGCAATGAGGCTGGTGAAGTCTTGGGTGTCTAGACTGATGGCAGGCCTGTCACTCTTGGCTGCCATTACATTGAGGACAGCTTGCATCTCTCTTATATTGGTATTATTCATTAGAACTACACTGTTCACTATAATCGTTGTTAATATTTTACATTTTAGAAATCCTAGATCTGGTTCCACTCTTATTAGCTCTATCATAAATCACAATGTCATTTGCAAGTGTAAAACTGGTGTGAAGGAAGGAAAAAGGACTTGTGCAAGATGACTATCCAATGTCTTTACACGGGGTGGGTGGGAAATATCAACTTAGCCGAGACAAGAATGCTGGGAAACAGCGATTTCTCCTCCATAAAGAGTTAGAGCACAGCTCTTCGAAGTGCAGCACTGAAATAAGAATCAGCATTTTGGCTGGAGACAAAGGCACTAATCACGGTCATGAACACAACTGAACTAAACGTCTCAGCAAAACCACTCAGTAATGGCATTAGTCATGATAAAGGAAATGAGTATTTTCAGGATAGGACACACTCAAAGAATACAAACAGAATCCTTTGTGCCTGCTTCTATAGAGGAATGATTCAGAGTATGTATTTGAGCAACTTGCTACTAAAATAGCAGCACAGTTCAAGACATCCTTTAAAGAAATGTGTCTGGAAGAGAATGAGCTGCTCCACAAATGGTTTTTTAATTGTCCAGATGACCAATTCCTCTATCACCAAACAGGAACAGTTTAGCAGGGGAAAAAAAAAAAAAAAAAAGGATGATTACAGAAACAATAAGTGTTTTTTTTAAAGTAAATTGAAACAAAACAAACAAACAAAATCTCTATTTTACCTTCCAGCATTCCTAAACTTACCCTTTATTAAAAAGTGACTGATCTATTCTACACTCTATGAAGTTGTGAAGTTGTAAGGACATGAAAAATAGGACTTGGAGCCTATCTGTAAAGTAATCTACTTTTAACCAGCTTCACACACTGATCTTTTCTTCTGAGCACGTTAGCCTGCACTGTGTGAAAAAAATGCCAGTGCAACTGAAGAGATTATATAAAGATTTAGCAGTAAAAATTCCTAGAAATCAGATTTTTTTCTAAACTACAGATCACATAGAGATGTGCAACTTACTCTGTAAGAACAAATTACATTAAAAGGGTGATAATTTTTCTTATTGTTTAAATATCTTCATGCTTCTAATATGAAAAAAATGGACAATAGAAGCATTCCACTACTCTGGCCACATATCTCAGCAATTTATAGATAATGATGATGATTAACCATATGACAAGCCTTGCATTTCAAATGCAAAATAAGATGTCCAGTGGTAGCTAATATCCCACAGCTTATGGTTTTCTGTCTCATGTTCTTTGATGTGTTACTGACCTCTAGTCGAGCAGCTCTGGAATTACAGGGCAGAGCCGCTCCCGCACACACAGATGACATCTGAAGAACTATTGCAAAATCCTAACAAAGAAGTGAAAAGCTGGAGGACTTTTGCCTCCTTCAACCTGCGGTCACGAAGAAGGGGCAATGCAATGCTCAGACAAGCACTACCTGTAAAGCAGGTAGAAGGTTTCCGAGGTTTGCATGTGAGGTTTGATGTACAAACATCATGCATTCACCCTGGCAAGTTTTTAGTTTAATGGCTTGTGATTCATTTAAATCTCTCAAAGGAAGTGAAATGTTATTGATCCGCAATCAAGGATATGAAAAACTTTGAGAAATCCAGACCCAGCTACTGTTTCAAAAAAAATAAATGTCAGAGAGAAGGAAAGATGCAAAAGAAATGTGGAAGCCTTATGAAGCTTAGTGAGCATAGAAACTCCATCCTGGGCTACCAAAACCTTGTCACATAAGGCCGATACATTCCTGAAAAGTGAACAACTGACCTTAAAAAAACAGAGTGCTAATGTATTTTTTCCCAGCAGAAAAGAAGTCTTACTGATACTCAGGCTGGTCTCTGCAGCCCACTGGCTTCCTTCTCTAGCACGAGCCCTGGGATCCAAGTGCTACATTCTGGCCCTGGTTCAGCAAAGCATTTTAAACACATACTTAACTAACACACTTAAGTGTTTTACTGAATAGAAATGCACTTAAGTGCATGGCTTAGTGCTTTACTAGGTCTGGGCCTATCTGTATTTAATCAAGGTAAATGAAGGTTGGCACTTATTTCTTACACAAAGTGAAAATTAAAAGAATCCTTAGAGAAACTATCACTTACAAAGCCAGTGACAAATTCTGATCTCATTCACATGGGTTTACATCGGAAGGAACATCATTGCTTTAATAGAGCAATATGGAACAAATGTAGAAGACACTTGAGGTGTTTCCACCAAGTATTATCGTGGAAAAAGAGTAACTGTAGGCAAGAATAACAGTTACAGAAACACATCATCCTCGAAAGAAATGAGGGCTTGCAAATTCTGAAAATACAAAGACCCATTCAAAGCAAACTGATCACAGCTTCCCTGTCCAGAATGCTACACCTCCAAAATAAATAGCTTTAATCTGTGCTAATCTTATTTCAGCAAAGAAAAGTTAAAGCTAGTGACAAGAAACTGATTGTACCATCAAGTTCAATAAGCCAATCTATTTGTTTGTAACATCCTTGACCTTGACTTTGTTTAGTAAAACAAGGTATCCAAGTTTTGCAGCAGAGCAGATAAAAGAAAAAGATGAGCATCCCACAGCTGCACGCAAAGAGGGCTCCGGAAGCAATGGATCACATCCTTCTTGCTGTGAAATATTCAAGAGGGCTCAAGTAAACTGGATCATTTCCTTCAGCACAAGATCAAACTCACTTTGAAAACAGGAAAACGTGGTAAGTATTAGGCTAGGCTGCAGGTTCAATCAAGGATAGATATTACACACTTCATACCTGCCAAGCTTTGTCTTCTAGGAATTATATCCTAATTCTATTACCAGGAAAATATTTCAGAAAAGGCTCTGTTCTTTAAAGCTGGAATAGCAAACACAGAGATCAAAACAAACTTTTTCCAGACGTGTGATTAATACTTCCCCTTTTATTAGGCAATTTGTTGGGAGAGAAAGCCCTGCTTAAAATTCACCACAGCTCTCTAGCCAGGGGAAGCATTTCTTTTGCTCTGCAGGGGCTGTGTAGCCTGGCTTTCCAGGAAGGAGGAGGAGGAGGAGGAGTGTCCTTCCAACAGCAGGAGCAGGGTGAGCCTGTGAGGCAGTACAACAGGCTGGGTAGTGGTGGGTAAGAGGGGAAATAGAAGAAAAAGCAGAGAAATTCTTCAGAAAAGAATGACCGTTAGTCTTTTCCAGTTGGGCACCCATTCTTTATGGCAGCATCTCCTCCACTCAGACTATTTTGCGACATCTGCGGACCACATTTGGAAAGCTTTAGGAAAGCAGAAACAGCCTTGGGTTAAAAGCACCAGATAAGGAATCAATGTCCTTTTAGATCCATGTCTGCTCACAATTCTTGTCCGACCTTGAGTAAAAATTGCAGCTCAATAGGCTGGAGTCTCCTACCTGTAAAAGGGCAGTGATTTTCCCTGAGTGCCCCTCTCTTGCTCAGTGTGAGTGTTGAGGCACCAATACTGCTCTCTTCCCAGAACACTGCAAACAGAAACAGCCTAAACCCAACCTTCAACACTCTGCCAACGTGAATAATTACTTGTAGAACCCGATTACAGCTGGCATTTTTAATACAACGGGAAGCTGCGGGAATTGGAATTTTTCCATCACTTTCTTGTTGCCAGTATTTTGAAGTTGTCCCGTAAGACAAAAATTACAAAAAAAAATTTGGTTTAAAAACCTAAATTGACACTTGTGAAGCAAGCCATTTCATTTTGACAAAGTCAAACATTTTCCTTCTGAGGTAAAATTATTTTGGTTTGACTTTATTATTTTCACAAAGTAATTGCATTCTCATTTGCTATAATACCCTTTTATATTATGTCAAAATTATGCAATGTAATAAAAATTGAAATAAAATTGAAGCAAAGGTCCCTGATCTTATCAAAGCAAAACTTTTCAATAAAACTGTCACCATAGCAGTATCTCAACATGAGACAGTTTGATATAATCAAACATTTTCTTGACAAAAGAAAATAAATAAAAAAAGGCTGCAGTCAGATGATACTCAGCCAGTTCTTATCATCTCCACAAAAAATGCACAAACAAGACTTTGTTCATAAGATTTTCAGCCCTGAAGTGCAACCAGACTCTGTCTTCACTGGTATCCACCTCACCCAGCAACTCCCATGCACTGCCCAGTGGAATCCAGCCTAGGGACCTCCTCAGCGTTGAGTGCAGGCTGGTCATGCAGCACCTTCTGTTAGGAATATGTGACCAACAAGTAACTGCTCTTCAGCTACATGGCAAGGATTAAACTGGGAATCTTCAACACAAGCTTATAACACACCAAAAATTGAAGACTTTGATTCTACTATGGCATTGGGACTTCTAGAGATCCAACTCCCCTGCTAAAGCAGGATTGCCCACAGCACATCACTCAGGACTGCATCTAGGTGGGTCTTGAAGGTCTCCAGAGAAGGGGACTCCACACCGTCCCTGGGCAGCCTGTTCCAGGGCTCTGGCACCCTCAATGTCTGTCCAGAGGTACATTTTCAGCAGTGCTTCAGAGAAATTCAAAGAACTTGTGCAGTCAATCACAGCATGTACAAAGCTTACAGATTTTACATCTAAAGCGCAGAAATAAATTAGACAAGAAACAGGAAGGTCTGAGTAGCCCTAGGTGTCTGTAGTACCTAAAACCAAAGATATAAAATACTTCCCTTTCCAGCCTCGGACTCTAAAAAGAGCAAAACTTTATGTACAATTTCACTGTTCATTACATCTTACTGTTCCTTTCCCCCTCTGCTGCTTCATTCTATTATTCCCACTTCACCACTCCATGTCCAACTGCACCCACAGAAATATCACAAACTTTGCCATTTCCTCTTGCTTACTCAAAGCTCCATTATAGTTGGGGCACTCACACTCTGCTGGATAAAAACGTTATTCTACTACTCATCACTGAGCCAAGTGTTAAAGATAGAGAGCAAAAGGCTCTTTTTGCTGCTTCATATGGTAGATCTTGACATTGGTAGTCTATCTTCTTTCATAAGCTGAACTCCCACAGACTTTAAAAGGAGATCTGTGCATGTAGGCAGAGAAGAACATTGGAGTCAAGATCCACTCATGCAGATCTGAAGATAATTTTCATTAGCTAGGAAGTCAAACACAGAGGCATAAAAAGTTTTGACACACTCATCTTAACTTGGTTGGGAGTTTCTGATGTGAAGAGCAAGAACATCTATAGCCTAGAAAACTGTAAAGTGCTAGAAAACCTCGTCACCAAGAGGGCAATTTCATTCTTTATGTAGCGTTTCACATTTGAATGCTAAGTAACCACTGGGCCGGGGTGGGGGGGCAAGAATTCCACTTTCAACAAAGGATCTCACCTGCAACCACCAAACACTTCCCAAATATAGTCTGAGACTGTCTCTATCGCGAAGGTCTGAAATGTAAACTGTGCGTAACGCCCTGCAAAAGCTGGGTGTTGACCATGCCATTGTGGTCATTTGGCCAATGCTGATATTGCTGCCTATCACAGAAAACACATCTTAGCACCAGGAATTAAGAAATATCCCTGATGGGAGCACTGTGTCGATATCCCATCCTTCATGCTGTGGAACACTCATTCCAGCAGGGGACTCCACTTGACCAGTACAGCACAGCAGCAAGTCACTAATACATAATTAACATGCAACAGTGATTAATTAGGTAACATCTGACCAGTAGCTGGGACACTCAGCTGCCTTTGCCTGTTTCACCACACAAAAACATTTGCAACTCACACAGCCAGCTATTAATTCAAAACGTACCCCATTTCCCCCAGCAAGCAGAGACCACAGGCCAGAGGGGGGATCCCAATCTGTTGCACAGCACAGTAGGAAGCTACAGCATTTCCATCCACTCCAGTGTGCACAGCGTGCCTCAAATCAGACCCAAATCTTTCCTTTGCAAACAGCATGATGTAAACATTCAAGTAGTGTTACAAAGTACACCCAAATAAACAGCCATCTCCATTGTTTAAGGACTCTTACTGCTTCTGCTTTGTATGTAGCGTATTTTTTGCTTTGATTTCAGGATGTTCTACATTTATACACTAGAAAGAATGTCATGAGTTATGACTGACTGATATACAGCTGTTTAGGGAACAAAATTCCAGTTCCATTGCTTAATCTCTCCTGAACATTAGCTTATTAACAGAGGTCTGTTTATTGACTCTGCTGTGTGCCAAGTGCTGACGACGGCTACTGTGGGGTTCCCAGTGGAATCTCTCCATACATGTACCACAGGTAACAATTCCTGCTGATGCAGCATCATGCTGTTCTTCCAGCTGTTCTGGTGCCATCCCAAGAAATAGGGTCAGCACTGGCATCTCATTTATTTCCTGGTGCTTGGCTTGCATCCTCTTCCCTCTAGAGAGAATGCTGTTCACAAGAGCACTTTACTTTTATTACTCCTGTTAAACTCTTTTGTTCTTCAGGGGAGGCTGCTCAGCTTTCCAGAGCCCACAGCTCAGGCTCTCCAGAAGAAGTAACATTTTGGTTTGTTTGAAAAAAAAAAAAAAATGTGGCTTCTCCCTTTGCCTCCACTGATTGTGCATTTCACTCAATCAATTCCGTAACAAAACAAACTCAGGTAGCAGTAAAAACAAAAACCAAACAAACTTAGTCTTGCAAAGGCTAAGCCTCACTTGTCCTCTAAAACCTCATGCCTCAAGTCAGCAGTGGGCAGAAGGAAAGTCCTCACTTGGTGGAGCGCAGTCCTCAGATCTGCTCAGCAGCCTGGGTGATTATTCAAGAACGCCCTTGCCCTGCACACCTGGATACCAGCCTTGGTTCCCTGGCTGTCAGAGACAATTGTGTTCCACGTCTCCCCAAAAGATTAATGGATTTTGATTAAGAAAGGTTAAGGACAGCTTTTTCCCTTCCAATATAAAAAGGAATGACTTAAGGAAAAAAATACTCACCAACCAGTACCAGGACGTTTATCTTCACTTGAAAAAGTTAAATTGCCTGAAGTGATGGGAGGCTTAGGGCAGGGTACGTAACAAGAATGTTTTCATACAAATAAATTCCTAAATAACGTATCTACATGCTATAATCTTAAGTCCCCCAAAACAGGTTGGTTTGGGTTTGGTTTTTTTTACAGGTGTTTTAGCAAGAGCACGAAATGCAAAGCTCAGGTAGCCAACTCGAAGATAATACCAATTTGCCAGATCAATTTTAAATGTACATTGTATTACTGACCTAGAATACCAGAGATTTAGATTAATCCTTAACGCTTCACTACATCCCCCAAAATAACTTTCCCAATATTTGATTTTCCTTTGAAGGAAAGTGTGTCAGAGATATAATTAGCTCTAGCTGCAGCCTCCAAATCTCTGCCTGGCACCGTCCTCAATAAAACACATCTTCAACCACTGTGAAATTGGTATAGCTACATTGAATCTGCTACATGCAACTGCAGTATTTCACACCAGCTGAGGATCTAAGTATACGTGCATAAGTGAGGGAAAAAAAAAAATATGTTTTCATCAGGAATAATAATGCTGCAGAACACACAGCATCTCGGGCTGAGTAAAACAAATGACAAGTTCATAAGAAATATATTCTTCTAATTGAGTTTAAGGCACTAAATAATCACTGTCTCCTAACACAGAATCAGATTCATGGTGGGTATCTCTACATTAATTAGGAATAAGGCTGTCACATGGATTTTAATGAAATAAAGTTATGTCCGGGGCTTCACTGGGATATTAAAGTCAATTTATCCGAGGAAGACAAGTAATGGCTGGCTTTTTCTTTTTGTAGGAACTGGAGCAGTTCATTGAGGAAGGTAGCAGGAGTTAGCACTGTCTGAACAACTCTTACTCCTTAAGGTACAAATTCCGAGAGCCTCAATACCAGGATGGAATTGCAGAAATCCAGGAGGCTGACAGAACGCCACAGAAATTACTGCCATCACACTACAACACGGCGTGCCTTGTGGCTGTGAGCATAAGGTACAGATAGCACTTAAAGAAAATAGTCAGAAAAAATGTATTTCTCCAATACAAGACCCCAAACATATGTACCTTAATGCATTAGGCTATATGGAAATCTGCTTACCAGCATAGCTTGGGACAACTAATGCTCCACATCCTGTGTTGCTAAATGCCACACTCAAAAAACTAAATGAGAGGCTGCTGTAGTTTCAGCCAAAATTGCCAAAACCAGACTGAAAGATGGCCCTTCCTCCCCCCAAAAAGAAGGGAGAGGAAGAGGATAAGGAGATCTACAAGGCTTTTAGCTATCCTACTTCAAAAACAGGACTGCCAAGTCCCACTCAGCACCTAAGAAAGCAAACATCCAAGTTGCTGTCACTGGACGTGACAACGCTCAAGAGCACTGACCAGTTTAACAACACAGCTCCCAGCCAGCTACACCAACTAAAGGCTTCCATCTCTTTTCACCCATGGGGCCTCATTGGACCAATCCTTATGAAAAACCACAGAAGAGCATACTGGCATTACCTTAACCCTTCGATCTTTCTTAGTATTTCAGTGTTGAAAGCACTTATTTCATACTCATTAATTAAAAATTCAGATCCCCTCCTGTATGATAGGAAAGATGAATCTCCAAATTAAAGCTTTTACTTAACTCATTTTTGAATGAAACATATTAAGTTTCTCTTTCAGCTCTAGTCAGAGGTAAGGCTGATGGCAGCAGACATCTCAGCCACCACTATCAAATATCTCCTTGACCACTCCACCCCCAAGTCTCCTAGGTAAAGCAGACAGGATGCGTTTACCAACACACATTCTCCACACAGCCTTAGAGGTCCTCTTTTTCCACCTTTCATACAACCAGTTTCAGCACAGATAATGAATTTTAATTCTTCAGTCATTACAGAACAAAAAGTCACAGAAGTGTTTCACAGGATGGAGCTGCAAACTCTGTGCTGCCTTTTCAGAAGTGTTGTGAGCTTGTGTTTGAAACCACAGCTGCAGAAGTTCACTCCGACTACCTCAGTGCAATGAAGGTTGTAACAAGACAAAACCAATAGCTAGAGCTTTGGTACAAACAGGATTTTAATTCAATCCAAGTGTTTTCTGTACAACAGAAAGGTTTTATACAAAGAAAAGGAAGTGTTACTTCAGTTGCCAGGATGCACAGTTTCTGAACCCTAATGCCTCAGAAAGCCACGAATTTTTTTGAAAAAAACACCATGTGAGATATTGTTATAGATGTTATAATCCTGGTTTGGATCAGTCTCCACCATGTACAACTCTCCTGCATGGACATCCTCAAAGTTAGCACTAAAGTTGTTCGGATAGAACCGAACCCACACAGTATACCTGTAGTCAACTGTACGCATGGAATAGCCCATGATTCTGATGTCTTTCAGCTTTGGCTTGTCAGAGTTCCACTGGGGAGTGTCTGCAGGCCGGGGATATTGGCTGAAAGCAACAGGTTCTTCATCAAAACACCTCCAAGTGTCATCACACCCATCCTTCTCTTCAGAGGCATTAAAATACCGGACGATACTTGCCCCCTCCGTGCACAGAGCAACATGAAATGAAGTCTCCGGGCACGCAGGGGGAACTTGCAGGCCAGCAAGTTCAGCAAGTGTCGGAAACAGAGACACAAGTTCAACCACTTTCTTGCTTCGCCCTGGAAGAAACACGGAAATACAAGTTACGGAACATGATGTTTCAACAGACACTGGTAGGACATTTTAGAGACTTACTCTGATAATTAAGTTGGTGTTCTATTGGAAGTGCTTTGTAATGTTTTTGTGGGGCAACAAAATCAGGGCAATTAAGGTGTGGCAATTAGCTCTGAGGATGCTACTCTATGCATTTATGATGGATTTTTAACAAGAAAACTTTTGCCCTTATGTTTCTCAAATGTGCCATTTTCAAGACAATAATATTACTTTGAAAAGGACGCTCCAGAAAGACAGAGCAAATTCCAGTGTCAGTAGTTTAACACAAGAGTGCCTCCATCAAAACAGTTTGCAATGCCACTGTTTTAAGTACAGATGCTACACAGAGAACGTTCACTAATCACTGCTGGAAAAGCAGCAGCCGCCACTACAAAAGGTAGGTCAAGTATCCTTTTAGGCATCTACACCACACAAAAATAAATCGCCTGCTGTGTAAGCGCAGACATCTAGCTGTTTCCACTAAAGCAGATCTAATCAAAGCAAGACTTTGTGTCCAAGTATTCCCTTCACAATCTTGTTCCTCAACAGTACAAGCAGCGCAGTCAATGACACTGACTCAAGCTGCCTGTAGGCGACGTACCATTACTTCACTGCTCTCCTTTACATATATCCACTGCAAGCAAAAAATAAATGCTGGAAATTTACCTTGAGGTACCAAGCCTAAAATATGACTGAAAGGGTCAAGGTAGGGAAAGACCCGCTCTCCTTGACTAACAGAGGAAGTTGTCATTCCTGGTACATAAAACATCAGCGGCACATGGGTAGCAACATCAAAATTGCTGTATTTTGCCCATTCACCGTGTTCTCCCAGGGACCATCCTAGATGACAAAGAATACAATTCAGAGAAGATACTGGGTTGTAATTTAGCAGTCATTTCTTTTTCACTGTAGATTGACTCCAGCTGCTGAGACCACTAATCTTATCAAGGTTGTATTAAAAGGCAAATAACAATCTGTATTTAAATATAAAAAGATTTCTTCTCTTACGTGAAATCTATTTCAATAGGCACCAAGATCTCGCAACTTGATACTCTTACATTAAGGAAATAATTACACCTTTCCTTATTTCCTCTACTCTAGACTAGAATTAGGAAATCAGCATTAAACCAGCAGAAAGGAAAGTGGGGT
The DNA here is from genome assembly GCA_013400055.1 of Nycticryphes semicollaris. Lineage (NCBI taxonomy): Eukaryota > Metazoa > Chordata > Aves > Charadriiformes > Rostratulidae > Nycticryphes > Nycticryphes semicollaris. Next base: position 806,183 of record VXBJ01005036.1, read on the forward strand.
GTGTCACAGGGCCTGCAAGAGTCTCCAGATCAATTCCACAAAGAGCTTATTTAAGTTTTGGGCAGTCGCCAGCTCTCCAATACTCCTGCTAACGTTTGAACATCCCTTGGAGCCAAGGCTGCTATCTATGCCAGACTGCCGTATCAGAATGTTACCCCTGAGGAAGCAATAGAGATCAAAACTCTTTAGCTCTCCTCTTCCTCTTGGACGAGATGCCAACACGACTTGCTTCCAGGCAGATTTATTGCCAACTTCACTTTGTGGGAAGACAAAGGAGATCTGTGACAGCTACGTTAACACGTGATTTTTTTGGACCATTTTGCTACCTGTGGTACAGGAAATACCAGCTGTTTACAGTTAACCACAGCAAGGAGAAGAGGAATCCAGCTTACATCAGAAAGTCCAAGTCAAAAGGAACATCTAGAGTCACTTTAGTACCAAGTATTAATCCCATTGCTCTACAACTCATAAGGGCTTATTTACATACACTCACAGAAGTCAACCCAAATTAACTAAATATGTTATTTCAAGTTTATTTAGTTAAGCCGTATTCCAACTGGTTTATATCAGCTAAGACATCCCCCAATTAAAATAGTCCCCTTACCCCCCAGTTCCTTCAATGACTACTGAAACAAACATTAAATGCTTGAGGTATTCATCCCACAATTCAATTTCATTTTTTTTACCACCAAGATCCAGCGTGTGCAAGACCTCAATTACGAGGAGGGAGCCATATTGCTATCAGTTTAGATGCTCTGCAAGCAGCAATGACAAGTGCAAGAAAACACACTTCAGCAGCTAATGAGAAAGCCTGTCACCCACGGTACCAGATGGCTCTCTAGAAATTTTAAGGAGGGAGGAGTGGTCGCTATCCTTTCACAGCACTGTTCCCAGCAAGAGTCACTCCTCGGGTAGGAGGTGGGAGTGCAGCAAGTGTCCTGGCAGACAGTCTCATCACTCACCAGCAAACCCTCAACCTGATTAAAGAGAGGTGCCTGCAGGGGAACAGAACTGTGCAGGCACAGAAGCCTGTGACACCCCATTTAATTAGAGACAGACTAGCCAGATATACAAGGCATGGTAGCTCTGCTGTACATTATACAAACACACCCTTGATTAATATGCCAGCACTGAGTCGCACAATTAAGTTATTAACAGTGAGCTTGGAGAGAGATTTAAAAGCTTACCGTGATCAGCAGTAAAAACTACTATTGTGCTATTTGAGAGTCCTGCATCATCCAAAGCATTCAAGAGCAGGCCAACCTGCGTATCCAGGTAAGAAACTGCTGCATAATAGCTCTGACGAATCCGACGCTGCAAGTTAAGAAAATAGGGAAGAGAAAAAAAAAAAAAAAAAGAAAAAGAAGTTAGCTTTTCCCCAGACACACAGAAGGAAAATCAGTAGGTGGCTATGTAAGGAAAAGAACTAAAGGATTTCACTTGTAAAACTCTGTTTTTTAAGTGTCTGTAGCATCATTAATGCCCCACAAAAAGGTAGAGAGGAAGCAGTCAGAAAGTTTTATGTTTCTCAGAAGTTCTTCCAAGCAAGATTTTGCAAACCAATCAGTTCTGCGTCTCTCAGAGTCCACCAGTGCACCTTATTTTGGCATAAGCACTGGAAAGTCAATGAAAATCTTGCAAAATAAGATCTACTGGGTGGTGACTTGAAACAGATAAACAGATTCAGATAACGAAAACAAACACAACATTGGTAGCTGCTACATACTCTCCATCATATACAAACCACAAAGACATACTACTACTGCTGGTTGATGGTACTGATCTCTTCCTTCCTGTCTCCACTGGCCTGATGGCAGTTACAGTGAACGTTTGCCTACAAAGCTGGAGGAGACAGTATCCAAGGCAGGGAAGTCACAGCATTTTCAACCTGTTGGTTGCTGAATACCTGGGAACACCTAAGAGCAGCTGACTGCTCCCTTGCATTTGAACAAGTTAAGGCAGTTTGACTTCAGTGTACTCTACTGACAGCTTACCTGGAAGTCATCTGGAAGTGGTCCATAAGGGAAACTAACATTTAATGCTTTCACATCATCCCTCTGTCTGATATCTGTCCAGGGGTTGTACGCCACAGAAGGTAGTTTTTCAGGCACCCAGGGATCTGGGGCTAATGTGATGTTTTCCCAAGGGTACAACTTGAGAAATTCCTTTACAATGCAAGCAGACATAAAGATTGCCCTCAACAATAAGGTTTATAATAAACTGCACGTTGTAAAGCAGCAACCGTTTCCCCTTACAAGATCCAAACTACTCTTACAGTTGACAAAGCTTTGCTCTCCCTCCCCCAGAGTGTACATGTGGCAATACTATGCTAGTCAGCCCCAATCTGTTCCTGAAAAAAATTGAGCTGGTAAGTGCCTAAAACCAGCCTCCTGTATCTCAAAGCAACACTGACATAAGAAGTTGAACACCGCTTCCTCCAAAATGAGTAGGGGTTTTTGCCACCAACTCAAACAGGGAATGGAGTACAAGACCTTGTAAGGCCTCATTATGTCGTACTTCATCAAGCTGAACACCATCTTCATGCAACAGCAGTCACCACTGCGGTGGCAGAAGCCTGACTTTGGCTGAGTGGTCACAACTCATTCTCATTAAACATTTTGAAATGCAACGCAGACAACTGCTATAATTACATCAAACCAAGGCTGGTTTCAGCTTGCTTTCCAGAAACAATAGCAACAAAGCAATGCTGGAAAACAGCTTTGAAAAGCAAAAGCAACCCTTATCCAAGTTCCTTACCCTGCAGGCTCCAGTTTCCTCACCTGCGGGTACCTCAGTGGGATGTGTGGTTTGTGGTAACCAACAGCCAGGAAGAATTTTTCCTTGTTGGTTTTCATAACATTCAGTAAGCGTATGGCCTCTTCAGTGCTCTGAATATCAGGCAGAGTACCACTGGGCATTTCTGTCACATCCACTGGGCACACCAAGTTAGCATAAAGTTTTCCATCCTTTCCCCTACAAGTCTTTAAGGAAAAAAAAAAAAAAGAAAAAAGAGACTAAGTAACATAATTCTGTAAAAGCAAAGAAGAAACCCTCTGCTCCGTAACTTTAAAACCAATTTATTTTTCAACCCTTCTACCAAGTAAAGACTGCAGATTGGATACGAAAAGGAATTTCACAATTTCTGTGAACACTAATGGTGACAACTACATTAATGATGGAGCAGACAGCTTCAGGAGTTGAAAAATGCACCTTCCACGTCTCTGGAAAAGCAGAATCCTCTCTAAAGCTGGGTAGTCATACAGGAAAACACACAGCTTCTACAAATATAATCTCTAACCTATTGGCAAGGAGGCAGGATTTGGTTACACTAGATACATGCATTTCTACTGCTTTCGATCCCGAGATCTCATCGAAAGCTGCCTGGAAACTACTCAGTTTCTGAACAAGTGCCAGCAGCAACTGATCTATAATCAATGAAGGAATAAATATGAATTAATTAGAGTAAATGGTGCCCAGGATAAGGCGACGCCAGCAGGGCGTTTGGGAGAGTTGCTAAGTGAACATAAGGAAAAGTAAGTCATTGATGCAAAAACTGTCGTTGCTAAACCCAGCTTTTTTTTCCAGCAGTAAGCACAAGAAGAGAGCATCGCCAAGGGCTGCCTATAGCCTTGTGGCTGGAGCTCCCAGCTTTGCAGTGCACAGGCTCCAGCACATGATCCAATCCCAACGCTTACATAAATGTCAACCAGATTCTTTTGGGCCACATTTGTGAGTAACGAACGCGACAAAACTGAACACCGCGACAGAAAACTGAACAACATGATAAAGTTGCAGCTTATTTAAAGAACATTTTAATCATGACCTCCATTCACTCAGCCCTGAGCTCTTTATTGAATCGATTTATTCACCAAGCATGATGTTTTGTCATTTCTGAAGCAGAGCAAGATTAGTGTGGAAGTCAACAACTGCACTTCTCCAACAAAGGAACTCATGACCTAGACACAAATTAAGATCACTCTTTCTTGCAAGTACTCTTATAGCTCAGTAACTTCAATTTCCAAATACTAATTTAGAAATATTTAACACACCTGCAGGATGGGCCCATCAACTAACATGGCACCCAGGCTTCTTTCGGAAGGTTAAGAAACAAGAGTATCAGACTGGCTGGCTGCTTCCCTGCACAAGGTCACAGTGTCAAACCCCACAAAGTACAGTCTGTGCTTGACACAAAACTCAGCGAACGTTCCTTTGTTAAGGTCCCAAAAAAATCACCCTTACCTTATCATTTTCATACTTTTCAGTTGAAGGATGAAAGGGTGGAACGGACCAACTGTACGGGTAGTCATCACTGTAATTGGATGAAACCCCTGAAAACGGTAAACACATTAGAAATACTCTAATAGTTCAACGAACCAAGGAGAGCTCAAGTTTAACTTATTTCCACATTTGCTTTGGTGTGTTGTTTTTTTTTTTAACATGCTAAATGAGAAACATTTCAAATAATCTTTGACAGTTGAGAGAAAGAAAACCAAGGAACAGAACTCAAAAAAATTTAAGACAGACATTTTTCCCTGAAATACACTTTTCACTAGTGAGACTCAAGCATCTTGCAGAACCTGACTTCAGGGAATAGTGGGGGAAAAAAAACAACCATAAACAAAACGCCAAAAAACCAGGATTAATAAGTGTCTTCATGTACATCCTTAATTAACTTTACGATCAACTCAGAGTTCATACATACACACAAGTTTAGTCACAGCATAAGGAACTACCAAAAATAGGGTCAGTATGACAGTATTTTTCAAGTCAGCTGTGTTACTGCTTTTTAACTATTGAACTAATTGCCTGTATAATTGGTAGTGTTAGTCATGCATTCTTTATCTCCTGATCCAGACAGACAGCCTATTATGAAACACAAAATGTGTATATGCAGATCTAAGGCAGTGATTTCCTCGTCAGCAGATACCTAACTTCTAGACATATTTTTAGAATGCTAGACATTTATTCCCACAATCCCTAGACAAGGTGTGAAGATACTCATTAGACAAGAATCATGTAACATATTCAGTTCCAATGCCTCAAGATTTAAAATTAAGAGTTAAAGACAACCTGCAATCATCATACAATCCAGCTCAGAACTACGATTTGGGCAGTCAATATAGACAGGAATCACATAGTTGATACTTATATGGAAAGTCTGTGAGAATATACACGTTAAGCATGTGTATGTTAAGCAGATGACAATTCAAACCATACCAGGATGAAAAACTTTCCCCACAGACAGAGTCACGTAGCCGTTTGCCTTGAAATACTGGGGCATCGTGGAATAGTTCCCTGCATGCACTCTCCAGTAGGAGTAGAAATCGTACAGTCGGGTAGTATCAGGTCTGCGTCCAGTAAGAAACGACACTCTACTGGGAGCACACACGGCTTGCTGAGGAGAGAGCCAGCCAAAAGAAAAAATAAATAAATAAATGGTCAATCTAGAAGAAAAAGCAAAACAAACTATGAACTGATTTAGATGTAGTTGGGCAAAACATCCAAAAGGCTCAGGAACTGCAGTGGAAGCGTTTCATAGCACTTCCAGCTGGAACAAACTGCATCCTTGTTAAGACTATCAATTCCCAATTGCAAGCCTTGAGCAAGATATACTATCTCAAGATATACTATCTAATTTTTCTGCAAATAACTGATTCCTCAGCACGGAAAGCTTTGGTTATGCAGACACTAGTGCAAAAAGAAGTAATCAGGCTGCATTAGAGACAGGGCTTTTGAAACCTCGTAGCTCACACTCCCACAGAATTAAGCAGAAGTGGCAGATGGACTGTGCTGACAAAAGCCCAAAGTCTAGTTCATCTGGACTGCCTTAAGAATAATAAAAAGGATAAACATATGGAAGGTCCAGGTTACAGCAAAGGCCTCACCAACTCTACTTCAGATTGCCAAGAGTTACAGCTTTAAAATCCTAAATGAGAATTACCCTTATGTGACTAATCCCTGGTCAGAATTGTCACAAAACTACTCATTTGCTCAGCAGAGAGAAACTTGGGAACGTAGGCATCCTATGCAAAGTAAAGTAAAGAGCAATTAGTGAGATTCTGAGTCCCACATTTAAGAGTTATGCTTACCGTAAAAGCTGCCCCTTCACAGAAGTCTACAGAACAGTCTTCCTCAAAAGTTAAAAAGTAAAAAATAGTATTTTTTGAAATAGTAGAAGAATTCTAATTCAGTAACACAGCATTTTAAAGCAGCATTTTGCTGCCAAGAATGAAAATGTTCGAGTGACATTACACTCCTCCACGTGCTACACAAATATCATTATTCAAGTGCCCCGTTTTCGTTTTTCTCACCTTAACAAAGATAGGTTCATATGGTACACTTCAGCCCAACCATTTATTTTCTACTGGAAGTACTTAAGGTTAATAAGCACTGGCTTTTCTCAGTGGTCTGCCTAACACCCACTGTGATAAAACCAGTCATTATTTTGCATGAAGGAAACACCTTTTGAGTCGTTTTCTCACCTGTGCATATGCATTGCTGAACACAACACTCTGAGAAGCAAGTTGATCAATGTTTGGAGATTTCACAAGCTTATCTCCATAACAGCCCAAAACAGGACGCAGATCATCCACAACTATAAACAGGACATTCATGCCATCTGTGGAGAAACACAATTAGAAATATATTGACTTGATTTCCAGTAAGTAGAGGTTACTATGCAGATTGCTTCATCAGTTTTTAACCCTCAAGTGTACTTAAGGAAAAATTATAATAATAAAATAATCGAGAACATCTAATATATCTGTAAGGAAATGTAAATACTGGGATTAATTCCTTCAACATAGAGTAATTCTTATTTGGCCTGGGCAGAACTACAGTGCTTTTCACTTCCTATTATTTCGTTGCTTCCTCCCACGGCATTTTCTTCAGCTGCCTGCAGATGGCTACAAAAAGGG
>VXBJ01005037.1:1629-34337 GCA_013400055.1 Nycticryphes semicollaris
TATGCATGTCCAGTTGCCTAAGCAAATCATTAACTACTTCCTCCTGGATTACAGGGGAATTGTTCTGTTTTCCGGCCTTATCTTCCAGCCCAAGAAGATGAGCACCCTGGGGGTAGCTGGTCTGACTATTAAAGACAGAGGCAAAGAAGGCATTAAGTATCTCAGCCTTTTCCTCATCTTTGGTTGCGAGGTTTCCCCCCGCATCCAGTAAGGGATGGACATTCTCAGCCACTCTCTTTTTGCTGATGTATTTATAGAAACTTTTTTTGTTGTCCCTTATATTAATCGCCAGGTTGAGTTCCAGCTGGGCTTTTGCCTTCCTGATTTTTTCTCTGTACGACCTAACATGAACTCTGTTCTCCTCCTGAGTTGCCTGTCCCTTCTTCCAAAGGTGGTAAACCTTCCTTTTTTCCTTAAGCCCCATCAAGATTTTTCATTAGGAGAGGTCTGATTATTTTGTGTCAAGTCTCATTTTGGCATTGTCAAAATATGCACACTTGGGTGCTTTTCATTTATTACTGTATTCTAGTAAAATAAATTTTTATGTATGCTGTATATACATTCACACTACATTTAACTCAATGTAACCTGAACCAAAATTGATCAGAGCAGCAAAACCAAAGTCAATGTTTCTCACCTCCTCAAGTTGAAGATCTGTTTTTCTTCATAATTCAGTACTTTCACGCAATGGGTTTTTTTCATGATTCCTCGTGAAAGTTGCCTGTAGAACGCTGTTCTTCCGCTGGCTTTGTGATAAAAATGGAAATGTGCTCACTTTGAGCACTTAAAGAAAAAAGCAAACCTCACATCCTCTCATTTCATTTTTAAAATTTTTCCTGTTTCTTTTCACTCCATATCATTAATATATTTTTTTGAAGTTTTGTGGTAACCCTTTCTTGGTATTGCTACATTTTTCCATATGAAAATTTCTTTTAATGTGGCTATTATGTAAATAAATATGTCTAAAATATACTTTGCTATGTTACAAAATGAAGCTTTAAAGCATATGCTTCTAATAACTCTTATAAAAATTAATGAAACACTCATTCTTACACAGTGAGTCTAGCTTAACTTTGAAAAACTACGTGAAAAAGCTAAACTAAAATAAATGAGATTGCTGTTAATGTAAAATATCCATTTGGAATACTTTGGTATTTAAATTTAGCTCATTCGGCCTCAGGCATATGAATTTGGAAGAGAGCCAGTTTCTCTTAAAAATAATAAAGTACTATGCAAATCCAGAATGAACCGTTTTGCAGTGTAGCTGTGCTTTTATTGCATCAACTGTCTTTGAGTGTAAGTGAGGGGAAAAAGCTTCTTAAACATTAAAATTGTGGCATGGGAATGCCAAAAAAAAAGAGATTTTTTTGCTCTTCCAGATGATTCAGTCTGGCATTTCCCAAATCCTGGCAATCTCCCAGGGAAGCTGTAGTCTCCAATAAAATAGCTGTAATGAAGAGAAGCCATTCTGGACTGGTGCTGGTCCCAGCCTGTGGTTATGGCACGGATGGATGGCAGCAGGGCTGCGGGCTGCACACGCCGATAGTCCATGAGTTACACATGTCAAGGTCTGTCCCTCCAAAAGAGAGAGGAGGTGATGAATATGCCCAGAAGCACCAAGAGGGGGCTTTTTTGGGGTCCCACTGGTGTACGCAGGCAGAGTCAAGCAGGCAGGGAAGGGGGAGTCCGGCTTGTGGAGCGGGCGTCCATTCTGCTCGGAGTGGGTCTGTCTCCCCCAGCATAATAAGGCAAAACCTCGTGAGGCATCCCAGAGGTATGAAAGGCACCAAGAAGTTCCACTGCCATCCTGCATTTTAGGCTGGACCTGCAGACCTGAAGCAAGTTTGCACAGGACTTGCCTCTACAGGCAAGTTGAAAAGATTATGGCTACTACATGGGTGATGGAGGAGCTGTAGTTGCTCATTCTGGGCAAAAACACAGGGGGAAAGGTGGGAGAGAGACATAGGGCTCTCCAGTGGGTGACTTTGTGACTGTCACTCGTCCAGCAGCCCCTCAACACTGAGCCTGTCCTCTGCCTGAGCAGGCATCATATGTACTACCTGTGGTCGCAGCACCCCTGTACAGTGTGTTTGAAAAAAATGCATGTTTTTCTCTCCTTGTACAAAAAAGGCAGAATAAACAGCCTGTTTGTGATCTGGAAACTGGTGAGGGAGCAGCAGGTACCTAGGGAAGAATTAAGGACAAAGGCCAGGAAAGAAGAGGAGAGCAGCACGCTGCAGCTTTCCCCGCAGAAGGCAGATCTCTTGTTTTTACACTCACCAATAAGACAGGAAGCGGCGCAGCACAATCAAAGGGCGGTTGGAACCACATACAGCTTCCACTTCGAGCAGCCTGCAGCTGGCCAGTCCTTTCCAGGATCAGATCAATATTCGGTGCAGGTCACTACTGTTTGCTTTCAACTTGAGTCATTAAGAAAGACCAAAGTTTTTTCAGGTCACAGGGACAATTCCTCCCCTAAGGGAAAGTGAAAAACATGAGTATTTGCCAAGTTGAAGAATAGAAAAAGGATATGAGGCTGTAGCTGTTTGACAAGAAACTTTTCCAAACATTACACATCCTTATTAGGAAGAGCATTAACCCCCCTAGAAACAGTACTATACATCCACGTTCATGCTAATTTATTCTCTCTCAGCCTGATATTATCTAGGACACTTCTCAGATCAATCAAGCCCCCTTGTAATGGAAATATCCCATAGCAAAAAGCGTCATACCTTGTAAAAAGGGAAATCCATTTCACTGTTAGATATATCACATCAATAAAAAAATCACTTATCACTGGACAAGAAGATTTTTTTCGAAGTGGGTGGGATTTGGCGGGGAAGAGAAGCAGAGGTTATGGTTAACGTTATTGGATTAGGACCACTGTTTGCAGTTTACCTTTTGAATGATGTATTATGTTATCCAATGAAGCAAATCTACTGTGGCTTTCATCAGTTTCTCTTTTATACTAACAGCAGTAAGGATGATACTCTGCATTCTTGTAAAGGAAAAAAAAAAGTGAACAAATGAAACAAAATAATTACAGCTTGCACATTTTTTCCCCCTCACTGTCTTTGTGGGCATTCCCATTTTTCCTTCAAAGGGCCAGCAGTGGCTAAAGGTGAAGGTAGTGCCTAGGGACAGGACAGCTTCCCACCCCACCTTCACATTAGATGCACAGGGATGGTGATACCTGTGCTCCGGAAACCAGTTTCCTGATGGGGCTGGTGGAGATGGGGTAAATTTTCTCTTGCAGCTCAGGAGTGCAGCAGTGGGAAGGATGGAGTCTGGCTGGTACAGGCATACTGAAACCCAGGCCCAGCTCTTGGACGACTACTCAAGAGGATAAACCCAGGGTTAGTGGTTTGAAAAAAGACCCAAGACAACTAAGAGCACCAAACATGTGTCATGCAGGCACCACCACTGCAGAAGGCAGGTACGGGCTGATCCTCAAGAGAAGGGCAGTCGCTGTAATTCACCCTGCCTTAGAAACATAAAGTTGTCTGGGTTGGAAGGGACCTTTCAGATCATCTCATCCAACCATCAACCCAACTCTGATAAAACCCATCACTAACCCATGTCTCTAAGCACTATGTCAACCCGGCTTTTCAATCCCTCCAGGGATGGGGCCTCAACCCCTGCCCTGGGCAGCCCACTCCAAGCCTTCACAACCCTTTCTGTGTAAAAGGTGCAGCGCTGGTGAAGTAGACAAACTTGTTTCACAATAAATAACCTGCTGCCTACACTGAACCTCTCTTTCAGCAAAACAAGGTAAATTTTCCTGTGGGTGGTTTTGACAGCAAAGCTGCTGTCAAAACGCCCGTACAGAGCATCTGTGTGGGATTTGTCTGGCTTTTCCCAGCTCCTTTCATGCGGAGGCAAAAGAGAAAAGGCTGCACGTATTCAGTTACCTCTGCTGGTAGGGGCTTGCTAGTGCTGTGTGGCCTGATCTGCTTGATCAACATCTCCCCGGTGCTCTTTGGGAGGGACAGGCTGGTAGGTACAGGTGGGTAAGAGGGTACCGAGCTCCCTGCAGGCAACGGCAAGCGGATGGCAGGGAAGAAGGCAACAGCCCCGGCAGAAACGGGGGGAGCCGTATTGGGACACTGAACAACAGCTCCCAGCTCTCCCAAGCCCCAAATCAGATAAGGAAGCCCTGCCTCAGCGCTGGGCATGAAGAAGAGACAAGGGACATAGGCATGGAGGCCAACCCAGCACAATCCTTCGTGCTCGGCGAGAGCGCCATTTCTTAACGACGCAGCTACGAGGCATTTGCAAATTGGTATGGGGACAGATCTCCCTTATGGGACTTTGCCTGAGCAAGTATCCGCCCCACAACAAACTTGTCACGCAGCACCTTTTCATTCTAGGACTCCCCTACCTCTGGTTTTGCCGGGATGCACCCAAGTTTGAATACAGGCTGAGTGGAGAATGGCTGGAGAGCAGCCCTGAGGAGAAGAACTTGGGGTGTGTTGGTGGATAAGAAGCTCAACATGAGCCAGCAATGCACACTGGCACCCCAGAAAGCCAACCCCATCCTGGGCTGCATCAAAAGAAGCCTGGCCAGCAGGGCCAGGGAGGTGATTCTACCCCTCTGCTCTGGTGAGATCCCACCTGAAGCACTGTGTCCAGCTCTGGAGTCCTCAACACAGGAAGGACATGGACCTGTTGGAATGGGTACCGCGGAGGGCCACAAAGATGATTAAAGGGTTGGAGCACCTCTGCTATGAAAACAGGCTGAGGGAGCTGGGGTTGTTCAGCCTGGAGAAGAGAAGTCTCAGGGGAGACCTTATACAGTCTTCNGCTAACCATTCTGATTATCCCTGTTTGTGTGTGTGGATCCTGGGGGGTGGCAGCATTCATCCCATCATGGCAAGAGCGTGCAGCCAGTTCAGTGCATGCAGCAAAGGCCACTCTGTGTCTGGTGGGCTCTGATCCAGCCGTGGCTCTGCATGTCTGTCCTATGAACAGGAGGGACCAGTGCTGCCAGGTACAAGTGCTATGAATAGCCAGGGAAACCCATGCAGATTCCAAGCAGATAAAAAAACCCACTCTGTGCATTCAAATAAGTACAAATGGGGCCATCCCCATCCCAAAGCAATGCTAGCTTTTTCCTGGGGGGCTGTCTTGCTGGGGGCCTCGCCAAGAGGAGCATCCTCAAGTGCTATAGGAAGGGGAAGGCTGCCATGAAATTCAGAGCCTGACCTGCAACGTGTGGTGCTTTAAGGCAGGGGCAGCACCAAGAAGGCTCCGCACCTGAAGAAGAGTCTCCTTGTTGAGCCCTAAAACCCTCCTGTGAGTGTCTCAGGACTCGTGTGTGGCCACTCTGGCGCGTCCAGAGGCTGGCTGGGAGGACAGGAGTCTCATGCTCTGCCCTCTGCACCTCCCAGCCACCAGCATCTCCTCTCTTTGGTGGAGGAGCAAAGCTGAGTGGTAGAACTCTCACACCCAGGCCTCGAGTGGCGATGCTAAAATGACTTTTCAGCAAAGGTTGCTTGGAGCCCCTCTGGAATGCATACGGGCATCTTTCTAAAAGACGGGAAAAAAAAAAAAGTGTCAGGGTAGCACTGCAGGTGGATGTGGTGGGGTGGATGTAGATCCTGGCATTTTAGATCTCTAGCTACGAAGAAGGGTGAGCAGGATGAATGTGAAATACTATCAAAACCTTCATGTCGACCCCATAGAAATAATTCCACATCATAAAATGATTTGTTCTCACCGATTCCCCCATGAAATGCCGGTGAAGTGTGTATGTTCTTACAACATACAGAAATGCACAGATCTGCTCCTACAGTGGAAGCTTCCTCAAAACTTCTTCATGTGCCCTTTTTTAAACTTTGTGGAGCCCCATAACTGGAGACATAATTCAGATGAAGCATGTGACAAAACTGAGGATTAGTGGAGAAGCTCTTTCCGCAGAGGGAGGTTGTTCAAATCCAGCTCCTCTGCAGTTGCAGGGAAAGCATGAAATTCTGCAGGAAGTCCTCTCACAGTTCTTCGTTCTCCCTCATTCTTTTCATTTCCATTCAATCATTAAGTTAAAGAGCCTGTTTGTGAAGAAAACAGTACATGTATGCACACACGCAAATACACGCAGAAAAAGGATGGTAGAAAAGAGATTTTTTTTTTCTCCCATATAAGATGCAGAGTACAATCTTACCATACTTACCATTTTGGGTTTGTTTTGGTTTTTTTTTTTCCCCAGCAAACCTCCCCCTGGAGCTGAAAGCAGAGCAGGATTGGCTCTGCTTTTACTACCTGCTGCACCTCTTCCCCTTCGCTTCAGGACCTCAGTTCTTTGGTGGTCTCCTGTTTTGACATCTGCTTACCCTTATCTCTAATCAGTTTTGCTGATAGACATTTCCCCTGAGTGCAGAGACGCTGCCTAATAGATTTTTTTTTTTTAAAAAAAAAAAAAAAGCAACAAAACCCAACTGCTACTTAGTAGTCAGGAAACTATCTTTGTGACCTGCAAGGGTGAGAGACACCATTCCCAACATTCCCATGCAGACAGCTAAGTCTCGCTCAACTTTATCTGATTTGCTGTATTCTGCTCTTTATGCTCTCGGAACATCATAACAACTGCGATACATTTTTTGTTAAACCTGCAATTAGGCAGAATGCATGGTATCCCCAGGCACCGGCTGACCAGGGAACGCGCTGTAAGTAAGTGTTAAATAATGGTGGTGATTTACTACGGCTTTGTATCAAGAGGTACAAGGCCTTCCAGGCCAAGGAACTGAACTCGGAACGTATTCCAACGTGTTCAGCACGGAGAAGGGGTTGTAACGATTTGTCACTTGACACAAATTTCTTCAGAAAGAAAAAAATGAAAGCAAAAAAAAGTATCACACATCAAAAAAAAAAAACAGCAAGATTTTACAGAAAAAGAAATGGGGAAAATGAAAAGTTTTTCCCTCAGTTGATACAAAGGCTCAGTAGAATATGGAGCAGCCCGCATTTTGCTCTGATGGTTGTGCAAAAGACAGTGGCTCTCCGACAGATATAAACACTGTAACAGCCCAGAACAAGGCATAAATCTTATTATTTAGCAATGGTAGACTGAAATTCCAGCTAGACAGCTATTGTGCGCGATGGACAACAAATAACATAACAAGTGGTTCCAATGCCTTCTGAAACCTTAGAAACCGTAGGATAAAGCAGAGTACTAGAACGTATACTGTGAATAGGTTATTATGCATTGGCAGAATGCTTGAGAAAAATCCCTGACAGACTTCTTGGGTTTGATTTTAATAAAGCAAAAAGAGCCACACGGATAGGAGGAACAGAGCCCTGGGTGATTTTTGATTTGAACTTTCAATGACAGTGGGATGGTAAGGAACGTCTGCATTGGGCTTTTAAATGGTAGTCTTTCTTTTAAAAAAATCAGGTGGCTTTTTTTTTCTGGGTCCATCAAACGTAATTTTTATTGAATTTCCTTCTGCTGGTTTGTTTTTATTCCATTTCAGTGAAAACAAAGAGCACACACTTGCAAAAACACGTCTGAGTCCAGACGGTCAGTGCAGGAAATTCCTGCAGTTCTGGTGAAAATTGGGGCTGGAGAGAGGAGGGAGCACATACTTGGCTCCTCTGCTGAAGCTGTAATGTGAATGCAGGGGACACCTGGCCATTTGGGGTCTGCCCTGCCATCTGTGAGCATGCAGACAGGCCAGACTGCCAGCTGGTGAGAGCTCAGCTGGCAGACTTTAACCCGAGGGTTCAGGTGGACCCCAAAGCCCGGTGCTAGGAAGGGGAAAACCCTAGCCAATGGACATGGGGACTAACCTGAAGGCTGGGTTCCGAGGCAGCATTGGTGCAGGAATCCAGAGGAGATCTGGAGTCGCCAGCTCCAGTGCTGCAGCAGAACTCATTTTCACTTGTTCCTAAAGCATCGTGCAAATCCTACAAGCTATTTATGTATAAATTCACGTGTCCCTATTCACAACTGAAGTGAAGGATGATGCGGAGCTATGCAGTATCCCCAACATAACTCGACCTGCTTCTTCCCACAGAACGGCTAACGACCCTACGCCTTACTAATTACAGTTTATAACCTCGTGTGATTATAGCAAGTAAATACAGCAAAGCCAGGAAGGCAGAGCTGGTGCGAGACCTTCAGGCTCCTCATCTCTGGGCCTTATCTGCAACCTTACCCCAGTGGCTGGCAAGCACCGTCTCCAAAGCACTGATGTCTCTGTGCGGTTGCGGACGGGGAAATAACATCACATCTGCTTCCCTGGGAAAAGGCTACCCAGAGCCCCGAATCGCGCAGCCAGTTTTCTTGTCGCTCCTCACGAAGCGGTGATCTCATCCTTGCCGGCTCCAAATTTTCTATCTCCAGTTGTAGGAGAGGGAGGCAGCAAGGGACAAAGGGTAGAGGAGGGAGAGGGAAGCTGCGGAAAGAAAGATCCCATTGTTAGATGCCTCTTTAGTTGCGTGAGTGCCTGCCAAGACAAGAAGTTTTGGGTCTGATGACATGAACTCGAGGGTCAGTAGGAAGCTGTGCAAAAAAACGCCTGAACTCCTGGCGCTCACAATCTTTAGGAAAAAAAAGCAACTTCCAGATGTGAGTGAGCCTTCTTCTTTCAGCCATCCGGTCCCCCTAAGCCCTACCAGATTATACAGCCTGAAGGCGCCTGCACCCATTTGCACAGCTGAGCTATTGCAATATTTGCCTTGGAGGGAGAACTGCATCAAAATCCTCGACCCAACCACCAAAGCGTTTCAGGTGTGTTAGTATTGAATTTAAGTCGAATTAAACTTCAGGGGCACAGCCATAAAGAACAGGAAAAATCTAGGATCCACCCTCAAGGAAAGGTCGGGAAAAGGGAACTGCAAAAGCCTAGGGCTCCGGTGAACATCTTGCAGAGATGCAGCCCCTCTCTCTTTCTAAAGCCAAACCGAGAATGAAAATATTCAGATAATAACATTCTTGCCAGAAAGTCACATCAAAACATCCAGTACAGGCCCAGCATTGGGCTTAAGTAATTCTCTTCTATGCCATCACTGTGTAGGAAGGCATTTATTCTGAGTTCAGGCCCGTTTACATCCACGGAGGATGTGCCCATCCCAACATCCATCCGCCTGTGTCTCCCCAAAAGCCATCACAGCTATCAGGGGAACTGGGAGCTGCTGGGGCCGATGGGAATGCACTGACAGAGCAGGTGCAGCGCTTGCAAAAGCCAGCATCATGGGTGGCACCCAGGGGGGAAGCCAGCTCCAATTCCAGCTAGCGCTTGCTAGATGCTGGGCTTGGAGAGGACTGATGACACTCCCTTAGTTATTAATTTTCAAACAACTCCAAAACTTGAGGCGACTCAGAACCACTCATCTGTGCCCCAGAACCACTCATTTGTGCTCCAGAACCACTCATCTGTGCCCACCTGCCAACAAGGGGCATCTGCCTTGGTTTAGGAACCAGGCCCTCACTCAAAGAAGCCTCCCGAGACCTCACTCTGTCCCCAGGAAAAAGATTCACTCCCTGCTTAGCATGGCCAGGACCACTTCATCACCTACAGACAAAGAAANGTCCAAGCCACCTCCAACACCACCCAAGTTGAGCCCGAAACACCGCCTCGTTTCCCCAGCTCCCTTTCCCAGGGTGTGATTGAATGAGTGCTTCTGAAGGCCGTAAGCACTTGCTAATTTGAGGTTTGTCTGCTAAGAGTCCGGTGGGTCTGCATTTCATTTCCAATGGCTGTGGAGCCAAAGTGAGGGGTTCGCTTCTACTCCCAGTTTTCCCCTCCTCCTCTGAACCATTTTCCAGAGCCTTTTTCTTGCTGACATCCACCTCCCCACAGCCCCTCTTTCCAGTTCCCTTCTTCTTTTTCTTTTTTTTTTTTTTTTTAAAATCGACCTGGGCTTTGTTGTACTAATTAGATTATCTCTGCCTGAGGGACCCACAGAGCAGCCCCGACAGAGTACAGCCTGGAAAGACAGGACACATAATCCCTGTTATCAAGGGGGCTGTCATTTGGCATGTAGATCAACTAATACTTTCCAAGGGAGCAATTGTACATCTTAATATCGATTCCCCTACCGCCCACCCCCTCCCCCAAGATATGATCTCCTACATTCCTTCATCAGTCTCACCTGCACTGGCTAAAAGGCTCCATTTATTATAAAGGCAAGACAACCCTGCACCCCCTTCAACCCTCCCCAGCTTTTGGAATCCACAAACGAGAAGGTGCTTTGCTTGGTGGGGAGGGCCAGAGAGCGAGCAAAGAGGGAGAAGGCAAGTTGACCCAACAGTTTCAGGGAGGAACTGGGAACGAAACCAAACCTCCTGCACCTTCACGTCGCGTTACGCGGTAATTAATTCAGAGCTGACTGACATCAAAGGCTGAAGGCCAGGCATGAGAAGGGGCACTAGCAATAAATCATACGTTAAAAGCTGTAATGCTTCGAGTCAAGCTGTGTTGCTACCATTCAGCAGCCAGCCTGTTAAATAAGTTCCTGCTTGTTTACCTTGTTCTTCCTTTCCACCCACCTCTGCATTCATTTGAAGAGATGCTATTCGTATCTTGCGCTCCATACAACTCGCCTCCAGCTAACTACAAAATGGAGAAACGTGACAATGGAGTGGCCTTCATGTGAGACATCAAAATGCTGTAAGTGATGATCAACAATGATCAACAAATCAACTTGCACAGGCACAGACCTCTTCTTCGTGATGCCCCTGTCGAGGCTAACCAGAGGTAACTGGATTCTCAAGGTAGTAATTTCTGAATGGCTTCAAGCTGCAACAGGGTAGGTTTAGGCTGGACATCAGGAAAGAATTCTTGACAGAAAGAGTGGTCAGACTCTGGAAGAGGCTGCCCAGGGAGGGGGTTGAGTCCCCATCCCTGAGTGTGTTTCAGAGTGGTTGAGATGTGGTGTTGGGGGGTCTGGTGTAGGGGAGAACTTTGTAGAGTGGGGCTGATGGTTGGACTTGATGATCCCAAGGTTTTTTTCCAACCTGAATGATTCTATATTTCTATGACTTCTACAGTTGGTGCAACGGAAAATGTCTTAGCTTGAGGTGCTCTGCATTATCTTCCTATAAACGTATGACGCTTAGACGGCCTGTGTTCAATTCCTTACACCTAACCTTTTATTGTACCAAATTACATTCATATCATGACTCTTAAAAAGCAGGTTTGGATGATATAATTCATTTCTACACTCAGCCAGGCTTGTGTTAGAACCAAAGAGGAAAGGAACGATTCCCAAGCAAAGGAAGAGGGAAAAATTCCTGCAGCTCCACCACCTAAGCAGCTCTCCTGACTTACGCCAGCTGAGGACTACACAGCTTTAACAAATAGCCTGTAGAGCCTGATGTTGGCACCTATGAATACCATCCACAGAGCTGAACATATTTTATTGCCAGACAGGAAACTTTATCCACAGCACTGGGACCATGTCCTTCTCTTCCAAAAAGTGTCATAGGATCTCTCACTTCCTCCTGGACAGTCACCAGAGCCAGAAAAAATAGGACCTGGGTCCAGTGTCTCAGCTGAAAGCAGCCCTCCAGCGGTGCAGAGCTTCCTGTAGAGCCTCTACAGCTCTGCCAGCGTCAAAGACAAATACATGTTGTGGTTTGAGGACTGCACTTTTGTTTAAAGGCTCCCTCTGCCTCAGTTCCCTCCTCTCCCCTCCCTGCTAGCCTTTCCATTCCTGCTTTCCAGGTACCTGACTTTTTTTCAGCTAAACTTTGGACTACTCTTCCAGACTGCAAGGATCCGCACACCTACATTATATTCAACATGTGACCAACACATGGACCTCTGTAAATATATATATATATATATGTATATGCACAAAATCAGAGATGTCTATACTTGTGCCATGCAGAAGAGTGATAAATCAAGAAAACACTTTATGTCCACCACCATGGTTCGCAGACATCCACAAAAGGCAACTTAATAAGAGTACAATGCCTTCAAAAATCAGTTCATCAGTTCTAGGCTGGATTCGATATGGGGAAAGAAAAATTTTGGCAAATGAGATTTAAAAGTACCCAAGCCGACTGGACCTTCTGGTCAGGAGTGTGGTGGGGATATGCTCCTGTCCTGAGAGAGGTGAGGTCTCCCTGCTTCTGTGGCAGCGCGTGGGGTTGTCAGCAATTCAACAGCACCCTGAAAAATAAGAGCATAACAGACATACGGGGCAAAACAGAAGCTCAAACCCTAGAAGACTTTCAAGAGCAGGGCCAGAGGAAGATGCCATATTGATGGGGGAAGGAAACGGGAGGCATTTCTCCCAGCCCCTGACTACACGTGCTGGATGGTGGAAATGGAGAACAAATGGGGAGGGATGCGAGAAAGGTGAAGAAAAGTAAGAGCTTACTTTGTCCTTCCCTAAGATTACCTCTGAGATCTCTGGGGGGTTTGGCTCCTTCTCCCATCCCAAGCCCCAGAAAACAGCATTGACAATAAATATTTTCTACCAACTGTTAATTTCTCCCCATTTCCTGAGCAGAAGGAGGGAAAATACTTTATATATATTGCAGTAACTCCATGAGGGTACTGAATGAAAGGCATCGTTTTCAGCAGACAAATAATCGCTGTGACTGAAAAGCATGCTTAGTTGGTGGCTTACATTTCAACCAGGAGGGATGAGAAAAGGGAAGGTAATGGCAGAAGGACCCTCTTGTCCTCTTTTGATGCACGGACACAGCCCCATTCATTACAGACTTCAAAAAAGGGGATGGAAATTTATAGGGATTACTGAGGGATCAAAGTGTGCAGGGGTTCTGGGAGCCAGCCTCTTAGGAAATTGGACAGGCTGAAGGAGCTGAGGTTGTTCAGCCTGGAGAAGAGGAGGCTCCGGGCAGAAATTAGAGCCCCTTCCAGTGCCTGAAGGGGGCTACAGGAGAGATGGGGAGGACTCTCAATCAGGGAGTGGAGCTTTAGGACAAGGGATAATGGTTTTAAACTGAAAGAGGGGAGATTTAGATGAGACACCAGAAAGAAATTCTTTGCTGTGAGAGTGGTGAGACCCCGGTCCAGGTTGCCCAAAGCCAGTGAAAGCACCAGGGAAGGTCCTCAGAGAAGAAGACAGACAAGTCTGAGGCCCTAGCACAACTCTGCCAAGGAGGGGAAGCCTGAGGAAATAACGTAATGGCACATTCTTCAGCATTGTCTTTCCCCTCACAGACTCCCACCTACTGTGGCTCACTGCTGCGTGGCCATCTGGGGTGGTGGAGAGGCTGCACTGCACCTTTTGTGGCATCGGGGGCCTTAATGTCCTCCTTTTCCTTTGCAACAACCCAGCTTTCTGCTCCATACCTTGGTGATGGAGCCACCCAGGTGCCCAAGGATTATGCCCCCCACCCCTAGGTCTCTGCTGCTGCCTACAGGGTAACCAAGCCTTAAATGCAAGCTCACTGAAGCATCTTAGATATAAAAATCTTACCAGCCACCCATAGCCACTAGGGCAGAAGAGCCAGTTTCACACCATATGGGGAAAAAGAGCTCCAGGGCTTATCTCCCACTGGGAGGAAGGTCTGGGATGTATTCTGCGCATCTCCCCTGTGGCCGAGGAATGTGACTGGCAAGGGGTGGCTGCTATCAAGCCTGACACATTCAGCAAATTCTTTGGCTCTTGTCACCTACCCAATGGCTTTTCCTAGTCTTAACAGCCTGGCTGGCAGGCACCAGAGAAACACGGGGAGCAGCAGGCAGAGCTGGCCACCACCATGGTTTATCTCAAGTTGGCAGCCAGCACTAGCGCTGGGTGTCGCCTTGGGAGGTGTTCCCTCGATAAGGACCACCACTCAGACCAGGGCAGCAGAGAAGATGCTGGCCCAGATTAGGAACTGTGCTCTCGCTTTGCTACCTCCTCTTTGTACGTGGGCCATCTACTCTTGGAGAAACAACTACCTTGTGCACCCCAAAATGCTGCTAGTACAAGAAAAAGCCCACAGCTTGAAGGCCAGCATAAAGACCAGAGGCAGAGACAACCCCAGAGGCTGTCCCAGTCCCACTGGTAAAGCCAGGTTTGCCACAAACCTGTTAAACTTTTCCTGCAAAATTTTGTAGGGGCTTTCTTGTGTTCCAGTTGATTCCTTCTAGGGGGATTATCTATTTCTGGCCAAATTTTGGGGGTTTGAGGGTAGGAAAAGGGCGAAGATGAACACACAGACATATCCATCAACAACAGCTGCCCCATTTCCATCCAAAGCGGCCCCATAGGAATTCCACAGGCTGCCCAAGAGATGGGGCAAAAACAACTCCCATAAGGTGCCTGAAAGATGATTACCAAAATACAAGAATGCATTTGCACCAGACCAGGCAGATTCGGTATCTCTTACTCCTGGTCCCCTTTCCTAGACGTGCTAGAGTGCAATGAAAAACAGCAACTCACCTTGTGTAAAAATCTTTCAGAAGTTTCCCACATCCTCCACGGGAGAAAACAAACCTCGGCAGAAAGAAGAAGGAGAATTAAAAAAAAATAAATATTTTTGCTATGCAGTTAGTTTTGTCTTTGACAACAGGGATATTTCAGTGCAGGAGACCTGACAACATGGCTTTTGGGTAGGAAAACAAAGATTATGTAAAACAGAATTTAGATAGGCAGAAGGAATGAGTAAGTCTGTAAGATTATTAAGCAGTGGGGTGGGGGAGAGGAGAGACGCCCTGAGCACCCAGGGAGTTTCACAAAATAGCTAGGAATTCTCAGGGGGGAAAAAAAAAAAAGCAAGCAACGAAGAAAAACACCAGCAGCCATCCTCAAGATATAACTGTATTTTAACTGTATTTATCCTGGCAATTGCTAAATGTCTCATATCTCAAAGCAAAACCAAAAAACAACAAAAAAAAACCCAAACCAGAATGACATTCCAAATCACCATATGAATGCAAACACTGCTGGACAGGGGAAGGGGCAGAAGGCTGTTTTCTCTCAGATCCCAATTATGTCAGATAGCTCCAGATCAGGTCCAGCACACAAACCCAGCCATGTCAGAACAGCATCCCCTACAAATGGCTCTTAACAACCCTGCTGCCCTTCCTTCCGGAGCATAGGAAATGGAGTGGGAAAGCTGGGATTTCCAGGCTCCTGGGCCGTCATTTTGTCATCTCATCAGTGCGTGTAGCCACATCACAAAGGCATAGAAAAGAGGGGCTTCACTTAAAGAATTTAAAGGTGTAAGTAGGATGGTTTGTGCAGGTTTTTTTTTGTTTGGTTGTTTTTGTTGTTTTTTTCTGGAATCCCTTTCACTGAAAAAAAGTTAATTCGACTTCATTTAATCAGGTTGTTATACTCACATACTCTGATTTCTGTGCACGAGGCCAAAGAGCTGGCAGCTCCGTGCTTTCCAATTGCCAAAGGACTAACAGCAAAGTCTGCTGTTTAAGCTCCCTGACATTTTTATTCTTTTTTTTTCATCACAAAATTTTATTTTCATCTGCTTTGCAGAACTTCAGGATGAAATTTCTGTGGCAGCTGTCAGAGGCTGAGCACGCGGTGTTTGCTGAAATTCCCCATCAAGGTGGGCCTTGTTCCTCCCGAGAACATTAGCACAGAAGATGAAGACTCTACAGGTGATACTTGCGCACAGCTTTGAGACCTACAAGCTTTGAAGAAGGAGCTTGAAATTTGGGAGAAGAAAACTCCACAGACATTTTTTGTAAACGGTGCTCTAAGTGAGGTCAGAGACAAAATGAAGAAACACAAGGCAGGATCAAGTGGCCTCTGGGGCGGGGGCTCCTATGGGTCTGACTTTCACATACTTGCATTGGATGCAGAAGGGGTAATCAGCCAGGTGAGGGTAGAGGTTAAAGAAGACAGTGATGGGAGGTGATGAAAAGCAGAGAAGTTGCTGGACTCAGTGGTGGAAATGGGAGTTAGAGAAAGGAAGCAGATTTCTTTTTTCCATTGGTGCCCAGGGACAGGACAAGAGGGAATGGGCACAAACTGGAACATGAGAAGTTCCATCTCAACACGAGGAGGAACTTCTTGACTTTGAGGAGGGCAGAGCCCTGGCAGAGGCTGCCCAGAGAGCTGGTGGAGTCTCCATCTCAAACTCTGCCTGGCCATGTTCCTGTGGGACCTCTTTTGGCAGGGGGGTTGGAGGAGATGATCACCAGAGGTCCCTTCCAACCCTACAGCATTCTGTGATTCTAAAACTTTTGATTAACAAGGAAAAAGGATTGGGGGAACTGCAGAGGATGAGAAGCACATGCATCGAGGAAGGATGAAGGGCTGTGCACCACCAGCATTCTGCAGGAAGGCATGCTGAGGAAGGACTGAAATTCAGGCCACACAAAAGGAGGCTCTGAAGTCTGCAGGTGCAGTATTTTTGACAAACTGGGTGAGCTAGAGCTGTTCCTCTCAGAAGAGGATGGTGCCAAGGGAGGAGCTCAGCAGCCCGGTTGGATTCAAGAGCCTTAAGGCTGTGAAAACAGGAAGCTCATGAGTTCAAATGAAACATTATTAAAGTCCTTTTCTTAAAATGGAGACTTTGCAGGCCATTTCAAATGGTGCCCAGATGCCTTCAAAGCTGGTGAATCCGTACTCCTGGGTTTGACTGATCAGTGATAAACTCATCACTCCCAGAGACCTACCTGGTTTTGTGCCTAACAGGTTATTCACACAGTAAATTTCAGTGTTTAACGGCTATGTTTGCTAGATTATTATAACCAGCACAGCACACATGCCTGGTTTTTCCCACCTATCATTCAAAATTACCCCCAGCAAAAATAAGGAATGTGAGTGACACTGCATCACCTCGGCCTGGTACGCGGTGGTGGATTTTGATTCTTTCACGTGTTCTACCTGCAGGTCAAGTGAGGGAGTGATTTTAACATTCGAAGTGTCAGACATCTGAAGCAGACTAACGAAGTCTGCGCAAAACTTCCCCTGATAAAATGCTACGGTTCAGACCCCATCTCCAGCCCGATTACAGAACTAAAGCAACCTTCTTTCTATCAATTTAAGCTTAAACTGCCATTGTTTAGCTTACTCTTAGTGACAGCACGGCTGAATAAAACTTACAAAGGAGAAGAGGTAGAGCCCTCTTCGCTTCTCTCTTGACCACATCAGGGCTGTGAGGAAATAAAAGCAGGGAAAAAAAAAAACCAAACCCTGCATATTTCTGCCACAAAGGCTCCAAAGATTGCTCTCAGACGACATAGAACGTCATTGAAAGTCAGTGATCATCTTGTGGGACGTTGAACAACCGCACGTCACCGGAATTATGGATTTGCATGATCGGCCCCTTCAAGATCCCGAAGGTTTGCTTCTATGCATGGAGTTGACCTGAGTCCTGTGTTTTGCCCTCATTTTCCTGCTGACCCGGAGAGCAACGTGGAATAGTCGTTTTGCTACTGAGTGCCTTTGCCTCACTTCATAGTCCCCATCTTCTGCACCCAGCTACTCCCTCTGCTTGCCCAGGAAAACTTCAGCTGCGGCCCGTGCATTCAAGAGTAACCATACTACAATTAGTCACCCTGATGCCAGCGGGGTAAATCTGGACAGTCAGTACTTCATTACTCATTTCTATTTATTTGGCTGAGGTAATGCAAAGCTTATTTTTAATTTAAAAGAATAAAAATGTTGACAGGGGGCTGCTGCTTTTGGAAGAAGAAAATAATCAGGACTTTCCCAGACTGAAAGCTGCGTTGGGCACTGCTCTCATCCATCTCTTCACGTGGTGGCTACGTGGAAACTCTCTCCCTACAATTGCAAGTCATTCCCTCTCATTGTACGGGGACAGCCCTCTAAGCAAGACACAGACAGACACAGGCACAAAGCTGCTCATTGGTAAATAAATCAAAGAAGCAGAATTGGGAGAAGGAAACAAGGCAAAGATGTCTCTGTCAGGGCAGCAGAGATTTATGTGAGAGACTCACTGGTGCTTCAGGCCACTGGTGCCATTTCCCAGGGTATGAATGGGTGGATCTTTTGCATACATTTTGCTGTGTTGACTTAAGTAAGTCTTGACAACTCTCTTTCCCTGGGGACTAGACTAAAAGTATTGTTTAGAAATCTAATATATGGTTTATTTACTCAATTTGTGCTGAGCACTACAGTTCCTTCAGGCCAGCTTCAGCAGTCCATTACTCCATTAATGCTCCATTACTGAAATTAGTGCTGTAATTGGAAGGAGGGAGGATGATGGGGAAGGGGACACTTTTTAAAGGAGCAGGTTCTACTTAATCCCATCACGGGAGAAAGCAATGGAAAAAAAAAAAAAATTCAAATGCTCACCTCCCAGTCCCTCCCTCAGGGAAAGGGGTTAGGGAAGGGAAACTTCTCTCTGGAGGGTGACATGCAATAGCCGGACGGCAAACAGAGAGGGCCAAAGGACCACGGGCTGGTTCCTGCTTCAGAGCAGAGGACACAACAGCAACATCAAGACGTTGCCACCACACAGAGCTTCCCTGTGCCAGAAATCAGAAGACACTTGGGTTTCACCCTAAGCTTTGTGGTCTCTTGCATGAAGGTGGCACCTAAAGGGCTGCTGGTGTGGTCACTCCTCCCGGTGTCCACTGCACATGCAGACGGCAGATGGCTGTTTCACAGCCTTCACCAGTCCAGGAAAAGGAAAGGGGAGAGATGCAGTGCTAGCAAAGATGGCTTAATCACAGAGGTGGTGCACAGACCTGGTTTTGCTTCCCACCACAGGCCCTCCTTGAAGTCAAAGAAGGTGTAACTGTGTTTGAGGTGGCAGAAATTCCTTTGGCTGCTTTGCTCCATTCATCTGTCCCCTAAAATAGAATAAATCACAGATTCATAGAATTGTCTGGGTTGGAAGGGACCTTTCAGATCATCTTGTCCTACCATCAACCCAACTCTGATAAAACCCATCACTAACCCATGTCTCTAAGCACTATGTCAACCCAGCTTTTCGATCCCTACAGGGATGGGGCCTCAACCCATGCCCTGGGCAGCCCACTCCAAGCCTTCACAACCCTTTCCATAAAAACATTTTTCCTAATCTCCAATCTGAACCTCCCCTGGGGCAACTGGAGGCCATTTCCTCTTGTCCCATGGCCTGTGACTTGGGAGAAAAGACCGTCCCCCCCTGGCTACACCCTCCTTTCAGGGAGTTGGAGAGAGCCAGAAGGTCTCCCCTCAACCCCCTCCAGGCTGAACACCCCCAGCTCCCTCAGCCTCTCCTCACAAGACTTGTTCTCCAGACCCCTCACCAGCTCCATTGCCCTAAATACTTTGCAGCATGAAGGAATTTGGGATCTGTGTATGAATATTAATTAGTCAGCTAAATTGCATCAAGAAATGTTGGATGTTGTATCCAAGAATTATATATGTGCATGCAATCACATAGTTTGCCATATTTTTTCAATATTAATTTTAAACTGGTTACTGAGTAGTAAATATCCTGTACAGTTATTCTGGATAACTGAAATATAGACTGCAAATATATGTATTTACTGGTTTAGTTAAATAAAGATCTGTCAGAAGACTAGCAGGAAGGCACTACAGAGAAGTCGTCTGTTGAAAGAGATTAAAGAATTTACAATAAGAAAAAAAAATGCCAGAGCTTTTAACCAGGATGATGATGTCGCTCCCATTTTCCAGCCAGTGACAGGATTTGTTTTGCTGAGGCTGGAACTGGAGAGCCCCAAAAGAAACCAAAGAACTAAAAGCTTTTCTTTCTGTGGGTGAGGGGCTGTGAGGAGAGGCAACAGTCCTGAATTTGCTCATGAGGAGCAGACTGACAAAGAGACAGACTTTTCTGGAGGGGTCAAAATAGTAAAACTTAGCCATCCACTATTACAGCATGGTAGGACTGAGGGCAAAGTGTCCATCTTGTCCTTCTGTTCTCACATCTGGTGTTGTTCCTATCACACAGGCTCAGCAAGATTTGCTCTGGAAAAGCCCTTTGATTGCTGGGATAAGCTACTGCTCTGGAAAGGGAGCCTTTGAGGTCCCCTCCATAGCCCAACCCTGGTCCTTGCACCAGCTACACCCCAGTGGGACCTCAGCTGCAGGCACAGGGTCCATCACAGGGAGGAGAAAGTAGAAGCTGAAGGAGGCACCTCCTGGAGAAACTGGACCTCTTCCTCTCAGAAGAGAGGACCATTCCCATGGTTAAAAAATAAAAATGGAAACCTACCTAAAAAGAAATTAACCTGTTCACAACCCCCCCCCCCCAGCCTAAACAGAAACACAAACAAATCTTGCATCTTATACACTTATGAAACAGAAAGTTAGCTCTCTTCCTTTCAGACATCAGTGTTTTGAGGACATCAGTGTTTTGAGGACAGCACTGCACCCCTTATGGGCTAAAGGGAAGATGCTTTTACTCCAGGCTGTGCTTCTGATCAAGGTGGCTTCCCCCTAAACCTCTCCCTGGCTGAGGCACACAGGCAGGATAAGAGTTTGTTGTTCCTCCCTCGCCCGAAAGCTGACCTGTAGGTGAAAGCTAAGGGTGCCAAGGACAGCTGCATCAGCAAAGGGCGAGCAGATCAGCTGCAAGGATGGCTGGAAGCCTCTCTGCAGGATACATTACACGGGCAGAGCCAAGGCACCCCCACGCCCCAGGTTGCCGTCTCTCCGGGCATCTGGCAGCATCTCAGAAATCTGTGTGTCTCCAGGGGCTGCCAGGGAGCAGACAGGTAAAGCCCTAGGCTCCAAGCCCTAGGCTCAGAAACGCTGATGGGGTGGGGTGAACACCACTGAAAGTGGACTTTTTTTCAGAAAGATGCAGGTGGGCACCTCATCAAGGTATGTATCACTGATGGGACACAGTGGAAATAACATTACAAGAATAATACAGCCTCAATTCTCTATCTTTCTAGCTTTCAAGCTACCCTGGATTTCTCAACAAGGGCTTCATAGCAGAGAGAAAACCGGGAGGGACAGGTGAATGCCCCCTCAAGAATTAAATCCCAATTAACACGTGATCAGTGATGAAGGACACATTTTACATGGTCGATTAAAAGACTCGCCCCTATTGATCTTTGCAGCTAATCATTGTCCTACCCCTGCTTAGAGAGCGCAGACACAAACCAGTGATCTAAATTTATTGAGACTCCGGCAATCAATAGGTCAGCCTCCCAGAGAAGCATTATGCAGAAAGCATATCCACTGACTCATTATGGGCTGGCAAGCCCCAGGTCTCCAACAGGTCCCTGAAGCTGTTCTCCTCTCTGCCCGGACGGTTCCCGAGAAGCCAGGGTTGCTCTGCGTATGCTCCTTGTCAAAGCCCAGACAAACACCCCGCGACAGGAGAGCATCATGGCGTGAAAGTCGGGTACCTGGAGGCAGCAGACGGCCTGCCATGCAGGCCCTGCAGTTTTGATTTAAACAAAACAAAAGTGAGTAGCTGTAATTTCACAGATGGGAACAATTCATTAGCCGGGAAAAGATGTGGTCACTCTAATCGGGAGTGACTGGGGGAGCTTTTGGTGCAAATGACCATTTGCAGCTGCACCTCCCTGCCTCTCACCAGGGCAGGACAAGGCAACCTA
The DNA here is from genome assembly GCA_013400055.1 of Nycticryphes semicollaris. Lineage (NCBI taxonomy): Eukaryota > Metazoa > Chordata > Aves > Charadriiformes > Rostratulidae > Nycticryphes > Nycticryphes semicollaris. The sequence goes on from VXBJ01005037.1 coordinate 23,049, forward strand.
CTGACAGATGGAAAAATCAAACTGTGTATTAATTTGATAGCCAGCCTGTGACAGAGTGACAGCATTGCCAGGCAGTATTTCTGGGACCTGCTCTGTGCCCAGGTAATCTGTCACTTCTGGATTTTATGGTACGTCATAACACGAGGACTGGCAAACTCCGTTAAATCACTGCACTGAGGACTGCAACCGAAGGGTCAGAACTAAAAACCCTGCAAGTGGCTGACCTTGGGTGGGCATCCTGACTGTCCAGGACTAAGGTGGCAGAGGTGGGAAAGACAGGCTGAAAACCAAGCCTTGCCACATTTTAATCAGTTGTTATCTCCGTTTGACTGCCTCCTGCAAGGCTGATGGTGCAAACCAGCCTTTCCTTGCTCTCCAGTTAGACTGCAGCAAACCATGTCCTGTTAGCACTGCACCCTGGCCAGTACGCATAATCAAAGCGTGAGGAACACTTTTGATCTGAAAGAACTTTTCCTGGTTGGTAAGAGGCAGTGAAAGTGAGGAAATGGAGGGAAGCAGCTATAAAGAGGAGATACACACCCCAAAGCCTGAATTTCATGGATGGCAGTACCAAGAGTGGAGGGAAGCACAATCTGGTTTCAGTGCAAGGTAGTGTGGATGGCTTTTGCCTGGGTTAAGGCTTGAAAAGAAAAGGCTCATCCTGAGATCCACAGGAGTTTGGGATTTCACCGCGTGGACACAAAATAAGGGCGGCCCTGTAAACTTCTGGGAAGAAAAGTCCCTAATCCCTAACTTCCCGTGTTTCCAGCTTGTGCTCATTGCCCTTTGTCCTGTCCCTGGGAACCCCTGAGAAGACTCTGGCTCCATCCTCCTTCAACCCACTCTTGATTAATACTTGTGAGCATGAAGAAGGTCTCCCCTCAGCCTTCACTTCTGCAGGCTAAAGAGTCCCAGCTCTCTCAGCCTTTCCTCCTCAGGGAGATGCTCTAATCCCTACAGCATCTTTGTTGCCCTGTGCTGGACTCTCTCCAGTAGTTCCCTGTCTCTCTTGAACTGAGCCCAGGACTGGATGATATGAATACTTTGCTGCAGACATTCCAGCTTAGACCTCTACTAGGGGACTGGTAAGCATTGCAACACCAACTGTGCAGTGTGTCATGACCAGCCGTATCACTCATGTTGACTTATCCTCCAGCATAAGACCTTAGAGCCCAGAGCTCAGCATAGCTATGTGGCTTAATCCTCAGCCTGCATTCCAAGAAGAGGCAGAAACTGGTTCTTCAGTGTGCCAGATCACTGGGAGAACAGTAATGACTGCCATGGAGTTGGGTGGACCACGGAGAAGAGCAGAGGACAACATGGAGCAATGTTGCTGGGGTTTTGATGGGAGCAATAAATGTCAGAGAAACAGTAAGAAAAAAAGCAAGAGAAGACAAGAGGGCAAGACAAGTGTAATTAGCCAGGCTCGGAGAACGTACCACAAGAAATAATTTAGTCCAACCACTACCACATAAGGGCTTCAGATCATGAACGAGAGAAACAGTCTCATAGCATTTGATCCTTCTTTCTCTCAGGACAGTAGGGCTTGGCCAACACAAATTACATTGCATGAGGTTTCCCCTCTCAGCTCACAATTTCCCTATCTAAGCACTACTGTGCTTGAGGCAGAAGGCGTAACAATCAAGGTGCTCAACAGCAAGATTCAAACAGACCAAAAGGACGCAGGACAGCTACATTACAGCTTTAACAGAGATCTCAAGGGGCCCAAAACTTACTCTGGCACTGATTGCAAGTCTGTTTCTCACCAACAGCTGAAGGAGCCATTGATGGGTTGGAGACCAATTAACCTGCAGACATGCTGGGTACCAGTGAGAGCGTGTGAACCGCTTTAGGAGAGCAAGAGGGAGCCAAAGATTTAGGCTGGTGCTCACCATGGCTGAAACAGCTTGTAATTTCTCTGAGCCACTTCTCAATAGCACCTGAAATGGGTTCTCCGCAAGCACCTTGTGCAGGCGGCCAGACTTATCTGGTCTAGGCAGAGGTAACCGTTGCTGGAAGTTAACTCAACTCCTTGTCTATCAGCTGAACTTCACAGGGGACTTCTCTAATCCCAGGCTTGCTGCACCAAGCTAAAACCTCTCATTTTGCTAGAACAGAAGGAATGTTGGCACAAAATATTGGGTCAGCATCATCTGGTCAGCAGAGAATGACAGACAGCTTTGGGAAAACACGTTCTCCCATAGGCTTAGCTAGATTTGAAAGCAAGTCTTGACATAGATTTATACTGCAATTATACTTACATCCATGTATGCTGCATACTCCACTCTGCTCTGGTGAGGCCCCACCTGGAGTACTGTGTCCAGCACTTGGAGTCCTCAAGACAGAAAGGACATGGACCTGTTGGAATGGGTCCAGCGGAGAGCCCCGAAGATGATCAGAGGGCTGGAGCACTTCTGCGAAGACAGACTGAGGGAGCTGGGCTTGTTCAGCCTTCCAGTACCTGAAGGGAGCTAAAGGAGAGATGGGAAGGGACTCTTGATCAGGGAGTGGAGCCATAGGATGAGGGTTAACAGCTTTAAGATGAAAGTGGGGAGATTTAGATGAGATCTCAGGAAGAAATTCTTTGCTGTGAGGGTGATGAGACCCTGGAACAGGTTGCCCAGAGAGAAGCTCCCATCCCTGAGGGGTTCAAGGCCAGGCTGGATGGGGCTTTGAAGGATCTGGTTTGGTGGGAGGTGTCCCCTAGGGGGGTTGGAACTCAATGATCTTGAAGGTCCCTTCCAACTCTGACCATTCTATGATTAGTAGTCGATTTCTCCTCAGGTACTGCAGACATCCTGTGCCAGTTGCTCAGCAGTGAAGCGAACTCATGCTATGGCAGGCTCTTCCAAAAATAATTTCCCACCCGACAGAAACGCTTTGTGCACTTGCACGTTAGTAATCAGTGCGAGCACATGTACGTGAGGAATGCAACCTATGTATAGCTCTGAACTTCAATTGTGGACTTTGGATGAACACTTTGCAGGCATGTAATGCTTGTCAAGGAAAACATGAGGCTTGGTGACTGACAGATGTCTACAAAAAACCCCCCTGTTTTTACAGTTAAAAGCAAAAAATAAAAAAAAACTTAATAAAATCTGCAGGAACTTTGGAAGTGAAAAATATTGGCCAAGTATAATTCTTGCTATCAGACAGTGAATTAAAATAAAAAAAAAAAAAAACCAAAGCCATATCTGATTAATTAATTTCAGAAGCTGCTTTTTCTTTCTCAAAACCAAAAACATAGGAGATACAAGAGACCTAGGAATGAGGGTTGTACAAATCTGACAAATCTGTTCTGGAGCAGCCATTTTGCATAAGATTGGCATCTCAGAGATGGTCATGGAACGGAAGTGGAAAAAAAAAGAAAGGGTAAATAAAGATGTAGGGCAATTTTATGTCCTGCCATTAATTGTCAATACTAATGTGAGGGAGAGACATGGCCTGTAAACGACAGGGGAAAAAAAATAGCCGAAATTCAATGCTGGGCAATTTCCTGATTGATACATCCCCTCATCCAAACGCCACCTCACAGTGCCTGCAAACCTCGATAAGTTTCACCTGTGTGGAAAAACTTCAGCAATCCTTTCAGAGATCAAACTGCCACATCTGGAAAAGAAAACACTCCCCACGTGGGAAAAAATAACGATACAGAAAGGACCCAACTACATTACAAAAATCCCTTGAAGGTTATACTGTATTCCTGCCCCTGACATCACCATTTCACTGTCAAAGGGAGCTCTAGATTGCACTTTTCTTGAATAATCCATGATATTTTTCTCCTGAGCAAGTGTGCTAAAGAGAAGGTACTTAAGGAGCAGGCCTCAGTACTATGTGGGCCCCAAAGGGCAGCCATTTTCCACACCATCTCCTGGGCACCTTTTAAAGTTCTCCCAGTTTGTCTCAATTTTTTTATCTGTGATACTCAGCTTAAAAGACATCAGCAGCAATGTCAAAAAAAGACATTTGCTCATTAAAAGAGCAAATGTAGCCGGTTTTGCTACAGATGCGTGTCTTTTAGTCAGGTCCCTGGTACCTCCTTCAGTGTGTGCCCTGGCAAAGCTTTCCCAGGGCTGAGACCTTCATAGTTCCTCTCTACAGCGACGGCTGGATATATTCTCCCAGGTAGACACCTGGTAGTACCTTTGCCCTGAGATATGGACCCAGAGGTAGACCCCTGAGATCTGGCCTTTTCTACCTGGGTTCCCACCCAACCTGCCACGTCCAGGAGTTATCATGGGGGTTAGCAGAAGCAGCCAGAGCACAAACATCTCCATCCTCATTTCCTAGAGAAATGGTGGAGGAACACGCCAAATGCACGAGCAGGAGGAACATGAAATGACCAAATACAACAGGAGAAAAATACGCTTTAGGAAGTGGAAGAAGAGCTCAGGGAAGGTTCGGACTCCTGAACTAGAGAGAATCTAAGCTCCTACCACTGAGTTTGTCCTGGGTTGAAAGACACAGGACTAACTTTTCTTCTAATGTTGAGAAAACTGCACTTGTAGAAGACTCTAGTGTCTGTATTCATGAAAATATTTACTTTTTGGGCAGCCGGGCTGTGTGAGATTCAAGGTCTCAGTGGTTTTGAGCCTTGCCAGGTGCAGGGACGAGGAGCAGCAAGGCCTGGGCATTTGACCCAAGCTGGCCAAAAGGATTATTTCACACCTTGAACGTCACATTCAATATAAATGATAAAAGTTTGCTGCGTAGCTCTCTCTCTCTCGCCCTCAATGGTGGCAGTCCAGACAACCCCATACCCCACTGCCAGACCCCTGAGGCCTTCCCTTCATCCTGAATCCGTTGCACTAGCAGTGTCTGACATTTGCTGTCCCTGCTGGGAGAGCACAGCTTCCTGCTGAGAGAATGGGCTGAGTATAATTCTTGTATATCTTATACCAGTATCGGGATTAATACTAGTTCTTTAGAATTAATCATAGAATCACAGAATCATTCAGGTTGGAAAAGACCCTTGGGATCATCGGGTCCAACCATCAGCCCCACTCTAACAAAGTTCTCCCCTACACCAGATCCCCCAACACCACATCTCAACCACTCTGAAACACACTCAGGGATGGGGACTCAANTTCTGCTTTAGTATTATTGTTAATTATTTAGTCTTATTCTATTAAATCTACTTTCATTTCAACCCTCGTGTTTCTTTGCAGTCCCCAATTCCCCTTTTCTGGGTGGGGAGGGTTCATCGGGTGATAAAATAATTGTCTGAACGACAACAAATAGTTATGGGTTTTCTCAAACTGTAACAGAGTTTTATCCCCACAGCTCTCCTGTCTGCTCGCTTACAGCCTTTGCCTCTCCACCTCAGCCCACCCAGCAGACGATCCCTCATGCAACCCACCTTGGTGGACTTTTAGCTGCTCTGGATGTTCCAGTGCAGGAGACCACCAGAACGGACAGGGAGGTTGGGAATCCCCAGTGCCACCATCTAGCAAGTTACCAAGGATTTTTGGTGGTGGTGGGGGTGGGATTTTTTTGGTTTCTTTTGTTTTTTTTTTTTGGTTGGGTTTGTTTTTTTTTTTTTTTTTTTTGCCTTGCTTCCCAGCTCCTGAAGGGAGGCCTGGAAGCAGAAGGACAAGACTGGGGAAAAAAGGAAACGGGGGAGAGAGGCTGCAGCGGGAGGAGGGGCAGCATGGAGTTATGCTCACAGCTTTTCACAGCTCAAAACAGACCCCGCTGCTGGTAATGTGAGAGGGCTGGAACAGGCGCCAAATGGATAAGGCTGTAGACAGTGGGGCCAGAGCACTGATACTTGCCAGTACCTGCAGATAGGAGACAAATAATTGGCATGTTAAGGAAAAAAAAGAAAAGAAAATTAAAAAAAAAGGAAGGGGGAAAAAAGAGAGGAAAAAAAGAACAGACAGGGAGAGAGAGAGAGAGTTGTTAGATGTCTGTATTTTCTAAACGTGTCTGGCAGGAGCCCCTGCAAGGAATTTAATCAGCAAGAGTTGTTTAAATTGGGCTTTGAAAACAAGCCCTGTGCTGCTAGTAATGAACTTCATATCATCTGCAACTCCTGTTTGCTGACGACATTCAATTTGTTAATTCTGCAGCTGGTGATAGGGGTCAGATATGAAAGTGACGATTGTTTTTTGACGTTCCAACCCCTGCTCACATCTTTCTAATTAATCCTTTTAGGAGCCACCAACAGATCAAGAGAAGTGTGGGGAGGGAGGGAGGGAGGGAAGGAAGAGAGGAGGAGGAAGAAGAGAGATGGGTTTTCCGCACCTGCTCTGCAGCTCCTCGCATTCCACTCTGGTGGAAAAAAGGTGCAAGGGCACACTTGCTACCTGGTCCTATAAGCGTGAGCCTTTTCAGGCTGTCTTAGAAAACTTTAATGTTGGAAAGGTAGGTGTTAAAAAAAAATAAAAATGAAGGCTCACCTTCCCCCTAAAATAGCTCATTTTAAAATCTGGAGAGCATTTCCTATTAACTGTCTCCATGGGAGATGAGATGGGTGGTGGAACTGGCAGTAGGGTAGGAAACCCTTCTCCCACTAGCTCACCCTGCTGCTACAGGGCTGGTGACATCTCCCAGGGGCCGGTTTAAACGGCTGAGTGTGTACAAGCCACACATGGAACCCAGTGTTTCAGGGCAGGCTGGTAACAGCCCCACCAAAACAAAGAAGAAATCGTGGCTTCAGGAGGTCTGGCAGGGCCCAGGGGGTAAGGTGGGCATGGACATTCTGGTCCTGCCCAGGGATCAGGAAAGGCTGATGACCATGTGGGCTTATGGTACACAGGTGGCTTTGAGGGAAACCGCAAAAGGGCTGGTGGGCAGGAGATGTTGTTAGTCAGTGCAGCAAGCAAACAGGAGTGCTTTGCAGTTGCCGAAGGTTTAATCTCCCTTCAAGGAGACTTTCAACTCAGGAGCCTGAACTTCTTACCTAGAAAGTTATTTAGGTGGTTGAAGCTATTGCAATGACCGTGTGCGCCTTGGAGAGGGTCAGCCAGAGCACAGCAAGCACGTGTGGACAAGGACAGGACCATCGAGTGAAAAGGACAACCAGCAAAAGCCACAGAGGGCTGGGCAGTGCCCTGAGGTTGGCCTTGACCAGATGAAGCCATGAAGCAGAGATATGTTTTTGATATCTCTTTGTAGTCTGCATCAACAATGTTCCTTGAATGTTGCTTGTGGCATTAAGCTCATCCCAGGTTCATCTGGTCCCTGGCGGGTTGCGCTGCAGGTTCCTCATTAGGCCAGCAGGAGAAGGAGGATGGTCTTCAAAACTGGTACAGTGGACTTTGTCACCATGTCCTCTGGCAGAACTTCAATCCAGACGTGGTTCAGTGAGGTCCGTGTCCATCTGCAGAGGTTGAATTAAGAGGCCTTGCAAAATAGAGAAGTCCACAAGCAGCCAAGAAAAGATAAATTTTATAAAAGCTGAGAAAAGTGAAAAACTGGCTGAGCGACAAAGTTCTGAGAAGAGAAGAAGGCCTGAGGTTATGCACAGAGGTTGCCAGCATTCGGAAAAGAGGCAGAAGAAAAAAAAACAAACCTCCCTCTGATTATTGCCAGGCTGAAAAAAAGCAATTTTTCAATAGAGGAACTTGGTCTTTCTTTCCCAGTCTACCCCACCACCAAGGTTTGGACTCGTGTGATGTCAGTCAGCACGAGCCTCCCTAATGCATGAGAGCCCTGGCAGAGCCTGGACCTCTTCTGTGTCAGAGAAGAAACGGCTCCAGGGACCTGCTCCTGCAGAAGGCCTCCAACCCTGAGGTTCCTGGTAGACACCAGCCCCACAGAAGACCAACAGCTCTGCTACATCTGGTAATCAAGGACAAAGGATTGGAAGGAAGGGGCTGCCCTGGGACATCAGCACTGCAACTGTTTGGGATCAAATGACGTTTCCCCATCAGACAAGCAGAAAGCAAGAACACAGAATTACGCACCCTTGTAGGAAGCGGTCATGTACTGAAAAAACTATTAGACGTGACTGGATTTCTCAGTCCACTTGTAACTGGTCCACAGGCTTCCACCTGTTGCCTTTGAGACCACAAGCATGGCTTTCAACTCATGTCAGATTTACAGGCTTAACTTAGCTGCTGGTGGAAAACCCATTGGCCCTGACTGCCTCCACAGGCAGCAATGCAAGCAGTTGGCAAGCGGTTCCTGCCATCCGCTCTGCTTAGCCAGACGGACAAAGCACTCGAATGAAAAACGTTACCCTTTCCAGCCCTGACATTCACCTCAAGCCCTCTTAGCCATTTTTTATTCTCCGTACGACCAAGTCTCGCAGGTGCCCCGCCACGTAAAAGACGTGTTGTTTATTACTCGAGCATTAACAGAGTAGTTGAGTGAAAAAGTAATCTATTTTCAGGGGGTGAGGGAAGCAGCAGCAAAAGCAAGTATGGCAAGAACTGGCAGCTTCAGTAGCAATGACAGCATCTCTTGCTGCTCAACCCAGTGCAAGAGGGGTCCCCCTGTGCTAGCTTTGTGCAGGCAGCTGCACCCCTGTAGCTGCCTCTCAAACTACAGCTTTCAACTCACTCAGCCGTCCTGGCAAAATATTTCTTTTGAAATGCAAACATTTCCTGTTATTAAATAATCACACACCTGGTTGTAAACCCTAATTTAGGACAATAGCTCTTATTTTCTCAGATGAGAAAAGACCTTTGCATCAACCCAGAATGCCTAACACCATGAGGAGTCACTCCCACACGTTGTTACCCTGTTTTCTTAAATATTTCATAAATATATCTCAAGTACGGCCTTCCAGTATTTAAAGGGGGAGAGAGTGGAGAGGAGAGATGGGAGGGACTCTCAATCAGGGAATGGAGCCATAGGATGAGGGGTAATGGTTTTAAACGAGAAAGAGGGGAGATTTAGATTAGATATTAGGAAGAAATGCTTTGCTGTGAGGGTGGTGAGACCCTGGAACAGGTTGCCCAGAGAAGCTGTGGCTGCCCCATCCCCAGAGGGGTTCAAGGTCAGGCTGGATGGGGCTTTGAGGGACCTGGTCTGGTGGGAGGTGTCCCTGCTGAGGGCAGGGGACTTGGAACTCCATGATCCCTTCCAACCCAAACCATTCTATGATTCAATTTTCATTTTTTACCAGACATGTCTTGCCACACTATGAGGTTTTAATAAATGAGAAAATACATATTTTAATGAAACACGCCCTCTGAGACACACGGGCAAAGAAAAAGCAAAGCATTTCTAGACTGAAAACAGCTAGGAGGAGTGAAGTCAACAAAGACAGCATTTAAGGAACTAGCATTCCCAGATAGGTGATGTTAAAATGGCAGTTGGCCAGAATGCCTGAGAATCTAAAGCAGGAGGTAAATGTCCAAAGAACCGTGTTGCAGTGCTCTCACCCTGTGTGGGTAGAGAGCACATCTGGAAGGATGTGCTCACACAACAGTCTTCATCTTCCACAGCCCTCTGGGGCTCTATGGAAAGGGTGTAGGTGGTCCAAGGGGACATAATTACAAATAAAAGGCACGAAATTAAGCACAAATAACATTTGCACTGTTTATCAGGACACATTCCCAAGCAATGAGACACAGCTGACGTGAGGAAGTGTCCTTAAGGAATTAATGGGAGCTCCATTAAAACTTACATTAGATAAAGCAGGCTGGGCTATTACTTGGAAAGCAAAAGTTTCCAAATACTTTGATTTCTTCTACAAAGTGAAAAGGCAGAGTCTCCACTGGCGGCAGAGTTTCAAAAACACCTTTAGGTCTCTGGTCTGTTTAGGTTACTGCTTGGAGAGCAGTGCAGAAGAATTAGATGGTGTTAAAGCAGCATCATTTGGCAGACAAAGTGTTACCTTAGGCACTTCGGGCCTAAGGAGAGATTCAGATTGGAGATCAGGAGAAATGTTTTCAGGAAAAGGGTTGTGAAGGCTGCCCAGGGCAGGGGTTGAGGCCCCATCCCTGGAGGGATTGAAAAGCTGGGTTGACATAGTGCTTAGAGACATGGGTTAGTGATGGTTTTTATCAGAGTTGGGTTGATGGTAGGACCAGATGATCATAGAATCATAGAATGGTTAGAGTTGTAAAGGACCTTCAAGATCCTCAAGTTCCAACCCCCCTGCACTGGGCAGGGACACCTCCCACCAGACCAGGTCCCTCAAAGCCCCATCCAGCCTGGCCTTGAACATTTCCTGGGATGGAGCATCCACAATTTCCCTGGGCAACCTGTTCCAGTGCCAGATGTTTTGACCTGAAAAGTCCCTTCCAACCCAGACAATTCTATGGTTCTATGATTTTAAAATAAAACATAACAAATGAGACTCCTCCGGTGAAAAGTCTGCTTGAGGCACGCTGCTTGAGAATGAGAGATGAAAGCAATAGCTAAATCAGCTTCACAGCTGTTTGCATGGTGTTACAGAGCAAGGAAAAAGCCTTAACTGTTGCTGTGAGCAGACACCTACACCAGGGCCCAGACGTGTTAAGAGAGACAGTCCTTGCGGACCAAATGCTGTTAGAATCTTCATAATTAGCATTATCAACAGACACCAGTTTTCAATACTAAGATTTTAACAGCAGTGTGCAGCAGAGAAAAACTCGCCAGCTGCTGACAGAGATTGAATCATGACCTGGGATCAGGAAGATACCCATGCCGGCAAGTGAAAAATGAGGGAAGAAAATGGCTTTAGAAGAGTGCTGCTCTTGTGCAGCATCAAGAACGCGAGCTAATTGCCCTTCTCTCCCGCAACGAGAGGTGTTTCATCTGCGTCCCACGGGCTGAAAAGGGACAAGTGACCCACGCACCAGCAGGCCCAACTCTCTCGCCAGCAGGTGCCAATGCATTTTGCATTAGCACTTTGTGCGAGGAGAGCCCGGGTCCGCGCACCAATGGGGCTGGGGGTGTGAAAAACCTCCAAGAATACCCTTTCTCGCAGCCTGACAGATAACTTGCCACGAAACCCAAAGAGAGCTGGACGGCCCAGGGCATAATATCCCATGTTAGAACACAGTGGGCAAAGAAATGACTTGCTGCTCACAGGTTGCATACATAATCCTTTACAACTAGCACCTTAAAAAAGTACTTTTTCTTTGAAACAGAACTTTGCTCCCCATATCGACATAAAATCCAGCTCACCCAGCTCTCTCTGGAATAACATGGCTCAGACAGTTTGAAAAACAGAAAAGACAAAGACCTGCTTTCTAAATGTTTTCATTTTCATTTACTTTGTGTATATATGTAATATATACCAGGAATATATATATAGAATATATATAGAATATATACTGTATAGAATATATACTATATAGAATATATACTATATATATAATATATACCACAATAATATATATATAATAA
>VXBJ01005037.1:39635-52468 GCA_013400055.1 Nycticryphes semicollaris
GGGGGGCGGGGAAAGCCTTCTCAGTCAGAACACGTCAGCAATTAAAAAACAGACAGAGAAGTTGCAAGATGAAAGAGTAGAGAATCACAATTTCCCTCTGTCAGTCTGAGGTGCTTTTAGGGCCGTCAGCAGGAACTCTTCCAGGCTGAAAACCTGTATGTGGGCTGGGAAATTAGGGCAGATTTCTGTCATCCACACCAGGGGAGCCAGTGTGTACTTCCTTCCTCCTTGACTTTATTAGGGGCAGGTCCTGCCTGACTAATCTAGTGGCCTTCTATGATGGAGTGACTATGTCACTAGATAGGAGACAACCTATGGATGTGATCTATCTGGACTTCTGTAAGGCCTTTGACACAGTCCCCCATGACATCCTGCTNCAGGGTGCCCTTGCAGCCCAGAAGGCCAATCCCATCCTGGGCTGCATCAAAAGAAGTGTTGCCAGGAGGTCCAGAGAAGTGATTCTGCCACTTTGCTCTGCTCTGGCGAGACCTCACCTGGAGTACTGTCTGGAGCCCTCAATAGAGGAAGGACATGGACCTGATGGAGTGGAAGGACGTGGACCTGATGGAGTGGGTCCAGAGCAGGGCCACAAAAATAATCAAGGGGTTGGAGCACCTTTGCTACGAGGACAGGCTGAGAGAACTGGGGCTATTCAGCCTGGAGAAGAGGAGGCTCCAGGGAGACCTAAGAGCAGCCTCCCAGTATCTAAGGGGGGTTACAGGAAGGTTGGGGAGAGCCTGTTTACAAAGTCCTGCAGGGACAGGATGAGGGGCAATGGGTTTAAACTGAAGAAAAGCAGCTTTAGATTGGATATTAAGAATAGGTTCTTTACAATGAATGTAGGGGACCACTGGAAGAGGTTGCCCAGGGAGGTGGTTGAGGCCCTTTCCCTGGAGATATTCAAGGGGCGGCTCGACGAGGCCCTGAGCAACCTGGTCTAGTTGGGGGTGTCCCTGCTGACTGCAGGGAGGTGGGACTAGATGACCTTTGAAGGTCCCTTCTGGCCCAGATGATTCTATGATTGTGGGCAGCTGTAAGTCTGTGGTGCCTTTGTGTCAGTCTTCTCCTCCAGGGGACATGCTGCTCCGGTGCTGGTGGGGATCCCAGTATCCTCATCTCCATCACGGCCTTCACTGCATCTTTCAGAAAGCACGTGGCGTGATGAAGGAGGTTTTTTTCCATCGCTGCTAAGTATATACAAAGTCCAAACCTCTACGCATTGAGGCTATAGCTAAGCACATTAACATAGTCTGATTTTTTTCAACCAGGGTTTTCCAGAGAGATATTCCACTAAAATTTTAAGAGACATTTTGGTCACTGATCAGCAGTCCTCAGATTCTGCTCCAGCAGGGGGATTGGACTAGATGATATTTCAAGGTCCCTTCCAATCCCTGATATTCTGTGAAAGCTCATTGTCATCACTGTTTTGTTGCCAAAAACAAAGGGAAAAAAATTGTGGGGGTTTTTTTTTTGGTTGTTTTTTTTTTCTTACTTCACTCTGTAGCTGCAGAAAGACAGAATCTCCCAGAAACCCACCGTGGCCTATGGGCCACACTTCAACAGCCTCCGCTCTTAGGTCTCGAAGTAAAAATGCTGCCCGTTGTGAGGACTTTGAGGAGAGTTTGGGATTACCCACCACTTTCCTGGGTGCACCTGACGGGGACCAAAAATCCATCTCCCACACAGATTCCTGTGTCACTCCCGTCTACAAAGACTACTGCAGCTTGGCGGAAAGGTATCAGATGGTTTCTGGGTGCCCTAAACCTGCTGTCTGGGTAGGGAGAGAAGGTAGTCTAGACTTTAGTAGATCCTGACTCTAAAGAGCGGGACTGGAGCGCAGGCCTTTGGTGTGCATCAGGGCCCTCAGCCAGCTCCATCACTAGCCAAGATTTACTCAGGAGTTGAATATAGATTCCCCAAAATAAAGTTACAAAGATGGCCAAACAGCATTGTTTGGATCATTAGAATTTTACTTCCCAGGAAGGTCTCTCCTTAGCACTTCCAGTATTTCAGCTCACTCAGGAAGGTAGCTGATGACTTCTACTTCTTTCCCAAACATCTGCAGACCTAGAGTTCCTCATCTTCCTGTTAAGCCTAGGTTAACGTCTCATTCCAGACAATCTGCTCCCTCCCTGGCCCAAGGACTGAACTCTTCTCTCCTCTCTCATCCTCTTGGTGCACCCTTCCTACTCTACAACTGGGCTCTCGGGAAGTTCTGTATGGGAAAACAGCCCTTCTTGCCCAAAGATTAGGAACCCCAGACATGCCCATTTCTTGCTTCATATGACTTTGGCCTCCCTACAGCCTCCCTAAAATTGCCACATCATGAGAAATCCTGGTATGACTGCAAGGGCCCTTCTACTGCGTAGCATTCCACTTGCACAGAGGTTTGCACGGAGCTTGAATTGGGTGTGCAAACACAGAGCACAAAATGGGAATGAGCTTGCCCTGAAGGTACGGTCCTCACCTTGTACTCGGTTGGATTTTTGAGGAATGCACAAGGCATCTCTCGTCTCTCCTGCAGGCTGGGACACTCATAAGAAATACAAGATCCTAAATTCATCTTTTGGACTTTCCCGTGCCTTCTCCCCTCTTCTTTCCACCCAAGCTGCAGACCTGAATCACAAATCATATGATCCAAAGGTCAGGACCACAAGGATGCATGTGGAGAGCCCAGCAGTGTACAGTGCCGAATAACCCATTTCCAACCTTCTTCCATTTGCCATGTGTCACATCAGAGCAGCACTGACAGCAGTCACCAAACTCGGCCAAGACCCACCGCACAGCAAATAGACCTTGGCAGACATAATCCCATCCACGCCAGTCCTCTATTTTCCACAGAAGCTCTACAGGAATGTCCCACACCTATCGGCATCTAAGAAGCATTTGGACAATGTCCTTAATACCATACTTTCACTTTTGGTCAGCCCTAAGGTTGTCAGGCAGCTGGACTAGATGATGATTGTTGTAGGTCCCTTATAGCTGAACTGTATTCTCTGCTATTCTTCTTCCTGCTTCCTCCTTTCCACAGCGGTATGTGCCGAGGAAATCTCTGATGACAGTTCTTCCTAGCCTAGGCATTGGCTCAGTCCCTCTGTGGGAAGGAGGAACGTACCTTCTGATGGGGATGACAGCTCTGGATCACCTGGAGATAATTGGATCATTTGAATAGATTTTGCAAAAAAGCATGTGTGAAGTGTAGTTTTGGAAAGCAAATCTCCTTTTTGTTTAGGATTTAGTATTTTGAATGCTGAAAGAGTAACAAAGGCACCATCCTTGTAATTTAGTACATTTGTGCCAAAAATTGGTATGTGCATTCAGACTATGGAAATAAGGGCATTTACACCATATACATTCATTCCGTTGTGGTGATGCCAGAGGTGAAAGAAAGAGGTTTGGTTCCCTCCGCATGAACTTTGCAGAGATGTAGAGCACACGCTGTTTACAGTGAGGCCTTCTTGGAAAGAAGTTCTGAATTGTTTTGTGTTCCTTACCATAATTTTCCTTGCACTTCAATAGCTCTTTTACTCATATGGTATAGGAAAACTCCTCTTTCCATGGCATGTCCTTGCAGAACTCAAGTCGGTGTGAAAAAGGTGAAGTTTTATCTCGTTCATCGTCTCAGGAAGAAGGTTTCTGTCTCTCAGGACTTGGATCCATCTGGCTCACTGTCCTGATGTATGCATGCTTTCCCAGACTTCGGTCACGAGGGCACAGAACTTAGCGCCATGCCCCACTGGGGTGAGAAAACCTTCTTGGAAAGTTGGAATATAGATCTTCACAAAACACATCTTTTCCCACCTCTCCCGAAGTTACTCTGTACTGGTGGGTAGTGGCTACCCTGGTTATGTCACCTGCCACGCTGTGGATGCCACACGGAAGCCACTGATGTAGGAGAGGGACAGAACTTTATGGAAATGAATTCTTTTTTCCATAGGTTGCATTTCAATCCTAAACATAGAATGGTTTGGGTTGCAAGGGACCTTAAAGATCATCCAGTTCCCACCCCACCTTCCACAGGCAGGGACACCTCCCACTAAACCAGGTTGCTCAACGCCCCAATAAATGCATTTCTTTACCTCCCAAACCCCAGCATTATCTCAGATCAAGGGATAAAACTTCATACAAAGTGAAAAGGCTCCCTAATTGTGAAAGTTTCTTATCTAAAAGAGATACCTGGTGAAATGCATATTATGAGAGCACCCACCAGCACTGCCAGAGATTTGTCATTTCCATTACAACCTGGAGTACTGAAGATAAGACTAGAATTAAGCTGTTATTGTCCCTGTTGTTAGAGCCAGCCCCAGCACAGAACATATCAACTCATTCTATGACTCTATGACTCTAAATATGTACCTTAATTGTATTTTTAACTGAATTTGATCTCCACATACTCAGATACAGACAGCTGAAGTGAGGGTGGATACAAACAAAACCAGAACAAAATTTTGTTCCAAATCAGGGTAAAAATAAATAAATAAATAAATAATTGTCCTGGCTATCCATATAGTCAAGAAATAGCCGTTCAGACTAGCCGGGTTCACAGAACAGGTGGTTTGGATACAGTAAGCCTATTGTATCAATAGTATTTTAGGTTGGCAGAACGAAGACTACAAGAGGAGATAACTGTTCCTCTCAATACCTACAGTGTAACAGTATGTGCTAGAAGAGAGGAAACTGAGGGTTATCTATTGGTTTAATAGATAAAACTCAGCTTTGTACAAAATTGCAGTGGAATTTGCATGCGTTTACTTTAGAAAATGCATCAACAGATCAACAGAGAGCTTCTGGCTCACCGATGCTGTCATGGTCGAATGTTATAAATTTGGTCCTTCACAGATTGATCAAAGGCAATCTTAAGAGCAGGTAGGTTTTTCTGCTGTCCCTGCTGCTCTTGCAAAGCCATGCCAGAGCCCCCTCACCTCCTACATCCCTTCTTCCAATTTCCTGCCGAACTCTTTTATGGCCAGCAGTTCTCTTATTTTAGGGTAAATGGCAATTTTTTTCCTCCTTGCTCTTTGTGGTAAGTCTAGCCTCTTCCTAGGGCTCTTTTTGCTAGACCTAATAAATGCTGCTCTTGCAGTCCCCTTCTCAAAGGGCTTTCATTTTTCCAGGCACACTATCTGCCCTGTCCTTTTGTGCGCAGAGGTGTCTTAGGACCCCATGCAGCATTTCCTAAGAGGTCACCTTCATGCTTTGCCCAGCACCACTGGTTTTCGCTCTGCTGGAAATGGATCACCTGATGTGATTCTAAGCTATATTTCCCCTTTTCGCACACTTTCACACAAACATTCGGAATTAATTCCATCTGTCATTAATTGTCACTATTATTTGTCCTCTACATCACGCGTCAGGAGAGTTTCCAGTCACCAGGACAGCCAAGTTCTGGAACAGAGTCAACTCCTACGACAGGGTGTGGAGCAAAAATCCAAACTTATTTTAAAACTCTGATAAATGAAGAGGAATATATGATGTGACTGCCTGAAATATCAGCAGTCTGGGCTTCATGATCCATGAGGACCTTCCCTACGCTGGCTCCAGAATTACTAAATATAATATACGGCAGAGTCACTAAAAATATCTAGCTAATCACTCACATTCACCAATAACATTTTAGGTGGAATTTTGAAGAGCAAAAATGAGCTAAGTACCTAAGTCTGTTCAGCCCCTATAGAAATCCCAGATGCTTTTTAATCACTCTTATTTCTATTTCCAGTGGTGGTTACAGAACTATATATACATTAAATTTTCTCATTTCCTGGTATTAATACATGAACGACTGTGAGAGAAAGTTGTAAAACAAAAGGAGCATCCAAGTTTTAAACATGCAGAACTGAAAAACCAAGGAGAGGTTAGAAATTCTGTGCAGTTGCAAAAGCCAGAAACTCATCTCACCTCTTCCAAACCTCCCTGTGTGAATGTCTCCCTTCCTGCATTGCGCTGCTTCTGGTGAGTAAGTCAGAGGAGGCTGAATCAGGAAACACATTTCCCATTCAGATCTGAAACAGCTTGGCTCCACAGCAGTCAATATCCGTGGCATAAAGCAGACACTGAAAACAAGAACAGTCCTGAGGAAGTTGTCTCCTGTATTCTCATGTTTCCTGCTACTCCTCGGTTTTCTCATTGTCCCATTTGAATTGCTCAGATATAACAATGAAAGTCTCATTTAGAGTAGCGCTTTCTAAACAGTTGACTTCAGAGCTCAAATCTTATTTTTAGAAGTAAGGCATGTATGAGTAGCTCCAGTGAAGAATCAAGATATGGAATTTGTAATTCTAAACACCAAAATTTCCATATAAAAATCAGAGCCAAACACTCCCATGCCCATTCACTGCCTTCCCTACTCACCTGTGGCTGATTTTCAGGTACCCAGTTTCATGTACCCATACCAAAGGACCACAAATCTTGGCTTGATGTCCGCCACGTACTTATGCTCAGCTGGGCTTCAGAAGTTAGGTATTTGTCCCCTGGGGCTACAAGGAAGGGAGAAGAGGAAGAGTGAGATGTCCAGATCACACCTACATACATCAGCAGTAGAAAGCTCTCCGAGAAATAAAGAAGTCCCATGGCAGCCTAGAGATTACAACAAGCAGGATGGCAACTCAAGAACATAGTAAAGACATTACAGACCGAAGCCCAAATCCCTCCTCTCACTGAGGGGATTTTCTGCCCTCTATAGCACACCTCACCCACCAAAACTTCCCAGCTACCCACAAAGGGTAATTTTGTTGCTTCTGATGTTCTGCTTAAAAAATCCTAATTCTTTAATTGAAAAAATGGAAGAGCAGACTTGGCAGTCTGACCCCTGCTGTAAGGATGGTCCATGGAATATCCAGCAAGGGTTTAATGTAAAGGGTTCAGCATGGTGCTTACATTTTTTTCTGCACAAGATCCTAAGTTACTTCCGAAAACAGAACTTGGACATTTTTGACAATTCTGACTTTTTTCTTTTTTATATCTATCTAATATACTTTTGAATTCAACTAAAAGTCTTTACTTTCATAACTTATTGTGGCAGTGAGTTCCACAGAATAACTAAATGTGACATAAGAGGGTATTTTCTTTACTGGTTTTAAATTTATTGCCTTTTAATTTCATTAGGTATCCTCCTATGCCTCTTTCACAAGACAGGATAAATACGAGCACCTGCTGACCTTCTTTGTGCCATACATTATTTTATATACCTTTGCCATGTCACTTCTTATTAGCCTCTTTACTAAACTAAATAGCTGTAATCTTCTTAATCTCTCCTATTATGGTATACTCTCCAGCCTCTAATCATTTGCTTTGCCCTTTCTGAAAAGTTACTGGGTATCCAGGTCTCTGTAGGTGTTCATTTAAAAGTAACACATAATTTACAATAAGGTAATCTTTAGAAAGTCTTGCATTGTTTAGACAACCAGGTTCGTTCTGTTCACTATCCTTTCTAGACCACTGCAAATTTATCAGCCAAACAGTGCCTCTGGGGGCGTTCTTTGTTGGTAGCAATATTTGCCAGCAAGAAAGACCCAGCTCAGTCTCAGATACACTTTGGGGCGTATCCCAGTAATTCCCAATTACTTTGGAACGGTAGTCAAACCCATCCCACGTATACCCCACCAACACTGATGCCCAGAGTGCACTTCAGGTGACCTTACCAGACCTTCCCATAGCACTTTCTGCCAAGTTCCCTCTTGACGCCTGCAAGTTGGTGATTGCATTTCCTCTTCCTGGTGGTGGGTCCCAGCCAGCAGCTCACGACGGGGAGTCCCGGCACTCAGCACCAGCAGCTCACTCAGCACCACCAGCTCGGGCTCCTGCTGTTGATGGAAACTAGGACAGATAATCTCCAGTTCCATTATCTCTGAGTTATCACATTTGCTGAACAGATAGAAATTCATGCAAGCGTGGAATAGATAGCTCAGCGCCAGAAGGCAGCGTATGGATCAGGAGCTTGAGAGTTGCCAGAGCCTTCCCATCCATCCCAAATATTTTTGGGTTCACAACTTCTTTTTTTTACAGGTGAGACGAGGTGAGCTCAGGTGGGTTGCCAGTCCTAGCATGGGATAATTTCTACCACCAGCACACAGCAGTGCTGAAGGAAGATGTTCTCCTAATGTAACCCAACCGTGGTTTAGGAGGAATTATCTCCAGGTAGTCGAGCTCCTTGTCTGCATTTAGATGGTGTCTGTCCTGTGCCTCAGAGATGTCTCACTGCTATCAACGTCTTTGCTTTAGGGTTCACATTCAATGCTTGAACACCATCATTTAAGCACCGTGATCCCGCTGTCCAATTGACCCACAAAGGGAATTTCCCTCTGTCTTCTTCCTTAAACCTCCCCAACAGGGACACGCCTACTCAGGGCCTAGTGGCCACGTCATGCAGCTGGGCCAGAGAGGCCCAGCATCCTACCGGGTATTTCAGTTTTATTCAGGGTGAGCAGTCATGATGCCAGTTCATCCCACACCAACAGCTTCTATCTGTGGGTACCAAGAAGAAAATGAGTACAAAATAAACTCCCTTTCTTCTTTTTCTTAAACAGTAAGGCAACCTTTTTAGACACACACAGAAAGCTGGAACTCTGGGTTCACTCCAGTTGCCTAAACCCAGGCACCTGGTACCACTAGGCATGCCATACAGAGTGGAAAAACCTACGGCAGGTTGGGAGATACAACACTACAAGGCTATGGGAGACCCTCATCCTTCTGATCAGTACTTTGATACCAACATAGAATCATAGAATCCTAGAAACCCAAGGTTGGAAAGGACCTACAGGATCATCTAGTCCTCCTATCACCAACACTACCCACTAAAGTACTAAATCATGTCTCATAGCACCTCGTCCAGACACTTCTTGAACACCTCCAGGGACAATGACTCCACCACCTCCCTGGGCAGGCCGTTCCAGTGTCTCACCATTCCTGGGGAGAAAAAGTTTTTCCTGAACATCTAATCTAAATCTCCCCCGGTGCAACTTGTGGCCATTCCCTCGAGTCCTACCATTAGTTATCTGGGAGAAGAGGCCGACCTCCTCTCAGCTGCAGCCCAAGCCATCTCAAACAGCAATTCTTAGGCACTCAGACTGACCCTTCCTCTGAAATTTTAGCCCCAAACCAAGCACAAAAAAAAGATTTTTCTGGGGGGGAAAGTGGCTGACTGTTCACAGTTCAGCTTTCTCCAGAGCTGGCATGTTAAATAGCGCCTAATCCCAATGACTGTTTTCTGAATATAACACCCACAGGAAGGGGAAGACAAAGCCCTAGCACAGTCTTGTTTCCATGGTGCTTCTAAAGCAATAGCACTCCAGAAAATGTGTAGGAAAACAGAGCCATCTACAGGGCTAAAAAAACCCCCATAATCTGGTTTGGCAAGAAAAGAGATCTGCTGAAGCAACGCGTCATCTTGTGCAGCACAGGGGCAGGACCAGCCAAACCCCATTTTACCAGCAGAATGGTGAAGTTACACAAATTTATTCTGTATAATGGAAGTTTTGTGAATCTGGTTTAGAGTCTCTCAAACTCTTTTGTTTTATAGCTTCAGCAAAACATTTCCCTGAGTGTTCCACCAAAGCAGTAACTAACTTTCAGTGTCCCAATCACTACGTCCTCACACAACAGTTACTAGTAATTGCTGAAAGGCACTTTCACAGGTACCCACCTTGTACATGTACCCAGCAGAGGGGTTCCATCTGAGGCTGTGCTCCCACCCCACCTTTGCACACCCAGGGCCTTTCCCATCAACCCTCTGCCCCTTGGTATGCCCAAGCAACACCAGAGACGTGCAACCTGGCAAGCAAGCTGTACCTAATATACTTGGCAGAAGATGTGAAACAACTTATGCTATATGATGGAAGTGCTCCATTAACTCAGTGCCCAGCACTTTTTTTTGGTATTTAATAGTGTATGTCCAGTTCCATACTGATGACTGTAACAGCCAGTAGACAAAAATTTGCAGTCTCACCAATGGCACAAGACTCCCGATCGCCTTTCTGCCTCAATGAAGAAAGTCTCAGGGCTGAAGTCTCCTTAATTAATTTCCCTCTTGTTTGACTGTCCTGCTACATACCTTCAACAAAGAAGACATTAAAGGGGAGAAGACATTAAAGGGAAGAGAAAGGAAGGAAAAGGCTTGATCACAGCGACTGTTTAGACCAGGGTATCTGAAAGTCTTAAGAAAACCTAGTGGAGCAGCTGCTTAAAATGCCACGTTAGGAGATACAAGATATAAGGTCTTCAGTGTCAGGGGCTGCTACAACTTAGGGAAACAGCCCTAAGAGTTTCCCCATGGCCAGATGATAAAGAATGTTATGTTACGTTAACACAGGGGCCTCCATACTTAGCTGGATTAAGCCAATTAAAATGGCACGAAATCAATCTTTTTTTAAATACTTAAAAGGAGAGCAAAAATTAGGTTGAGCAAACTCTCCCAAATTGATTTCCATTTCTGTAATGACTGATTTATGTGATATATAAAGTTCAGTTTCATATGTAGCTGGACTTCTAAATGTTTGTATGTTCTTACTTATTCAATCATATTCTCTTGTAGGATTATTATTTTAAACTCATACAGACTTGAGCTTTTTGAGTTATTAGAAAAAAATTACATAGACTTACCTTTGCCTGAATTTAATAATAGTTTTAATTCAATTAAATCTAATTGAATTACATTAAATGCATCCTGCAATTTTATATGTACTGACTGAGCAGTACAGTCAATGGAACAAAGTCATCAGTGTAACAGTATAGCTTTGAGCTTTAATATTGTTGATATAGTTCATAATATAGGAAACTAGGACTTCTGTGGGTAGAAAAGATTCCCCTTGGCCTAGATAGCCTCAAGTTCTGTGTCAAAGAGAACAATGGCTGTGCCTCACACTTTCTAGCATCCACTTGGTTGAGATATCACACACAGAGATACCAAAAAATGACCCCTCATGAGGTGACTATTGACTTTGGTGGGAGCTTGTCGGGAGCTCACGGGAGGGTTAGAAAGGAGGATCATGGATACAGGTTGCTTGGAGTCTTGCTAGTCCAGGACAACTTGGGTCCACCGCTCTCCTTGGACAATTATGTCTAAAGACAAAAACTGGCAGAAGATAATCTTGAAACCTTTTTGAAAGGTGCTCGCTCTTCTGTTTTAGCAACAAGTTTAAGTGAAAAAACACATAGCAATCAGACGTAGACTGTAAGCTCTCCCAGACCTTCTGTGTATACAATACAGGGTGAGATATGTCGCTGTTCATTTTAGCTATCTAGGAGTTGCATCCAGTCCAAAGCAGTTCTCTAGGCTTCTGCTGAACTCTCTGCAGAGTCCTTCTGCCACCCGTCCAGCCCCAGTCGCTCATAGCCTCCTTTGGTGGAGATCTCCTCTGTCCGGATGGCACTTTTGCATTCCTGCTACTACCCTGCTCGGTTAAAATCAGTCCACCCAGGGAAAGAAGAGAACCTCTGGGATACCCAAGAGAAGGACTGGGCTGTGGACCTGGAGCACTCTTCCCCAGAGGGTGACACCACTGGAGGTATGAGGTGTGCAAGCAAGGATGGAGCAGATGGTAGAAGTCAAACAAGTATCTCTAAAAGGGAAGTTGGACCTGGAATCAAAGGAGAAATCTCTAGAGCTTCATCTTTGGGCAGGTCATGCAATTCTTTCTCCGGCACATCTGCAGCCATTCTCTGCTTCACTTTGCCCAGGAATTCAATGAGCGCTCTTTCTACTCCATCATCCAAGTCACTACTGAAGATACCGAATGCCACCAGACGCACGGTAGAGCCCTTTGATACTGACTCCCAGCACAGCAGTGCCTCCCTGACAACTGTATGGTTTCCCACCAGCTGTATATCTAAAGCATTATATCTTCTCTCCTCCTTTTCAAGGTGTGTCAAAAGCAGTCGAGAACAGACATTTTGTTGACGTGTGGTGCACAACCAGATTTCACGGCTAAAAGAAAGGCGCTCAAGTAGTGAAAGTTTAGCAAATGAGATCATTGCTGAAATTTTTACACCTAGCTTTACACCCTTTTTGTGCCTGTTCTCTGATAAAAGCCAGCAGCATCTATTTTAACCAGCACAACTAAAATTTGCTCTCAGAAACCTCTACTGAAAAGAGTCAGTTGGCTTCCAAAGGCACAAATACGTGAAAGAGGTCAAGAAAGCAATATTAAATACCAACAGCTGTTGCACTCAGTGTCCTAAACTTGGTTAAAACATATAACTTGCCCTTAAATGTTACTTTTTTTTCCTAAAGGGATAAGCATCAATTTAACTTACGCTTCTATTTTTTATAGGGCACTGTGTAATTTTAGCTGACTGTAAAATACTCCTTCAGGGGCAAACTCACAGTAAGATAGGCTTGATACTTGCCTCTGATTTTTCTGCAAATAAAGAACGTGCAACTCCTTCAGGTAGTGGGAAGGCAGGCCAAGTATCTAATTAATCAGCTAAATGAGAAAAAAAAAGAAGAAAAATGTAAGTCGTATGGTAGATAGACACGTTGTCTTTATGAGAGCATATGTGTCCATGTGGGATAAGCACAGGGAAAAGGGTTTCTCTCAAAGATATCTGCTTTCTAGTAACAGGAAGAGAGGGAAGAAGTAATCTAAGGGATTATCTGTACCAGATAAAGGCATTTAGATAAACTCCCGTGCCTATTAACAGCTCGTCTCCAAGAAAACACGGCGGAGCCCATGGACAGGGTAAAAATTGATGTTTTCCTCACATAAAATTTTCTCCCTGACTCACCCAGCAGATGAGGAAATCTGTGGTGAAGTCTGCAGGACTGCCCCTCTTTCACCCTACACTACCATCCTTCCTTCTCCCTGAGGTCAGTAAGCCCATGTAATGCTCTCCCTGTTTGT
>VXBJ01005037.1:52502-64893 GCA_013400055.1 Nycticryphes semicollaris
CGGGGGGGGGGGGGGGGGGGGAAGCAAGGGAACGCAGAATTTCTCTCTTAATGCACTTATGGAGGGTTGTCAGAGGTGGAAGAAGCTACTGGGGACAACCATTACGTCCTCTCCAAAACAGGCCCACATTACATCTCTCTGGCTCAAGTCTCAGGATTTAGAACCATAGAATCGTCTGGGTTGGAAGGGACCTTTCAGATCATCTCGTCCAACCATCAACCCAACTCTGATAAAACCCATCACTAACCCATGTCTCTAAGCACTATGTCAACCCAGCTTTTCAATCCCTCCACGGATGGGGCCTCAACACCTGCCCTGGGTAGCCCACTCCAAACCTTCACAAACCTTTCCATAGAAACATTTCTCCTGATCTCCAATCTGAATGTCCCCTGGGGCAACTGGAGGCCATTTCCTCTTGTCCCATCGCCTGTGATTGGGAGAAGAGACCAACCCCCCCTGGCTACACCCTCCTTTCAGGGAGCTGGAAAGAGCCAGAAGGTCTCCCCTCAGCCTCCTCCAGGCTGAACACCCCCAACTTCCTCATCCTCTCCTCACAAGACTTGTTCTCCAGATCCCTCACCAGCAACATTGCCCTTCTCTGGACCCTCTGCAGCCCCTCAATGTCTTTTTTGCAGGAAGGGGCCAATTTTCCAAAATGGCAGACAAGCTCTTCAGTCAAACACAGAAATCTAACCTTCACTGCTGCTCATTCTGCTGCGTGACCCTGAAGAGATACCTCTACATTGCAGCCTGAGCTCATGGCTGGCTCCATGCATGCTGACTTCCAGTTTGATGCAAGCTGGGCAGGACTGCCAGAGATCCTCACCAGCTATCTGCAGGGGCAAGAGAAGAACAGAAGAAGGCCTAACAGACATGGGAGGAGGCTTCTCCATGAGTTCTCTTAACTGGGCTTCCCTCTTCTGAGTATGTTAAGGCAAAGTAGCACAGTGAGAAGACTGACACATATAGCTTGGCTGTCAGGCACTTCCCTCACCACACCAGTCACTGTGCTGAGTAGGCATCTGAGAAGTCAAAAACCACGGGGGGAAAAAATGCTAATGCCTAAACATACTTAAAAGGACAGAAACTCAGTTGGGATAAATCAGTGCACCCTCGACAGAGTATGTGGGTCTGGATGGAGCAGTTTACATTTTTACTCTACAGCTCAGGCGGAGGTTGGGATGGGAAGATGCACCACCCCACAACTCTATCCTGCTTCCCAGCTGGGCAAGCTGCAGTAAGCCAGAGCTTGGTTATTTGAGGCTCAAGTAGGACCTGCCGGCCAGGGCAGGAATTTCTCATTGAGTTTGAGGGCTGATTCACGTTAACTCGGACAGCTGGTTTATAGAACAAGCTTTCCTTCAGGTTTTTCTTTGCATTTCCCTGGTGCCTTGAATCAAAAACTCTCACTACAGGTGAAATGGGAGAATTAGTTTCCTACTGACATCACACGGGTCTGTATGACAGCCCTAGATATCACTTCTGTGGCTGATTTATAGGAATTGCTAGGAGTAAAGGGAAATAACACTGCTGCCCACATAGACAAGCAATGATTCTTGATTTGTTATGACTGGTCTCTCTTCCCAATCAGAGAAACAGCCCTAAATTCTGCTCAGTGTGATGGATCAATGCCTTGGTAGAGATCTACCAGAAGTACCATTTTTTTTGTTCAAAGACTTAAGGTTTCTGCCCAGGCACAAGAGAAAAAGAAAACCAATTGCAAGACAAGTGCAAATCACGGACTCTAATGATCTATGAACACAAGCAATTCTTAAACACTGCATTACAGAGAATTAATCCCCCCAAGGAAAATGTACAAGCTTGAGGAGTTCCCTGAAGCAACTCATTTTCTGTGAATATAATATTAATTTACACAGAAAGCCACGCTATTTGACAGTTTACAGATACGTAAATTGTGTTTAGATCAGACCGCTAAGTAAGTAAATGAAAATGACAGTAGATACATTCAAATCACAGCGCCGCTCTTGTCTGCTGAGTCTTCAGGCTGGAGCTTCTCTCCCCTGTTATTTTCATGGTCTGCTCTCAGAGGTTATTGTAACCTCAACGTTTCCAGAGAGCACCAAGGAAAAAAAATATTATATTTCTAGACAGTTACTCGATTGCCAGTATACTAGGACTTTATATTGATTTTCTGTCCTCAGCTGCTAATGCGGTGCACTTCTCTCCAGTTTTCTCCTCACAGGTCACTAAGATTTATGGCTAACCAGAAGGAGATGAAACCAGAAGGCAGACTGCTGGAAGTCACCTGCTGCTGACCGACACTGGGTCACACATCTCCTGAATGCTTCAGGTCACCCCAAAAGCTCTCCTGGATGTCTTTGGTCCTCACATGGGAGAGCGTGACTTGTTCTTGCCACATTTACTGCCTGCCTAATTCACTTCTTCCCCACTCTCACCCAATTTTAGCTTAGCTGCTAGGTAAAATGTACTGCACCTGAACAAATGATCTGCTTTAGAAAAGGCAAGGTCTTCACCATGGCACTGCTTCGCAAGATGTCTCCAAACTTAATACTTTCATTACTCTTTCCTAGGAGAAAAAGGCACCAGTATATTTGAAGGAGTTTTCATAGAGTACTGCTAAATAACCCAACATTGGGTTGGGTGAACGTGGAAGGAATGTTAAAAGCTGTAGCTGCAGCCTGGGGAAGAAGGGAATGTACAAAAGAAAGGAAGGACTGAGGTTAGGATCCTCATCTGAGACACTGAGAAGGCTTAGGATTAAGAGGATGAACCAGTGAGGGTTAGGATTAGGGTTCCTATTGAGTAAACTAGCGGCAACGGTGCTGGAGTACCTCCAAACACACCTCAAAACTGAGAGTGATACTGGTACTCACCTTTGTCTCAGTGGATTGGGGTCCTGGCTTGGGAATCAGCCTAGGATCTGGGTTTGGGCTGACAGAAAAGTCCAATGCTACAGCTGATGTGGGACTGGAACGGGCCTGCCAAAGGAAACAGAGGGCCGCATGATGAACTGTCTCCCAAGAAAGATGTTTCATGTGATTTTACTATTAGGATCCAGAATATTATTTCCAGAAAGATTTTTTTTTTTTGGCCCAGAATCAGTCTTTCTTGCAGAGAATTACCCCCACAGTACATTTCTACCCTTGAGCTATGGAAATAGCTTTTCCTAGAAATTAGTAAGATGATATAAGGGTTTAATCCTCATGCACATTGGGGAAAGAAAAAAAAATAAATAAAAGTCCACCACAGATTACTAAGCACACAGAAATATCCTTACTGTGCCACGAGCACACTATCCGGGTGTAGTATGCCTTAGGGCCACCCTGGGCACTGGACCTGGGGTGGGATGAACCCTCAGCTCTTCTCCCCTTCCTGGTGTGCCCTACACTCAGGAAAGAAGGCAAAAGAGGTGCTACACCCACTTCCCTCTTCACCTTTCTCTTGGGGTGAGGGGACTTTGCTTCAAACCAAAGTGACCTCCAGACTCCAAGAGGCAAAAGGGTTCCCTGCGAGCCATGTCTCTTGGCCAGGAGCTTCCCAACAGCCGGTCCTCAGATCCACACTGCTCAGCCCCACCCAGGCCAGGTTCTCCTGCAGCATCCCCAGCACCACAACGGCATGGATGGATGGATGGATGGATGGGGAATCCTTTGAGCACCTGCCTGACAGTACTGCCCCGAGCTCTCTGCTGGTGGCCTGGCTTTGCCTGCTCTGATGGGACAATACAAGGGAAGCAGGTTACCTGAAGGGAACCGAAGGGGAAGCACAGCCCATGAACCCACATCATTTGGTTCTGTTCTGACATTTTGAACCCATTATGGCTGAATGGGTTCTAAACGTCCCCAAACGTGTTCCCATTACCCCTAATTAAATTATTCTATTGAGATCGTCAATGAAAAAACATTATACAATTAAAACATTTGCACTCAATCAATTTTAATCCTATTCACTACCATTGCCTGTGCCAAACCAGATGCCTGCTAGCATGAGCAAGAGGAGCGAAGAGAAAGCAATCTTTAAAACTCTCTTTTACTCAGGTTTGATCTGATTAAGCAGTACCGCAGTCGTTGTTGCTTGGGATTTTTTTTTCCCCTGGGAGAACCCCCAGCAGCTGCCACTTGCCCTGATCCCCGCCCCTCGGCGACGGGAGCTCTAAAACCGTTGGGGTCCCCCACCGGTGTCTTAGCACCATCTAGTGCTGGCAGTGGCAAAGCGTCAGCAACCAGCGAGGAAAAGGCCACCATCCCATGGTTTCGGCTTCCTGAGGTAAAGTAGATAGCTGTTGTTGGAAAACTCCTGTGGGTTTAAGCAGAACCTGGGTACCAAAATGGCACACCAGAGACCCACCTTCTACCTTCCTGAAGTATTTCCCTCATGCTACTTGGGCTGAGGTCATGGAACAAAGGTGGCTTTGGAGCCAAAGAATCCATCAGCTTTAACCTCCACTGTTGAGATTTAACCCAGCCCATTTGCCTTGCACTTCAC
The DNA here is from genome assembly GCA_013400055.1 of Nycticryphes semicollaris. Classification (NCBI taxonomy): domain Eukaryota; kingdom Metazoa; phylum Chordata; class Aves; order Charadriiformes; family Rostratulidae; genus Nycticryphes; species Nycticryphes semicollaris. The sequence continues at coordinate 56,970 of VXBJ01005037.1, forward strand.
AGAATCACAGAATGATATGGGGTTGGAAGGAACCTCTGGAGATCATCTCGTCCAATCCCCTGGCAGAGCAGGTCCCACAGGAACATGTCCAGGTGGGTTTGGAATGTCTCCAGAGAAGGAGACTTCACCACCTCTCTGGGCAGCCTCTGCCAGGGCTCCGCCATCCTCAAAGAGAAGCTTCTCCTCATGTTGAGATGGAACTTCTTATGTTCCAGTTTGTGCCCATTCCCTCTCGTCCTGTCACTGAGCACCACTGAAAAAAGACTGGCCCCATCCTCCTGACACCATCAAGACACACAGTAACTCAGTCTTTTACCCAAAAATGTGAGAATTGGGATTTGGCTTCCCCCACCCCCATCCTCAGCCACAAAACACAAGGAGGCCTTGGAAATTTTTCCTCTGCCTGTTTGCAGCCCATGCCTCCCAGATGAGGCTCTGGGAAGGAAGAGGCAGGCCACGGCTTCCTTGCAGAGCACAACCAATGGAGAGGTGGTGGTTGGTGAAGTGTCTGGATTTCATCTGGTGCTTGTTTAACCTAAGGAGCGCTCAGTAGTCAGCACAGCCCAGGATTAAGTCTCTGACCACCAGGTCATGGTCCTGCTTTCCCTCCAGTTCAGTGGGTGTGGTGTGCTCTTCTGCTAATCAAAAGCAGGGGACAACTGATCCTAGAAACTTTATAAGATGCACGTTCTGACTTTCTCCCAACATATGGGTGTGAGTTGGGCAGAAAAGGCTGGTGAGGCTCAGGGCCCTGCTCCCTTGGAGGCATACCATGAGGCTGGAGCTCTTACCACCAGCTGGCTCAGTCTGCAATATACCCTAATGCAGAGGTATGGACATGCAGGAGGCAGCACCAGGCTAGGAATCCCAGCTGGAAACCAGACCTCCCCTCAACCCTGAGCCAGGAAGCTCTGATCTCCCACTTTGTGGGTGAATGCCTTCACTACTAGCTTGAATGCAAACAAGCCAGAGACCAGATTCTCCAGTGTTTACCTCTTGAACAGCTAACCGTAAGCAGCTTGCCCGGTTTATGTGTGCATAAGAGGGTAAAATACTTAATTCCCATGGTCTGTTCAGGTTTAGGTTGTTTCTGCCTCTCAGAGCGATGCGCGTTTCCACATATCCAGAAACCATTTTCATGTATTTGTGAACTTCTGCATTAAAAAACAGGGCTCTTACAGACTTTTGTACCTTCAAATTAGAGGAGAGGCTGCTGGGATTCTGCATGCAGAGGCATTTGAGTCCTTTTTTTCTTACCTTGGTGGTGAAGCGGAGCCTTGCTGGATGGTCAGACCTGCAGCAGGACGTGGGAATTCTGGCTCACGTGCTCGTGTAATATTTGTAACGCTGGCTCCGGATCCCAGATCTTCATGCCAATTTTGTATTAACATCCAGCCTCTCTCTCTCTCTCTCTCTCTTTAAATAGGAACACTAATTTACTCCCAGCTGTGTTCTCCCACTTGTAGTTGATCTTTAATCTCCTCTGCTCCTGCCTCCAGAATTTTCTCCTCCAACCCATGGCTGTAGAAATAGCACTAATTGATAGCAGGTATTTAGGGTGCATTTACTGCTCTGTAGCACCACATGCCTCAGATCTTGCCATCTCATTCTCTCTTCCAACATCATGAACTTATGCTCGCTGATCCTGAACGGCTGAACAAGAAGATTGATTTAGAGATGGATTACTTTGCAAGTATTCACCGCTTCTCTTAATAATCAAGGGAACTCAATAGATGTGAGCATTGAGGAAGCCAATACTAATACGATTTATTTTTTGCTAGGGTTCAGATCAAGGTTTTTCTTTCCTTTCAATAAATTTTAAGGATTACAGCGTCTCAATTTCTAATTCTCTTCCCATGCTCTGAACAAAATTATACATATCGCAAAATGAAACAATAGACCAAATGCACCAGGATCAGTTGTGGGTTGTCCAAATCATTCCATAGCATAAGCTGTTCTGCTACTGAGCCTGTTCTCTGCTGTATTCCTCTACGCTGATGGAAAAATAGAGCATAATGCAGCAGAAGAGGCAGAACCTCCAGGAAACACATCTTGCCAGAATTAAAGTTGGCTGAGCACAGAATCATAGAACACTTCCAGTTGGAAGAGACCTTCAAGATCATGCAGTTCCAACCCCCCTGCCCTGGGCAGGGACACCTCCCACCACACCAGGTCCCTCAATGCCCCATCCAGCCTGGCCTTGAGCCCCTCCAGGGATGGAGCAGCCACAGCTTCTCTGGGCAACCTGTTCCAGTACCTCACCACCCTCACAGCAAATAATTTCTTTTTGATATCTCATCTGAATCTCCCCTCTTTCAATTTAAAACTGTTACCCCTTGTCCTGTCACTCCACTCCCTGACAAAGAGTCCCTCCCCAGCTCTCCTGTAGCCCCCATCAGGTACTGGAAGGGGCTCTAAGGTCTCTCCAGGTTCAGCCTGGAGAAGAGCCTTTTCTTCTCCAGGCTGAACAACCCCAGCTCCCTCAGCCTGTCTTCATAGCAGAGGTGCTCCATCCCTCTAATCATCTTTGTGGCCCTCCTCTGGACCCGTTCCAACTGCTCCATGTCCTTTCTATGTTGAGGACTCCAGAGCTGGACACAGTGCTCCAGGTGGGATCTCATGTGCCGAGAGTAGAGGGGTAGAATCACCTCCCATGACCTTCTGGCCACGCTTCTTTTGATCCATCCCAGGATGGGGCTGGGTTTCTGGGCTGCCAGTGCGCACTGCTGGCTCATGCTGAGCTTCTCCTCCACCATCAGTCCCAAGTACTTCTCCTCAGGCCTGCTCTCCAGCCATTCGTGCAGCCATTCTGCATGAAGCAGAAAGATTCTGCAGAGAGGAATTAGGTCTGCAACACTCCTCCAGAAACTTTGTATGGCAAGTTCAAGAAGGCCTAAGAGGGAGCTCCTATCTCATTTTGGTAATGCCAGGTAACACCATCCACATTGCAAGCGTTCCCCACCTCGGACTGAAATTGCACTGTACCCGCGTGACCTAATATGGGTTACACAGCTTCAAATCTCTGCTTTGCTGAGTTCACAAACCCCAAGGGTTTGCATTCCCTCAGTCTGGGTCAATGCCTTAGCTCACATGTAACTCCAAATCCTATACAAAACTCAGCGCTCGTCTTTCCCTACTCAGCATTCCTCTTGTTTGTTGCCATAAACACATCGGTATTTCCCCAGTGAGAGAGAAAAATGCTATTGCACCTTTTTTTTTTTTGTGTGTGTGTATTATTGTTTTCTTTCTTCCATAAGGGAAGAGATTCAAAGAGATATATTGCCTAAACTGCAGTGCCCTACTTCAGACAGCCGTGACTGAAGCCATCAGAGGACCATAACATGGCATATTGCAGTGCAAAGCCCATTTCACTGCAGCCATCAGCCCCTCTGCAAGGCTCGTTCCACATGTCTCACCAAAGAAGGGTGATCACAGAATCATAGAATCATTCAGGCTGGAAGAGACCCTTGGAATCATCAAGTCCAACCATCAGCCCCACTCTACAAAGTTCTCCCCTACACCAGATCCCCCAACACCACATCTCAACCACTCTGAAACACACTCAGGGATGGGGACTCAACCCCCTCCCTGGGCAGTCTCTTCCAGGGTCTGACTGCTTTTGCTGGCAAGAATTCTTTCCTCATGTCCAGCCTAAACCTACCCTGTTGCAGTATGAAGCCCCTGCCTCTCCTTCTATCACTAATTCCCTGTGAGAAGAGACCAGCACCAACCTCTCTCCAATGGCCTTTCAAGTAGTTGCAGAGAGGGATGAGGTCTCCCCTCAGCCTCCTCTTCCTCCAATTAAACAGTCCCAGCTCCTTCCATCGCTCTCCATAAGATTTGTTCTCCAGATGCACTGGGGATTGCACCACAAGCAACAGACTGAAGCTGGGGTTCAGTTTTACAGTTAAGAACTAATTATCTTCTAGCCAACTCCTTGTGTGACCCCCATTTGGGTCACCCATATTCTCCAAGTTACTTTGAAAACAGACCCAGATAAATCTGCGGGATCTCTGCCTTCTAATGTCACATCCTGACCCTCACAAACTGTAACAGGGACCTTCTCCATTCCTCTGCCCCTAAAAACCTTGCTGCATTGATCTGACCACCAATGGTGCTGCAGTGTTGCACAAGCCATAGTACAACCACAGATCTAGGAATGGACTAAGTGTCTCGAGATCCAGCATAAGGTAGAGATGACTTCAGTAACAGGGAGCAGGGCTGAGGTGGTATAACTAAACTCATCAATATAAACACCAATAACACACTCCTGTCCTTAAAGCCAAGGTACAAATACTTCATGGCTGGCCAAGAAGGCCACCAGCATCCTGGCCGGGATCAGGAACAGGGTGGGGAGTAGGACTCAGGAGGGTATCATCCCCCTGTACTGGGCACTGGTGAGGCCCCTCCTCGAGGGCTGTGTCCAGTGTTGGGACCCTTCCCACAAAAAAGACATTGAGGGGCTGCAGAGGGTCCAGAGAAGGGCAACGGAGCTGGGGAGGGGTCTGGAGAACAAGTCTTGTGAGGAGAGGATGAGGAAGCTGGGGGTGTTCAGCCTGGAGAAATGGAGGCTGAGGGGAAATCTTCTGGCTCTTTCCAACTCCCTGAGAGGAGGGTGTAGCCAGGGGGGGTCAGTCTCTTCTCCCAATCACAGGCGATGGGACAAGAGGAAATGGCCTCCAGTTGCACCAGGGGAGGTTCAGATGGAAAGGGTTGTGAAGGCTTGGACTGAGCTGCCCAGGGAAGGGGTTGAGGCCACATCCCTGGAGGGATTGAAAAGCTGGGTTGACATAATGCTTAGAGACATGGGTTAGTGATGGGTTTTATCAGTTGGGTTGATGGTTGGATGAGATGATCTGAAAGGTCCCTTCCAACCCAGACGATTCTATGATTCTGTGATCAAATCCTGGGTGATGCAGCACCCTCAAAAATAATGCTTTCTTGTCCAGCCTGAACTAAGGAAAGCTCTCGTTCAGCTGGAGCTTGGTTCACCTCCAAGTGAGGTGCTGCAGCTGTCTGCTCTGCATCGGATTTCTAGCTTCAATCTCCACAGATCTGTAGATTCTGTAGAATTTTGATGGGGAAATGTCAAAATAAAACCTTGTGAAAAAAAAAAAAGAAACATTTGACTCTCAAATGTTAATCTTTTCATTGTTTTGAAATGCCAATCAAATATGTCATATTTAAAGATTTCCCTTTCAGAAGAAAAATTGAATAAATAGTCAAAGCTAACATTTGCTGACAAAGAAAAAAATACTGCAACTAGCCTGATGGAGATAGGGTTCTGCAGGGCTTAAAATTTCATCAACTCTTTCCTCTTTAGCTGGAAACTGGAACCACCTTCTTCAGCCCTAACCAGCCTGAAACCACTTGGCAAACCCAAATTAATTCAACCTTTTGCCCGGGCGGGGGGCGGAAAGAAGAGGGGCAAAGGCTACGAAATGACAAGTTTGCAATGAAGCAGGATGCCTGTTGACAGAATGACAGAGACACATCATGGCTTCACGGGTTAAGCTGGGCATGGGAGTTGTCTTCCCGTGAAGTGATGCCCAGTAGTTGTACCCGACCCTTAGCATCCTCCTCCCCGCCACAGCAGACCCTGCTGAGCAGAAAAGAGCTGTAGCCCTGGGAGGAAAATACTCCAGAGGCTGCCTGCTAGAAAACATGCTTTAAAAAAAACCCCTCAGTCTGGCAAATCCACTCGTTTTTGCAATTTGGTCATCCTGACTACACATCCAACGGCTTTTCCTGAACCTCCTCTTCTAAAAGGGGAAAAAAAAAAAAAAAAGAACAATTCCCAAGAAAAATGTTTTCTTTATGAAGCCAGCCAAACTTTTTATTGTCTTTCTTTTTCAGGGAAAACTAATAACGGCAAACCACAGAAAGATACACTACATGGTCTTGTCCTCTCCGATGTTCCGAGAGCAGAGGAACATGAAACTAAATAAAGATGTTTACTGACAGACTAATAAACAAATGGGCCCATTTTGATGTAACCTTGATGAATGGAGCATCCAGGTGTTTTCAATAATGGCAATAAGCACTACAACTCAAAGTATTTCTGATTCAAGTATAATGCATTATTAGGCCATTAGAGGCTGAGTATAGAGAGCCATTTGTGCTCAGCCCTATCAATAATGCTCCTTCCCAGCCTACATTTAGGCCAGGGGAATTAGTCATACGGATATTCTATTTAATAAAAACCTAAAGAAGACGCATCAAGAATCGCATTACATTTTAACAGGGTTACAGTAGTCCAGGAGGACCACAAGTTTAATTTTCATAAGAGCATTCATTCCTCAATTATGTCAAACATGAAAATGTAAATGGCAAATTTAATGCTAACAATATCCCTCAAAGCACATTGGCAGGTAGCAACCATTATGTTGAGTGAATGCTGGCTGCATAACAAGCAGCCCCAAACTAGACAGCAGGGGATTAAAATTGCCAAGCTGAGCCCTGCTGATTACCGCTGCACACTGCCGAAAATATCCTTTGTAATATGCATGGAGACTAAAGGTGGATTCTGTCCTCCTGGAGAATTCGCTGACCGTGCAAGAATCACTATTAGGAACGGCCAAAGGTGGTAGCCACGAGATGCAATAGGAGCTCTACCCCTTTGAGTCCTTCCAAGCAAGTGCAATGAGCTAAATTCATCCCAGGGTATAATTCCACCAAAGAGCAGGGAGCTGTTGTGGAGGAGACGTGCTGTGCCAGCTACTCCTTACACAAACAGGAATAGGAATAGCCTCAACCACCTCTGTGGGCAACCTGTTCCAGTGCTCCACTACCCTCAGAGTAAAGAACCTATTCCTAATATCCAATCTAAAGCTGCTCTTCTCCAGCTTGAAGCCATTGCCCCTTGTCCTGTCACTGTAGGCCTTTGGAAACAGACCCTCCCCAGCCTTCCTGTAGTGCCCTTCAGGTACTGGGAGGCTGCTCTTAGGTATCCCTGGAGCCTCCTCTTCTCCAGGCTGAACAACCCCAGTTCTCTCAGCCTGTCCTCGTAGCAAAGGTGCTCCAAATTAAATTAAATTAAATTAAATCTCTTATTAAATGATATTCAAGTAATGGATATATTCATATACTCATTAATGCACCCTTCGTGTGTAGCAAGAATGCTTTTTAAAAAAAAAAAAAAGAGAGAAATCTATTTTTCAAGATTTGCCAAACAAAGCATCAATTTGGGACACATATCTGTTCTGGTTTTTGAGGTAGGAAATGCTACTCGGTCACGTCACCTGCCTGACATCTCCAGACCCAGTCACAGAGCAAAGTTCTGCTGAAACAGAACAAGAATTGAACTGTTAACCCAAATCATATTTTTCAGTCGATTTTTTTAAGCCGTCGTGAATCAAGACCTGGGATTTTCCTGCTAATAACCTTCAGCTTTAGCCCCATAAAAACATCTAAAATCTATATATGCAGGGAGATCTGAAGCACAGATTTGTAGTTCCAGAGAGCCATGTCAGTAAACCTCCAAACATGGCAATGCCTCAGAGTTTAGGTGGGAAGTCAGCTTGTTGTCATCATGGTGCTTGGTTTATATCTAGATTCACATGACCAAAAGTCATGTCAGAAAATCCCTACTGGATTTTCCTGGGAGATGGGAACTCACCCCACCTACCAGCGTGCCACAGAGCTGCACTGGCACCACCTGCATCCTCAGCATCTTCCAAGATGCCCAGGGCAGAGCTGGGGTGAGAAAGCACTGAGGAAATCTGGACTCTGTGGTGTGCCCTGAAGATCGTTAGGTACTGCTTTCCACTTATCTTTATCTGCCCTCCCACTACCATTTTGTTCTTCCTTTCTTTCAGACAATGCTAATTAAACCTCTTTCCTTACCGTAGGCCTTTCTTTTTCCCCTATTCCGCTATTTTCTTCATCCATCCCCTATCCGCCCCCCCCCCCCCCACGGTTCCCT
>VXBJ01005037.1:64904-121136 GCA_013400055.1 Nycticryphes semicollaris
CCCCAGGGTTCCTCTAAGTCAGCAGACACCAGCAATCAGGAGATCCTTCGTTATTCTTAATCCCTTGTCAGAGCAGTCACTCCTCACCTCCCCTCTCTTCCTGCCCACTGCTCCCTCTTCCGCCTCCACCTTGTGGAGCACTGCACTTGCGCCGGTACTGAGACAACTCTGCTCCCAACCTAAAATCTTGGCATCAGGTACTTTTTTGGAACATGAAAGGATGAAAAGGTACTTCCCTACTCGGATTCCACAACTCCTACTCCTCTTGTGGGTTTTTTTTTTTCCAGCTGTCCCCAACCCAGCACTCTGGTTGTCGATGGAACAACGCACACACTGTACCAACTGGCTTGTTACATGCAGGGACCGGCACCAACCAACTCATCACACACAACGAAGCTTCTAGTGCCAAGCTGTGCCAGGAAAGAATTGCTTCTAATGCTTACACTGCACAAATTTAGAATAAGCAAGCTACCAGTAGGATTTAGCTGTTGGTAGATTTATCCCTTTCACAAGTCAGCAATAACAAGGAATGAGGCATAATAGCATTAGCAGGGTTTGGGGTTAAAATGCGCACACTTGTCCGATTTACCTTCCTTATCTTTTGGATGCCTTCCTGCCAAGAGGCGGAACGATTCTGCAGCTTGGCCAACAGAAGTGACAATGCCTTGCTTTGGATTATACCAGCTCAGAAGACAATTTCCAAGACGTGTTTCCGCTGGCTAAGCTAGCATGGACACCATCAGCATACATCTGGAATATACCAGAGAGATCAAGGAGTAGAGGCAACAGGAATAAAAAAAACCCAAACAAAACATACTTGAGGAAGTTACCAAGTGAATGGAAAAAACTTAGAAGTCATTCTTGTTTGACAATCAAGTCCTAAAAAGCTAAATTGCTTTTTATGGATGTTTCAGAAGGAGTGAATGAAGTTTGGGGAGACTTCCTCCAATTTCTGGAGCCACAGAGAAACCCACTATGTGTTTATTTTTTCTTTGCATAACTGAATATTTCAAGGGAGCTCAGTTTTCCAGTGCTGTAAAAGAGTTTGAGCTTTCTTCAATAGCCTCTAACAGGAGCTACATGTTACAAAGGGTACACACTCCGAACCCAGCAGATGTGTTTTCATGATGATTGGGTTTTGTTTTTTCAGTCTCCATAACCCAGCTTTCCTCCAAGGATCGCTGCGGGAACTGGCCCAGAACAAGTGCTGCAGCATGAGACCCTCTCCAGCCTGAGGCTGTTGTGTCAGCCCCCAGAAATACTCAGCTTTCATCAGCCCAAGGCGAGGATCGGTTCTCGCTTCAGTTCTGAATTTCAACACAAAACCAGGTCATTTCACAGTGGCTTCATGAAATCCCAAACCAACCAAGTTCTTATGCACTGGAAGGACCTGCCTTGTTGAGTGTGCTGAACCAGCACCACCAAATGCAGACCATGCTGTCAGGTCAACACACCTCGACCTTGACTCCCAAATGCAAGCACCCACCTCTGAGCTCAGCTTTCATGCGTTAGGAATTCTCCATTTGGAGGAAGACACATGGTGTTTTGGGTGGGTTATTTTTTTGTGGGGTGGGTTATTTTAAGCCTGTGCCAGATGCTGTCAGTCATCAGCCTAAGAGAACTGCTCGGCCTCCCGGCTTTGCTCTCGGTGTCCCACGAGGAACTTCACAAGCAGCCCACAGCCATATTGGCATATGGCTATCACCACTCCACTCCCCAGACATCTTAGAATAATAAACTGGTAATTGAAAGGCGAGTTCAGCGCTGCTGTTTGCAGAGAGCCATGACCGCTGAATGATTACCACAGCGGGCAGTGCTAGGGAGGTGTTGAAAGAGTCTATTAGTCTGCTTAGTCTAAAGCAGTATGGAGCGTTAACGCAAGCTCTCTGCAAACAAATACCCTGACCAGAAGATATAAGAAGAGCAACAACTGGGGGAGGGAGGGCATTTTTAGCTCTGTGGAGGCTGTCGTCAGGGATGTGTCATACTTGAACATGGGAGAAATGCAGAGAGTTAAGTGACCAGGGCTGGAAAGGAGTTGTCCTTGCATCCTGGTTGTACTTCCTGTGATGGAGGAAAGGCAAGGCAAGAAGAGGATTGCTACAGTTTGCTTGGCAAGGAGGCACACCCATCCCTTAACATGGGGTGCCCCTGAGACTCGTTCCCTGTGACTTAAAATGACCCATTAGATACTCAAGGGCGCAGGTACTCGGGATGCTCTGGAAAAGACAAGGATCACCACATTCAGAAGTCAGAATATAAATTGGAATAAGCAAGCCTGACCTAGGTTGACACTCCCCCAAATCAACTTCCCTGTGTGCTGCCCACTCAGTCCCCTGTCCCAGCAGCCATGAGGTTTGCAAAGCCCTTTCCAGACAGGGAAGCAGCAAGCCCCAGCCCTGACAGCCATCCTCGCTCCACCAGGGATTGCAGCCTCTGCACAGTGCTTCTGCTAACTGGTGGTTCACAGCCAGTCCTTGGGACAGCAGAGGCATTGAGCAACCCCTGGTAGGGCCACAACATGTGGCACGAGCAGAGGGACACAAGTCACAACCCACTCTCTCAACAATCAACAGGGCTAAGACAAGGCATTTGCTGTTAATGGGATGTATTGGTTTTGGTCATGGACAACTCATGACTTGGAAGGACTGTAAGTTGCTTTAAACAGCCTCACAGCTGGTGAGGGGTCTGGAGAACAAGCCTTGTGAGGAGAGGCTGAGGGTGTTCAGCCTGGAGGAGGCTGAGGGGAGACCTTCTGCCTCTCTCCAACTCCCTGAAAGGAGGGGAGGGGGGGGTGGGGTTGGTCTCTTCTCCCAAGTCACAGGCCATGGGACAAGAGGAAATGGCCTCCAGTTGCCCCAGGGGAGGTTCAGGTTGGAGATCAGGAAAAATGTTTCCAGGAAAAGGGTTGTGAAGGCTTGGACTGGGCTGCCCAGGGAAGGGGTTGAGGCCCCATCCCTGGAGGGATTGAAAAGCCGGGTTGACATAGTGCTTAGAGACATGGGTTAGAGATGGGTTTTATCAGAGTTGGGTTGGTGGCTGGGCTAGATGATCTGAAAGGTCCCCTCCAACTTAGACGATTCTATGATTCTAGAATAGATGCAAGTCTCCTGCCATGTAAAAATCCTTATAGGTAACTTTCATCCATCCACAAATGCCTGACAGTCAAGCAGTATTTTCTAAAACAGATTGGAAGCACTTTAAATACTTTTAACTAACACCATGTGATGCTTTAACATATGCAGGTCGGTGCCTTCAAGTAGATTGTCTCTCTCCTTATTTCTCCCACAAGGAGGCTGAGCTGACATCAGTTGAAGGTTTGGGAGTGACCTTGTTTGTGTTTATCAGCTCTCCTGTTACCATGGCTCTGGAAAAGAGTTCAGGTCACTTTGCTCCCAGTTGTTTTGGCACAAAAGCAACAAGACACCAGGACTTTGGAGGACAAACCTGCACGGGGCATTCTGATTTCTCAGGGGAAGATACTCAGACACTGCTTCCGAGCACTGGATCCTTCTCCTTTCTTTTTCCCCCCACCTCAATATTAGAGGGAAAGTTAGATGCCTTGGCACAGACTGCTACAGAAGCCCCCATACAATGTGTGCCAGGGGCAACAGCATCTCAAATCCAGATAATGAGGGGCCTGAAACATCTCTCCTACAAGAAAAGGCTGAGAGATTTGGGTCTGTTTAGTCTGGAGAAGAGAAGGCTGAGGGGGGATCGGATCAACACCTAGAAATACTTCAAGGTTGGGTGTCAGGAGGATGGGGCCAGTCTTTTTTCAGTGGTGCCCAGTGACAGGACAAGAGGGAATGGGCACAAACTTGTCCATAAGAAGTTCCATCTGAACACGAGGAAGAATTTCTTGACTTTGAGGGTGGCAAAGCCCTGAAAGAGGCCGCCCAGAGAGGTGGTGGAGTCTCCATCTCTGGAAGCATTCCAAACCCTCCTGGACACGTTCCTGTGGGACCCGCTCTGGGTGGACCTGCTTTGGCAGGGAGTTTGGAGTAGATGATCTCCAGAAGTCCCTTCCAACCCCATAGCATTCTGTGAGTTTGTGATTGGCTTCCCCCAGGCTGGTGTATGTGCTGCAGCCCTGCAGGCACGGGCAAGGCATCGCACTTCTCAAAACCACAACCCTCTGACAATGCCACGGCTGCAATGAGAAGTGCCTCTCACCTCTTCAAACCAGAGTATAATCCCTTTCAGTATGAATTCAGCCAAGTCCCCATGCCCCGGGGTCATTTCTCAACAGCCAGCCCCCTCCGTCACTGTCAGTCTGGGTTACAGTCTGGCAGATCCGGAGGGCAGGATTTCATGCTCTGCCTTGTGATTCTGACCCACTGAGGAGGATGTCCAGTGGCATAAGCTCATCATATGACTGCATGCTGTGCACATTGGGGTAACCATGTGGAAGAGCTAATTACAAGGCAGGAAATTAGAGCACAAGCTTGGAGGAAGCAATCTTTCAGCACGCAGAAAAGCCAATCACACAGTCTTTAGCAACCCTGCCCTTAAGAAGCAAGAAAACCAGCTGCCCAAGGAGGATCTGGGTTCAATATCTCTCTTCCCCTCTCTGGTTCCTCTCTACTTCTGCTGCTACTGTAGCACAGCCCAGTGGAAGTCTAAGCAATGTCGTCCGAAAGAGATGGAAACCTCCCTTCATTAACAGTTCAACAGGACGCTTAAGCACACACTTCAATTTAGGCATATGGATAATCTTACTGACTTCAAGAGGATCGCTTGCAGGCTTTCGTATTAGGCGCACGAAGGAGAACCTTGCTGAGTCAGATCCAGAAGGTTCATACTTTCTTCGAGATCAAAGGCAGCTCCTGCAGCAAAACCCCACATGGCTGGAGTTTATTTGCTTTACACTGACTGCACTTGCGGGGGATGAAGTACAGTCTGCAAGCCAAATTAAGCTCCCTCCCCCTTGCGTTTTCTTGTGATTTTTTTTTTTTTTCTTTTTGAGCACATCAGAAGAACAGGCTGGTTTTTGACAGCTGCCCAAGATCTGCTGATAAAACTCTGGAAATTGTTTGCAAGTTGCTGTTGTGCTAAAATACCAAAGAGAGAATATGCAGTATGGCAAAGTAAGACGTTAAGTGAGTCAGAGTAATGTTTTCATTGACAACTTGGTCCTCCTCTTACGGAGATTTAGCAAGACGGAAGAACTAACTGCCAAACCATGAGTCTTTTTTGACTTGGGAATCTGCATTGCCTACTACTGTTCGCTTGAAAGCTCTGTGCCAGCAGGACAGAATAGTAAAGTGTCTTTGAAATACTTACACGCCCCACCTCCCCTTCAAATTATCACCAAAGTGAGGAATGCAAGCATCACCCTCCTAACTGATCAAGAAGCTCTGGCAATAGATGTCACATGAAAACAGGCTCAAGCATACAAGTCTGCAAACAGGAAAACGATAGGAGCTTACTCTTGTCAAGCAAGTTTTGACAACACTGCTCTAGGTTAAGGCATGAAAACATGGAGAGCTGTCAGATCACATAGGGATCTCAGTGGATCAGCTGTGACTTGAGGAGAGGATCAAAGCACTCAGCCTGCTGCCTACCGCTGAGCTGGGCAGCCAATACACACAGCACAACTCAACAGCATAATCTCTCAGAAAGGCTGAGTAGCAACTACAGGTGGTGCACGGGCAATATCTGGAAAACCAGGAGCCATAGGGGAACCTGAAAGCTGAGAGGTATCACAAGAAGGCAGTGTTGGGGAAATGAGCCGTTGGGTCTCCAGCATCAGCTGGGTAGCTACATGGAATCATAGAATGGTTAGAGGTGGAAGGGACCTTCAAGACCATCAGGTTCCAACACCCCTGCCCTGGACAGGGACACCTCCCACAACACCAAGTCCCTCGAAGCCCCATCCAGCCTGGCCTTGAACCCCTCCAGGGATGGGGCAGCCACAGCTTCTCTGGGCTATCTGGGCCAGGGTCTCACCACTCTCACAGCAAAGAATTCCTTCCTAATATCTCATCTAAATCTCCCCTCTTTCAATTTAAAACCATTACAACTTGTCCTATGGCTCCACTCTCTGATAAAGAATGCCTCCCCATCTCTCCTGTAGCCCTCTTCAGGTACTGGAAGGGGCTCTAAGGTTTCCCTTTCTGGGCTGCCAGCACACACTGCCGGCTCATCCACCAATACCCTCAAGTCCTTCTCCTCAGGCCTGCCAAGGAGAGACCAGACCCATGGGGGCTGAGGAACAGGAGTCAGATGAGGACAATAAAAGAGCTACTAACAGACCTGCTCTGGGAAGTGCGCTGGAAGCACTGACACATACAGAAACACACACCTATGCACATAACAATCCTCTTACTAAATTTTCATGTTTTTTTATACAGGTTGAAAAACAGTCAGCAGTAGGGTATAACTGAAATCCCAGAACATTTATGAGACATAAATGATGGTCATGCTCAGAAATGTGATTAATGAAGACTAAATCCTTTGTGGGCTTCTTTCCATCTCGGCAATTCCTAGTTTAAATTGCCTTATTTAACATGCACCAGCACACTGTCCAGAGAAACTTGAAAACTTGAATGCAGAAACCAAAGGGTTGTATTTCCAAGGAATGTGCCGTCTATTTACCCACCAAAAAGCCTCAAAGGCTTCAAACCAGACCCGAGACCCCTGTCAGCTGAAGGCAGCAGATGAATACTGCGAGAGCCTGAACTGGAGCAGAGCACGGGCTTATGTCAGGGCTTGCTTGTTCTCTCTGCCACTGCTGCCAGAAGCGCTGCAGAATCCAGCTAATCCCTAAACATCACCAGAAAGGAAAAACCCCATGACATATTTTGGACGAAACATCAACAAGGATCAGGTTTGTCCAGTGAAAAGGTCGTTGTGCTGGAAGGTCACTTCTTCAGTACTATTTCACTTTAACCTTTATCACCCTTGCTCATGCAGATCAACCGAATATCCAGAAAGTTTTCCACTGACGCACACATAAATGTATCAGTCCTCTGAAGCAATGGAAAACTTTTAAGGCCCTTAGATGCCATGATGATGAGCATGACATTAAAAAAAAAAAAAGTAGATAAGACAAGGCAGGGGATTGTCTGGCGGAAGTCAGCCGCTGCCGTTTGACATGATGATAATTTCCCTTGTGAACACTGGGGTTGGGGGCAATGTGGCTCTCACATCTTCCATTAGCAGGGCTGCAAAGACAAAATACCCATCTGAAAAGAGTCCTGTAAAAACCACCCTATGTCTCCAGCCAATCCAGAGCCACTGAGAGAGTCAAATACCCCTGTTCTTAAAGGGGAGGCTAAGGAGTGAAAGGGACGGGCATCAAGTGTTGACAGCTCATCAGAGCTCAGATGCTGAGCAGAAGCAGTATCAGCACTTGGATTAGGACACTTTGGTAAAAACACAGCGCCCGGGAAGAGTCGAGATCTGTAAGCACAAATTTTACAGCCAGGTAGAGCAAAAATGAATTTTGCCTCCGTATCGGCTTCCTTCCCTCTAGCTGCGAAGCTCAGCGGAAAGAAAACTCATTGTAAAGTCAACCCCTTGAAACTAAATAACCATCAGCCTCCTGATGCACCAGGGGGGACATTGTGCTGCGAGGAGCATGAAGTGACACCAACAAATGGGAATAAAGCTCAACTGCAGGGGAAGGAAGGCAACGCTTTTAAGAGACCTTCTAGAAGAAACACCATTTCCCACCTCCCATTTCACATACGTTCCTCAAAGAGGCCTGCTGCTTCCATTTCCCTTTTCACCATTTAGAAGTGCACACACACCTCTAGGTGTTTTTTTAATAATTCCAGCCAAACTTATTTTTTTATGCCCAGGAGTCCCTCCAAGATCAATCAGCCATGAGCAACGGGGCAAATTTGGATAAACTAGAGATTCCTTATTACCATTTTCTGTTACTGTCATTGATAAACGACGACACCAACATCACTGCCGATTGCTACACCCTGATCCATGCGCCACCCTTTCTCCACCTATTTTAGGAAACACAAACTCGTTTTTTCTCCCATTTTAAATTTCCTCACTGAAGGAAGGAACGGCACCTCTGCTGTCACAGCCACGGTCTCAAGCCACCATATCAAAGTTGACATCCAGGTTTGAGGAGGAAGGAGTAACATTCCTACAGGTCACACAAACAAAACAAGAAATACGCTTCTGTTTTGTCTTTCCTATGTAACTGCTGGGTAAAGCATTTTCCGTAGAAAGCTTGCAAAAAAAAAAAAAAAAAAAAAAAAAAAAAAAAAANACAACAAAAAAAAAAAAAAAACAAAAACGTGGGATTCTTTTGTTTTAAAGGTCTTGGAATAAATTTCAAGTACTATGGCTAGAGCTCAAGCGTGCAGGGTTACCCATGAGCTCCCTCACCTCCATCTTATATTATTAACACATGTGAACATACACACGTTGCAAGCCCTGGCAGCTTCTAAAGCCATTAGTCTGGGGGGTTGCCATTTTTTCCTTGGGTTTTGGGTATAGGGAAGAGTCCCAACCACCCTGCAGGAAGCTAGTATTTGTGCTCATTTCCCTGGTGCCACCTTGATACAGCCACATTTTACAGTCCCCTGCCACCCCACCAAGCCAAGGAAGTGGGGAGCAGGCAACTCCCCATCCTCCTGATATCCTGGAAGTACCTGTGGTGCTTCGACCAAGCTTCGCTCAGCATCTACACCCATCCTTCCATCTGAGGCAGACGAAATAAATGAGCGTATTTCACATGGGGTGAAACACCCAAAAGTGTGTCGAGCCAAAGGGTCTGTAAATAAAATTATGGCACAGAACACCCCCTGCCCCGCCAACGGCTGGCATCAGCATCCTAGAGCACAACAGATGCTGTTTCAAAGCTCCAAATTCATTGCCCAAAAAGAAGTGGGGATATAAAATATAAATCCTCCCACGACAATGCCGAGGCAGAATTTACAGCGGAAGAGCGGAACGTAACAAGAAGGCGGCTAGATGTTTTGGATATTTGTATGCCTATGTATTCATACACATATATATGGAAGCGTTTTACATTAACAAGAGGTTTGGCTATGGAAAAAAAAAATAAATCCTATCTTACTGGGGTAGAAAGGTCAAGGTATTTTAAATTAATTTTTCCACAATTTGTGTCTGACAGAAACTGATGCTGTCTAGGTAAGTACTGCTATCTTGGGATGAGCTCAGAGCCAGCAAAACAAGGTGATAAGCAAGGGACATAATTTCAAAACCAATAAATCTCCTTCCCAAATGGCATTTTTATCTAAGAGAGCCAAAAGAAGCTAGACAGGAAATTTGTGGGCCCATATCACGGTAAACTCATTAAGAGTAAGTGAGTTTCTGAAAGACTGAAAGTGAGTTAATCTGGTGCCTCTGATTAAAAAAGGACCTCAGCACTTCAGTCCCATCAGCCTAATGTTTACAATGTATAAAATAATTTAATCCAGCGGAACATCACTCCCACAAATATCCATGGAGAAGATAACATAACTAGCTTGCATTTTAAAGAGGTCCCCAAATGATGTGCTAAAACTGATGAGCGCAGCAGCACGAGCCTGGAAGCTTCCCCAGAGGGACTCGCACGGGTTCCTGGCTTCCCCTGAGGAACTCGAGAGGGTTCCTGCTCAGAGGATTTCTGAATAACCCCCGAGTTCAGTTTTAAGGCTGAAAGATGAAAGCACGGGGCGAGGATCAAAGCAGAGCAACCCCGTCCTTAGGTTGTCTTTTAAGAGATGGGACCTGGAGTGGAGCCTGCCTCACTCATAATAGTGGACACCAGGAATCAACGCAGGACAGAAGATCCCAGTGCAGGTAGCTGTGGCCATGACGTTCATCTGTCCCAGTCTGGCAGGGAGGGAGGTGGCCATCTAGACACGCGATGAGGCACCTGCTTCTGCCCAGGAACACAAGGGAAGTTTTGCATGATTTGGCCCCAGCTATCTCTACCTGCATTTTGCAGCTGTGAAGATGACACAGTAGAACACCCCGGCCTCCCAAGAGGGTCAACACAAGATACTCCCAGCACTCAACTGCTATTGTAATAGGATCAATCAAAGCCAGGTCTGAGCCTCCCCAGTCCCTCACGCAGCTGCAGCTCAGGTCTGGGAGCAGCAAAGAAATACTTTGGCTACATCACATCCACAGAGCACTTATCTGTTAGCAGCTCAGTCAGCTTGCAGACCACCATCAGCTCTGAAATTGGTGGCTACTAGAGCACAGAATCACAGCATGCTATGGGGTTGGAAGGCACCCCTGGAGATCATCTAGTCCAACCCCCTGCCATAGCAGGTCCACCCACAGCAGGTTGCACAGGAACATGGCCAGGAGGGTTTGGAATGTCTCCAGAGAAGGAGACTCCACCACCCCCGGGGCGGCCTCTTCCAGGGCTCTGCCACCCTCAAAGTCAAGAGGCTCCTCCTCATGTTGAGATGGAACTTCTTATGTTCCAGTTTGTGCCTGTTCTCCCTTGTCCTGTCACTGGGCACCACTGAAAAAAGACTGGCCCCATCCTCCTGACACCCACCCTTGAAATATTTCTAGACATTGATCCGATCCCCCCTCAGCTTTCTCTTCTCCAGACTAAAAGACCCAAGTCCCTCAGCCTTTCCTCCTAAGAGAGATGCTCCAGGCTCCTCATCATCTCTGTAGCCCTCTGCTGTACCCTCTTCAGCAGTTCCCTGTCCTTTCTGAAGTGAGGAGCCCAGAACTGGACACAGTGCTCTAGACGAGGCCTCCCCAGGGCAGAGTAGAGTAGCGTCTCATCCCTGCTCTCATCCCACCACTCACCTGTGGACTCTCCTCAGCTCAAACAACATCAGTTCTCAAGATGGGGCTAGTCAGACCACCAAAGTTAGAAAGGATCACACCCCAGCCACAGATTGTACCACCGAAACCAGTCAGACACTAGGACCTCACTCTTTGAGTCTCAAAGAAAGATAATAAACAGTTTTAAAATTTATGCTACTATCATCAGACAGATTCAAACATTCATGGAAACCACCTACCAAACTCTCAGTGCTGGTTTTCCTTGGAAATAGAAGAGGGTGAGCAAGTATTTACTTTTCTATGTTTTTTGAAGTCAATAAAAGCCTTTTCCATGTGCTTTTGCAATCGTAGCCATAAAGTATTTGTAGGAGAAAGAACACTGTTGGCAGAGGAAGCACACTTTGGTCTGAAAACTAATATTTAACTAATGCTCAGAAATGCATTTATGTAATCTGTGCTCTGTTACACTGATGTATTAATAATGAAATTGTTGCTCTCCAAGAAAGTAATGAACATTAACAATGGAAGCGGAATCAGAATCCTATAATGCAAGAAATACTGCTTGGTCAGCTGGACACAAAAGGAGCATCAGTGATTTGAGTAAGAACGTGAAAGGACCATAACAATAATGACTCGTGGTGCATTTCCATAGTTAGTGTTTTTCAGCCAGAGAGTGCTCTCCAGACTTCATGAAACTGCTAGCCAGGAGGCACCAAGGTGTTGCAGAAGGATGCCGAGCAGCACCAGCTGTTGAGAGACCTCTCTAGAGGGTTAATCGAGTAGGTTCTGCAAGGTTTGCCTTTGGGACATAGCAGTGAATCTTCCTCTCCAAAACCACTAGTCCTTTTGGTTCCTGTGAAGCCCCGTCACCACAGATGGGCTCGTTCCTATTCCAGGTCTGAGGCGCAGAGCTGGATGCACAGGTTTGATCCTACCTCTCTGATGCTGGCCTATACAAGGAGAACAGACAGAAACTTGTCTTTGCACATAGTTCCCGCTGGCATTTTCCCAGCAGGGACCACACATATCTCTTCATCGTGCTCCTGCTCCATGGCAACCATAGGCTCAAGGGCTGTACTCCCACTGGAATGTGCCATGGTATTCCTTTGGGCTTCTGGCCCCTTCATCGCCCAGATTGGGAATTTTTCAGATGGTGCAGCAGCTCCAGTTTCTGAGATGTTCCTTACCATTAAAAAAAATCAGGGAGGAGAGGGGATCCCTGACTCTGACACAAGCACAGCTGCAGCCAGTATGTACCTCCAAGCACAGAAACACTTGGAAGCCTAAAGGCAGCTAGGGTAAATTGTATGTTTTATAACAATTTAGACACAAATGCAGAAATTCAGGTGTCTTTTTTTTTTTTAAACCACATTAACTCTTCTGTGCCCCATTGTAAAGCCGCACATAGTCTTATAAGACTAGGGAGCTTTTTTGTGTCTGATAGAAATATTGATGTTTCTCGATCTACAGTTATCCATGAGCCCATATGGCCTTCAAGAAGGCTGGGGAGGGGATGCAATTCCATCCCACCATAATTTGGCTAACAACAGTTTCAGACTCTTCTTCTATCAACTGCAACTGACCTGGAACTCAAATTACTAAAGCCAAAGTTCAGTATTTCTAATTTCCTGCTGCGAGAGGCGAGTGGACTTTATGCCCCGCTCGATAACCAGCAGAGGCATGTTTAAAAGCAGTAGTGCTAAATTAATCTTCCCATGCTACACACGTGGTGCCTTGAGGATGGTTTTCTGGTAGTCTGGAGTTTACTGAAGGCTGGGGTTCCCCGCCCCCTCCTCCTCCCTTTCTCTAAACAGATTTCAATCTTCTTTGATTTTTCCATGCGTGATCAGCCAGGCTGGATGACCAGATCTGTTATCAGCTGCAAGGGGTCTGGGCTTACAGCTGTTGACTGATGACTCTCCGCAAAACCCCCACCCAGAACACCAGGTCTTGCTTCCCTTTGCTTATCCTCCTTGGGGATCCCAGGCCGAAGTTTTGCTTGAAGGAGCCTCTCTCTACCCTGGCTCTCACTCCTCTCAGCAACTTCCCTGCGCCTACGCGACAGACCTGGCGTTCTCTGGTACACCAAGCACAGAGCTGCAGTGCTGGATTTTATGGAATGAGGGAATTCTCAGAGTTGGAAGGGACCTCTAGAGACCATCCAGTCCCACTCCCCTGCTAAAGCAGGGTTGCCCAGAGCACATCACTCAGGGCTGCATCCAGGTAGGGCTTGAAGGTCTCCAGAGAAGGGGACTCCACACCCTCCCTGGGCAGCCTCTGCCAGGGCTCTGACACCCTCACCACAAACAAGTTCCTCCTCATTTTAGATGGAACTTCCCGTGTTCCAGTTTATGCTCGTCTGCCCCTCATCCTGTCACTGGGAACCACTGAGAAGAGTCCGGCTCCACCCTCCTTCAACCCACCCTTCAGATCCTTGTGAGCATGAAGAAGGTCACCCCTCAGCCTTCTCTTCTCCAGGCTAAAGAGTTCCAGCTCGCTCAGCCTTTCCTCATCAGGGAGATGCTCCAATCCCTCCAGCATCTTTCTTGCCCTACGCTGGACTCTCTCCAGTAGTTCCCTGTCTCTCTTGAACTGGGGAACCCAGAACTGGATGCAGGATTCCAGTTGTGGCCTCCCCAGTGCAGAGTAGAGGGGGAGAATGACCTCCCTCCACCTACTGGCCACACTCTTCCCTACACAGCCCAGGATTCCATTTGACCTCTTGGCCACAAGGGCACATTGCTGGCTCATGGAGAGTTTACTGTCTACCAGGAACCCCAGATCCTTCTCTTCAGAAGTGCTTTCCAGCAGGTCCACCCCTAATCTATTATCAGTGCCCAGAATTCTTCCTCCCCAGGTGCAGGACCCTCCACTTGCCCATGTTGAACCTCACTAGGGTCTTCTCTGCCCAGCTCTCCAGCCTCTCCAGGTCACACTGGATGGCGGCATAGCCCTCTGGAGCGTCAGCCAGCCCTCCCAGTTCGGTACCATCAGGGAACTTGCTGAGGATACGCATTTTGCCCGATCAAGCCACAAAAGAGTTTTGTGTCCTGGTGTAAAACCATAATAAATTGTTTGCTGGCAAACAACATCCATGGTTTTGATTCTTGTGCCTTTTTTTTGCCAAGAACAGTGGATATATACAGCTAAAAAACCAAAAACCAAAAAATCCAACCAAAACCCCAGTTTGCACTGCTAATGTCTCTAGCAGAAAAGCAGCGCTTTTCAGATGTACAGCCCATGATTTCTTTGAGACAACACCTTGGTTGCCTCGGTGGTCTGATTTCCCAGAATCACAAGTCAATATTTCCAGAACAAAGAGCGACCGGGTGGTTCTCTGGGAGAAAGTACAGCAGAAGGAAGCATCTTGTGAGCGCACACACACACACATAAAACCAAACCATTTGTTTTGTGTCAAGGGAATAATTGTCAGCTGAGACTCTAGAGATGGGAAATTGAATCCTCTGTTCTGCATATACAAATAGGAGCTCAATACTAAGTCAAATCATGCCCCGAGTTGACGCAATGTTGAAAAGTAAGTTGTTAACAAGGAGAGTGGCTGAGGGTGCTTTTCCATTTGGAACATGCTTTTGCATTTTCCTTCCAGACTCAGAGGATTAGGGTGATAAAGGGATAGGATTTGCTAGGAGTATTTTAGCTAACGCATGGAAACAATGAAGATCGCTCACATCCTGTTTGCAGATTAATCACTAAGGCTTCTTTTTTTTTTTCTTTTTTTCTTTTTTCTGGGGGATTTGCCTATGGGTAGGAACTGCGCTGGTAAAGAGAAGGCTATCAAAGACTTTCCCAGAACTGAAGTCGCCTATATAAACTTTATACTCCATTTCCACACAAAAGAAAGAAGGGTAAATCCTCAATCAGCTTTTGGCATGCTTGGAAACTGGAGTTTTCAACGCAACTGTTTTAACTACTCCTCTGTCAGTAGTCAAAACAACAGTGAAAACTGAGGTTGCAAAACTGCACAATACATCCTCCCTTCTGGACAGGCAGCAAGTCTTTGAATGACCATGAATATATTTTAAAATTTTAGTTTGAAAACAAGAAATGAAAGAGGCAAACCTAGGAAATGACAATGTTTTTAAACAAAATTTAAAAGCAAATCTTACTAGTAGAGAGTAAAGGTTACGTTTTAGGCCCTGGTCTTATTGAAACCAGTAACAATTTCATGAGATTTAGAAGGAATGGAAGAGTTAGCTTCGCTTTTCCCCTGTACACATTTGATTACCTTTGATGAGTGGATTGGAGATGATTGATCATCACTTTGTTTCTCCTTGGTTACACGTTAGCAGCTCTGAAGCCCAGGGATGCTGCTGCTGCTGTGGTGGATGGTAGAGATGCCAATTATTTTCTTCATGAGGAGAAAACAGACGGAATGGCCAAAGCAAAGAGGTGGCCGGTCTTGTATAAAGCCTATTCATCCTGCAACCAGAATAGGTGAAAAATACTGTTATTTTATTTATGTTTAAATGCTGCTCCACGAGGGATCAGCTCTGCCAGGTGTCGATGCAATGATGGGGCAGGATGATCAGGGCCCTACCACGTGTTGGGCATGGGCTGGGAGACAGGGACAGCAGCTCCCCAAGCTGCAGCCAGGGCTGCTCACCACCCAGTCTCTGTTGTGCTGCTCTGAAAGATCACGCCTCAAGGAAAGCTTCCCTGCTGGTTTAGCAGTGTTTCTCAGGTCGCTCTCCCACCATAAATCCCTGGCTGGCTTGTCAGGAGGAGGAAGGCAACCAGAGTCAGAGGAACAATGAAAGCCTCAGACCACCTACCCTGGGATCCGTAATGTCTGCATGATCCAGGGAGACGCACGCTGCCGAGACCCTGCTCAGGCACTGATATTGGTGAGAAGGTTTTCTGATTTATAGTCTTCATCCCCATGCTGGAGCTTGGCCTGTGGCCATCACGTTTGAAGCCTTTTCTTCTAGCCAGGTGTTCATTTCACAACTCTTCCACGCTCCATGAGCTTTCTGGCTTGGGTTGGCAATACCAATTGTGCATTTTTTTATTTCTTTATAGATAAGGCTTCCCGATCCAGCAGTATTTACACCACAAACCTCTTGTTCTTCCCTTTACAAACCTGTGCTTGATTCTTTCATAGCATCTGCAAGGCACTGACATCCAGAGGTTTGCAGAGGATGATCCATCTGTCTCCTGGGTGCTGTCCTGCTCCACTTGAGCTCAATGGGGCCTTCACTGGTAACATCAGCAAGAGGCTACCAGAAAGCCTCAGACTGTAAGAGTTGAACACCTCGCAGCCCAGAGGCTGTTAAGGTTCACTCTTTGCGAACACACACGTGTCTGCAAAGCAGAGGCTGCTCCAGTCTTCACTGCTGTGTTCAGATTTGTGAGAACCTTCCCAGCTGCCCACCACCAATGGTGGAAGTAACATCCTTTTTGGGGTGCCACTGGACCCCAGGTAACACATACTCAAAGAGCGAGAAGGAGACTTGTTTTAGCTGTTCTCTGACTCCTCACCCTCATTGCAAGAGCCAAATGCACCCAATGGGCTTTACTCAAGCCAGAAGCAACATCACAGGCACCAGGTGAGCACAGCTAGTGAGTAAGATCTTCATATATTCAACCTCACATCATAAACCACGGACTCAAAAGAAGCTTTCCTTGCCTTGCTCTAGATCACACACAGGGCCTGTTTCCTTCTTGCCCCGATCATTGTTTAATCACAAAATTCTCAGGGATTGGAAGTGACCTTGAAAGATCATCTATAGTCCGATCCCCCTGTTGGAGCAGGAACACCTAGAGCAGGTCACACAGGAATGCATCCAGTGACAGAACAAGGGGCAGTGGGTGCAAGCTGGAACACAAGAGGTTCCACTTAAATATGAAGTTTCTTTATGGTGAGGGTAACAGGACACTGGAAGAGGCTGCCCAGAGAGGTTGTGGAGTCTCCTCCTCTGGAGACATTCAAAACCCACCTGGACGTGTTCCTGTTGGTGTTCCTGCTGCAGCAGGGGGATTGGACTAATCGAGTCCATCTTCACAAAATATTTTTTAACCTTTTTACACACACATACTGCATAGGTATAAATGAAAACATATGAGGCTGGGAGATCAAGCCCCTCAGTTCTATCGGCTCTTAGGATGTCTTTTCTTCATGCCCAAAATTTTCCAAACCCCCTGCCTAGCCTCTCCTATCCACGCATCTTGCTGGAGAGCCATCACAGGCATTTTTCACAGCCTCGGTCAACACTGCTCCTAAACTTTTCCAGAGGGGAATGCTGATGCAAGTCCTTTCCAATATGACCGAGAAATACAATAGCCCCCTTTGCATCCTCCAGCTCCGAGGAACCTCTTTGGTAAAAGCCCAAGCACAGGGAGGTCTGCCCTCCTTGAAGCCTTAAACGCTTCAGTCTGAGAAAATTTAAGAGAGCAATGGTGTTTCCGAAAGGAAGAGTCAGCACATAGTTGGCTAATGTAACTTTTGGGGCCTTTATGGCATCACTGCCCAAAAAACAAACAAACAAAAAAGAGAAGCTACGAAGCTACAGATCGCTCAGGGTTTCTGTTCTGACATTCTGAGAGCATTTTCTTCCTCCGGTGTGAAAACCAACCCCTTCAACATACCGTGTCAAAGTTAAGAGACTGCTTACGTTTCACGTAAGGAACATTGCAGTTCGCTTTCCCCACAACTCCTGGCGCTATTAGGGAAATCTTGAGACTCCCCAGCTGCCCGCATGCAATCCCCCCGCCAAATCAGAGAGGATCCACAGCAGTCCCTGCCCCACAGCAGGCACCCCACAAACAAGTCTCTCCATCCCTTAGTGGGGACAGAGGTCTTGAAGAGTAGTTTATCTGACCCAGAGAGACCATAGTAGTTTTGATAGGGCAAATAGTCCTTCCCAAAGGTCTTGTGGCTTTTTGACCTCCCAGAGAAGTTTCAAGAGCAGAGCACAGGGATGTTCATATCCTGCTGACTCATGTTCGCATAAGGGATGTCTCTGCTCCACCCCAAACAGGATCAACGCCAAGGGCTCATAATTTCCTAGAGTAATGGAAAATGGGATCTTAAAAGTGCTTGCCCTGGAGAACAAACTTTCTTCTTTAGGAGGCACAGGCTGCATTTCTAGTTCAGACTTCAGCAAAGCATAGAAAGAGTGGGAAAGCATCTCTGCATTTCTCCCTTTGTGCCTCAAGGCCCTCCCTCAGCAGTGGGAACTGGTCCCACAGAGTTGCTCCTGCAGCACAGCTACCAGCTCTCAGGGCTGCTTCTGGACAGGCTTACATTCCACTGGCACTAGGCAAGGAGGTGGATTAACGGTGGGAAACTTTGATGACTGTTAAAGATACGTTGGGGCAGGGAGGAATTTAGCCAATGCCCAGTTGTCCAGTGCATCCAGGCTTAAGTGAAGCTGTCAGCCACACTTTATTTTTAATTCTGGGGAAATTAGGAGACTTTTCAACAGGCCATTTCATGACCCATCTGAGGGCCACGTTGTAATCTTACTTTTAACACCAGTGGCAGGGCAGAGGTATTGAGTACCAGCCTCCTGTTAGCAGAAGGAAAGACCATGTGTCCTGTTTCCCAAACATAGCATTGAACTTTCCCCCTAGACCTCCAGGGTTCAGTCAAATGGAATAAACAAATAAAAGATCTTTTAGCTGACTAACTGGAAAGTATTTTTTTCCTCCTAATGCAAATATGCTGAGCAAGTACTGGGGGGGGTGGGGGGTGGGGAGGGGCAGGTGGAGTCTTTCCAGAGCAAACTCCCAGACCTTATTTCATCTTTTGTTTGACAGAGGCAATTTAAAAGAACCCCATTGCAGAGCAGCACACACCAGAGGAACTTCATCCTCAGCCTGGCATTGATTTCCACTGTCTATCCTTCCAACTTTGTCCTCAGTCACAGTGACCATGTCGCAAGAGTAAACATCAGTGGACTTGACTCAGCCTTCGTCCTGCCTCATGAGCTGCTCTACGCTAATGGTTTCCTCCCGTTAATTCAATTACCTTATTCTTTACGCCAGGAAAGGTATAGTATTGCACATTCAGAGCACTGACCTCACAGCATCTCCAAATCCAACGAGACTTTGCTAGCAGATGCCGACTGCTTTTCAAGAGCCAAGAACTCACATAGGAGCACTTTTGCTTCAAACACCACAAAGACCAAGGTCAAGCCTACCCAGATACTGGGGAATAAATGGTTTCAGGCAGGGAGGAAGGCTTTGGAAAATGCTTTTCTTGCACGTGCCACCAAGTCATACGCCTCCCAGCACGGACAGGGTGCAACATAACAAGGACTGGTGTGCTCCAACAAGGAGAGCCATGCTACCCAAATTCCTCTACCATGCCTAGCACGCACGTTACATACACACACCAGAGTTCTTTGTGCCTTGCACACAGGAGCAATTTGACAAGCTCTTTGCTAACGTCCCGTCACCCTCACAAGCACTTTGCATTTTAACCATGGATCCTGTTGGCGTCCACGGCTTCACGCATGTGCCATACGCAGCAAGGGACCTCTGCTACAACTCCACCGCGGGGATAAAAGCAAAAGCTGTTGAAAAGGTCCAGGGGAATAGAGCCTTGCAAATGTGCTGGTCCTGGTTACAGCTTTGGATGGGAGAAAGCTGCTTCAGATACCACCATGTTCTTGATGAAAGAGCTAACAGGCTGCAGGAAAACATTACCTCAGTAGCACTCGATCGTTTAAGTTAAATGCCTGGTACCTACTTGTAGGAATGAAGTCAAAGGAAAAGAACTCAGTATGTTCAAAAATAAGACCTGTTCTCTAGTTAACTCACAATAATATCAAAAAAATGAAAAAAAACTTCAAAGAAAGGAAGGAAAATACAGCTTAGGAGTAAATACGTTCGGTGAAAATTACCACAAAACGCCAAGTTATTATCTTACAAAGCACTAACCAGAAGTCTTTAAACCTTCAGACACAGCACTCTGCTCCTCTCAACTCGGGATATGTGAAGATAGTCAAGGAATGCAACCCAGAGGGTTATGCTTTTTTTCAAATTTAAGCCCTTCTGAAGCACTGGAGCGGTGAGACAAGTCCAGGTTTGCAGCCGCTGGACACCAGTCTGTTAATTACAAAGAATAGGTTTGTCTGGCTGAGCTGGAAAAGAGAGAAGAGGGGAGCAACCACTCCTGTTAATGAGCAGTGAAACAGAAGATTCAGCAGGGAGTTAATCTTTTTGCCTTTTTTACTTGACTTTTAAGTCACATCGCAGTCCCCCATCTTCCCACCCAGGAAAGATGATCTTCCCAAGTTAATTTTGGTAAGCTAACTTCTGCTGCAGCTCCTGATTCGTGTGATCCAGAGCAGAACCACAACATACATTGGCTAGTTGCCAAATTGGAGAGATATGGATTTGATGAGTGGACTGTTCAGTTGCCAGCAGGTCCAGAGAAGTGATTCTGCCATTTTGCTCTGCTCTGGTGAGACCTCGCCTGGAGTACTGTGTGCAGGTCTGGAGCCCCCAATATAAGAAAAGACATGGACCTGATGGAGTGGGTCCAGAGAAGGGCCACAATGATGATCAAAGGGATGGAGCACCTTTGCTACAAGGACAGGCTGAGGGAGCTGGATTTGTTCAGCTTGGAGAAGAGGAGGCTCCGGGGAGACCAAAGAGCAGACTCCCAGTACCTGAGGGGGGCTACAGGAAGGCTGGGGAGAGCCTATTTACAAAGGCCTGTAGTGACAGGACAAGGGACAATGGGTTTAAACTGAAGAAAAGCAGATTTAGATAGGATATTAGGAATAAGTTCTTTACCATGAGGGTAGTGGACCACTGGAAGAGGCTGCCCAGGCAGATGGTTGAGGCCCCTTCCCTGGAGATAGTCAAGGGGAGGCTCGAGGAGGCCCTGGGCAACCTGGTCTAGTTGGGGGTGTCCCTGCTGACTGTGAGGAGGTTGGACTAGGTGACCTTTGAAGGTCCCTTCTGGCCCAGATGATTCTATGATTCTACTGGGGCAAGTGCACCGCCAGAGAGCGCCGAGAAGGTGGCTTAGGCTAAAACTCAAATTCCAACACGTTGCCCGGGTCCAACTTTTTTCTGAGCTCCCAGATGTGAGCAAGCCAAAAAAACCAGAAAGAGCCAGTGAAAATAACGGCTGTCATTATTTCTTGGCATCTACTTTCCCGTGTATATAATTTGGCATATTTTTGTATTTTACGTGTCCGTAGATTGCTTTAAAGGTGTTTGGACATGTGGAAGTAAACCAGATGCCTTGCCTTGGCACCGACTTCAGGTTTTTCCCCCCACTTGCCCATTTCTATCAAGGGTTGTGACCAAAGGGATGTTGATGATCTTACTGCAACAAGCACAAGAGACACGGACTACACTCCAAAGTACAGAAACCCTCTTAGAACAACGTTCTCCACCGATTAAAGCTGTCCAGCAATTCACGTTAGCGCTGCTTGTGAACCATTTCTCCACCAGGATTGAACATCAGGAACAGGAATATCTCCGAGTGCAAACTCTCCCACTTTTCTTTCATCTTTCAGAGGCTCCAATCCAGCAAAGTCCTTCATGATGGAGACACGCTGGAGCCAGCTTCTCTCCAGAGTCCAGTCACTGCCTTCCCTCCCATTGCACAAAGTATGGCCGAGTGTGTACCAGGAGTCCAGAACCTCCCTTTTTAAGTGCTAAATTAATCTTCCAGCACCACAGATGCCCACACTGCTGCTCTATCCTGTAGTTTTCCTTCCTGCCTTCTGCCTACACCCTCTATTCCTTTAAAAAGCACTTGAGGGATCAGAGTTTCTGCTACGGGCTCTAGAAATGCCAAAAATTACTCAGCCAGAAAAGGTTCAGGATTTTTTTACTCCATTACCTCTTGCTGCTTGCCTTAGGGAAAAGCAAGCTCTTATCCCACCAGGCAGGTAATGCACAGCAAGGTAACACACTCACTCAGAATACAAAGTCCTAATGCACGTAGTTACTGCGGGTTTGGGTTTTCTTGCAAAGGGTAAAACTAAACCTTTTTGTTTGCTTTTTCATAACAATCACAGTCATAAGAGCACAGCTTGGAAAACACTCACTTAGCATTTCCAAAGTCCCCTGGCTGCCCTTATTTACTCTAGAAGAGCTATCCTCTTGGCCCTGTCCTACAAAAACACAGTATGTGCTGTATCAGGCACTAACAGCCATAAGAGCAACATCTACACTACTTTACATGAATGAGACATGAAGAAAAATAAAGCGTCTTACGGCTAACTCAGCAAGCTATTTCTCTAACTGAGCCTTAATTTATTTGATCTACAATAACAAAATATTTCCTCCTGTAATTTCATTCTTTAAATTCACCAGATGACAGAAGAATATCGTAAGCAGAAATTCTGTACTAGAAACCACATTCCAGTGGTATTGAAAAAATCACTTCCTTGTGGTGGAACTAAAAGCCTGCTCTCAGAGATGCAAGGATTTCTTTTTCTCTGCTACAGTCTTCAGCGTGGTTGAGATACAGTGTACGCTACAGAACAGACCTTATTTTGGATGCCAATGGACCTCATGGGTAGTAAATCTTTTTTTCCTTAAGCAATTAAATTTCTGGCTTTAATCTTTCATTCTCTTCATAGAAGTGGTTTCCTGGATCAGGCTGAAAGCCAGAAAGTAATCTGCAAAACAAAGGTTCCCCCTAGCTCTAAACTACGCTCAGTATTTCTTTTTCCCTGCAATCAGCCTTGCTGTTTTCTTTTGAAATCTTTTCTCCTTTCTTTGATGTATTGGAAGAGATCAGCTCGCACAGCTGGGGAAAAGCAAGCAAGCTTCAGGACATGCTGTCTGAAGACCCGAAACACCTGTACACCCCAAATCTCAGCCTTTTCTATTATTCATGAAGGGAAGTTCTAAAGCTGGAAGAGATAGTCACAGCCCTCATGCCTTGCTCTTGCCTTCCAAACCTCAATTAGAACAACACTAACCTAGAAGTCCATGTCTGTCACTACTTCTTCTGTCCAAGTCTTTCTTTTTATATCCAGGGGGAGAAACCCACTGGATGCCAGCACACCAGTCGATCCCTTCAGTTTGTAAATGAAAGATTACTAAAGAAATTTAAGAACTGGAAAGGTAGTAGTAACTTGATGAGCTAGAGGGTCCCAAAACATTTTACTTCAGCAATTAAACGAACTAGAAAGCTTTTGTTCAGCAAAATAACATTGCTTCCTATTAACCCTACACTTTCTGCTCAGGTACAGAGACTTGCATTACCAGTGGTCCTGCCTCTTCCAGGGAGGGCTCCTACCACTAGGAGCTGTCTGGCAGACATCACCCAGGGCCAAATTTCAAAGCAACACAGGAGACCAGATTGGATCGAGGCACCCATCAAACCGTGAACCTGAAACCTCCTGACAGCCGGTTTGTGTGTTAAGTAGTAGATTGCACATCAGCGCAGGCATTTCCACAGACTTACCCTTCCTGATGGTGGGCACTGACTCTTAGCTGGAGAGCTTCAGAGACACTAAGAAGGTTCAAGACAGGCCTTCAAAGCACCCAGGAATATTACACACCCACACCAATAAAAAAAACCCCACAGAATCACAGAATCTCAGGGACTGGAAGGGACCTTGAAAGATCATCTAGTCCAATCCCCCTGCCTGAGAAGGAACACCTAGAGCAGGTCACACAGGAACGCCTCCAGGTAGGGATCTGAATATCTCCAGAGAAGGAGACTCCACAACCTCTCTGGGCAGCCCATTCCAATGTTCTGTCACCCTCACCGTGAAGAAGTTTTTCCTCATATTTCAGTGGAACCTCCTCTGTTCCAGCTTGCACCCATTGCCACTTGTCCTATCATTGGCCGTCACTGAGAAGAGCCTGGCTCCATCCTCCTGACACTCACCCTTTCCATATTTATAAACATGAATGAGGTCACGCCTCAGTCTCCTCTTCTCCAAGCTAAAGAGATCCAGCTCCCTCAGCCTTTCCTCCTATGGGAGATGCTCCACTCCCTTCATCATCTTTGTAGCCCTGCCCAGAACTCTCTCCAGCAGTTCCCTGTCCTTCTGGAACTGAGGGGCCCAGAACTGGACACACTATTCCAGATGGGGTCTCACCAGAGCAGAGCAGAGGGGGAGGAGAACATCTCTCCACCTACTAATCACCCCTCTTCTAATACACCTCAGGATGCCATTGGCCTTCTTGGCCACAAGGGCACAGTGCTGGCTCACGGGCATCCTGCTGCCCATCAGGACCCCCAGGTCCCTTTCCCCTACGCCACTCTCCAACAGGTCAGTTCCCAACCTATACTGGTACCTGGGGTTGTTCTTGCCCAGATGCCAGACTCTACCCTTCCCTTGCCCTTGTTATAGTTCATTAAATTTCTCCCTGCCCAACTCTCCAGCCTGTCTAGGTCCCTCTGGGTGGCAGCATGGCCTTCTGGCTTGTCAGCCACTCCTCACAGTTTGGTGTCATTACATATTACATAACGTATTGCATTACAAAATGCATTACATATTCCGATGATGTCTTACACAAGAGTTCTCTCTTCATGACAGTTTTAGGAATGTCTAAAACCTCATGGGACTTGGCATCTGGAAAGGAGTTTTCATTAAGAACACCATTTGTGAGATACGACTGCTCTCAGGCTGCTCAGCAATTCTTGGTTTTCCAGATTTCAGTATGTGGCTTCTACCCCTTAATAAAGGGTGTGGGTTTTTTCAGGTCCAACCAAGTTCTGTTTGTTTTGGTTTTTTCCCCTCCTGCTTCCACAGTAGAATATACTCAGCAAGATTTGTGGGTATTTAGCACTTAAGTCTGATTCCACAGACCTTTAACCCTCAGGGTGTTAAAGCAAGATGCTCAGGATTTCTTAATCCATATAAACCATCTGCGTTTCCTCTTTACTGCCTCTTGCTCAGCTGCACAAAATAGGAGACCCTATTCCAATCAGTATCATACGAGGACAAGACCAACAGTCCTGCACTCTGTGGGTTAAGAAAAATCCTACAATACATTTCAACACAGCTGTAGACAAAAGTCTACCTTCTCTGATGCCCCTTCTAGGCTCTCCAGCACCAGTTGCTGCCTCAACGTCTTTCTCTTCCAAGCGTCAATTAATGCCAAACACTTTCATCAATGAAAAGAACTAGCAAGGTGCAGAGGTCATTTCCTAAATCAGAGCCAGAGAATATCCCACCAGACTTGGTTAAAGTCAGTGAAGCTACCTGTTAGCACTGGTGACTGGATACGCTACTCCAGGATGTGGCAGGATTAGACCCGTAGCCTTAATTTATCAGGGGGAGCAGCCTATTAACTTCAGAAAAGCTCAGCCACTGAAAGAAGACAACTGTCATATTTGCTTAATGATTTCAGGAAAATAAATAGCTATCTTGAGTTCTCTACAATCTAAGAAACTGAGCAATCCCACCACAGGTGCAACCCCTCCACAGGGCAACCAACCAAGTCAAATGAAAACATGTGCCAGAGCAACAAGTAAGAGCAAGAGCCTCTGTCACTGGGCAGAAAAGTTCCGGCTCTGCTCCATCCCAAACCAGGACAACTAGAGCAATACTTCTGCTTTTCAGTGCAGTGCCTTCCCCAGATAAATTTGCAAGGAAGTGCTCTTCCATTTCCATTCTCTTGATTGTAGCTGCATCCAGTCACCCCAGAAGGATTTGGCTCTGAGGAGGGTCAGTGCTCTGAAATCCTAAACGACCCAACTGGTTAGATCGAGAAACTTTCTAGAAGCCCTAATGACAGCAGACCCACAGATGCTGATGGGAAGCACCTCGCAAGTCAATCCACTGACCACTAAACTTGATGGGGCACAGACACTGACAAGAGCTGTTCAGCTACCTATGTGGCCAAAGAACCAGCTGGTATCAGACTGAGCTCTGGCTGTTCTGTCTACCAGTGGCATGACATGGATTTATTCAGAAAATGCTTGCTTCAGATGGTATCCTTGCAAGGAAATAAGCTGCCCAGGGAGGGGGTTGAGTCCCCATCCCTGAGTGTGTCTCAGAGTGGTTGAGATGTGGTGTTGGGGGATCTGGTGTAGGGGAGAACTTTGTAGAGTGGGGCTGATGGTTGGACTTGATGATCCCAAGGGTCTTCTCCAACCTGAATGACTCTATGATTCTGTGAAAGAAACTGGTTGACAAGATAGGCTAAGACCGTGGATAAACAGCAAAAGTTTTTCCATCATCTTTTTCCCCCCCCTCTTGTAAGCCAGAAAGTAAAGCTAAATCTTATTTCCAGAGATTCCTCCATTTAATTCCCCTCAGCCTTCACAATCCCTCTTGTCCTCCAAAATCCACATAGGCAATAAGCTCAAGGATATCAAACAGCAGGCAACTAATGTTAACATCTGGCTCAGCCTTCATCTTCTTTCAGCAGTAGTTTGTGGTCTTCTTGAGCAGATTTCTTTTCTCTTTAGAAATGAAATAGAAGAAATAGAATACATACCAAATAGGTAAAAACTAATAGTAATAATACTACACCCCTAAAAGGAAAAAATGGAGTTAGATGTGACTGCACAACCTGTATTCAATGCTTTGCCATTCACAGGCACTTATAGTCACCACCAGCAAGAAGTGGAAGGGCAGTAGATATTTGCCAGCTTTCATATATGTCTCCTGGTTACTCTTGACTATGCTCATTTTTCTTATAAGCCATTTTGTTGCACACCAGCGTTTGGCATCGAGCTGTGTTTCAGTATTCCAGACCTCAGGGACTGTGTTCAAGTTGGAGTAACTTTTATAAGGCAATGCAAGACTATCTTCTTCTTTAAGAGTACCATCTAGAGTTTGGAAGTGGTTGTGCTGTCCATTAGTCATCAACAAGATGTGGTATTCAAAAGTGGAAAGCAGCTACTGGAAGTTATTTGCCAGGATCAGACACAGCAAGTCCTCTGCGATCTCCAGTCTAACAAGGAAGGGGTCATTCTGACACAGTCTGAAAAATTAAAAATATCTATGCACTATACAAGTTGGTCTTCTAATGCAATGGACTAGGGGCAAAGGTAACATTTTTACCAAAAATCAGTGAAAAACATTACAAAGTTTCAGGAAGGCATTATGCGTTGTAATGAAAATACTGTGTCACATTTTCCAGCCATCCCATTGCTTTTATCCACAATTATTAGCAAGTATCTCATTCATCTGAAGAAGAGGATAGAAAATACATTTCCATCCCCAGAGGCTTTGCCTGGAACACGAGCAATCAGGAATTGTGGCTGCTCCAAATGAAGGCAATAAAGATGAACCAGTTGTTGCCTTCAGCTGGCACAGATGCAACATTGTTTAAGGGAACGAAGGCTAAAGAACACGCTCAGCAGATTCGCAGGCGTGCACAATCCACACACACACCCCAGTAACCCAAGCCATCTCTAATGTCCCCTCTCATCACACCAGAGGGAGATGGGAAAGCTTCACTCACAATATTTGCCACACCAACAAGACCGTTCACCTTCTGCTCCTGAAAGGTGGTGACTTACAATCCCGGAGTGCCGGGTCTCGTTACCGCACATGGAGACAGGCTCAGTGTTTAGACTTGTGCCAGGCTGAGCTCCGGGACCCCAAGAGGGCTCTCAGTTCCCTGCACAATGGGAGGTCAAAAACCAAACCAAACCAAAGGTGTTCCCAGCAAGATACCACTGAACTGAACAAGGGAATTTAAAAAA
The DNA here is from genome assembly GCA_013400055.1 of Nycticryphes semicollaris. Taxonomy (NCBI): domain Eukaryota; kingdom Metazoa; phylum Chordata; class Aves; order Charadriiformes; family Rostratulidae; genus Nycticryphes; species Nycticryphes semicollaris. The sequence goes on from VXBJ01005037.1 coordinate 92,251, forward strand.
AAAAAAAGATAAAAAAATTAATCAATCAAGAGGGTGAGCGGTGTTTTGGAACCAGCCTTTAAAATATGGTGCTCTTTGAACTTGGAAGTCAACCTGAAACAAAAGAACATGCTGAGCAACACTTTGCAAACAGCCTCAGGCTTCCTAAGTTACTCAAACCCTGTCACCGTGGCCCATCAAAATTAACGTTCCGAGAGCAAGGTGAGAGCTGCGCAACGCAAAGTCTTGCTCTGCTTCTCCAACGCAATCAAGACACCAAGAAGCAAACATAAGCAAGTCTTCCAAGCCCTAACAGAGTACACAGAAGTGCACTATGAGCAAAGTGCTTACGCTTGTGCTTCAAGGATGCAAGTACCATACACAACCACCTACTGCAGGACAGCAGCATGGTTCTGGAAAGGGCTATTGCCACAGGAAAATCTTTTCTCTCAGAGATCAGTCCTTGATTCTCCTCCCACCCCATCCCTCCACCCAACAGAGAAGTCATCCAAGTGTTTGGTGTGAAAACAAATTCTCCCAGTGTGGCCACAAGCTGAGCTAACACAAGAAACATTTCCTCTTGCCCAACTTCTGCAGATGATGGGACTTGGTCCCAGGGTATTGTATTTAGTTTCAGTCTAGGGCTGCAGATCAGCCCAAGGCTGGGAATCCCACCCGCGCCCTGGTATGAAGGAAACGGTGTTGAAAGGAAAGCATTTTTAAGGACTAAACAGTTAGCTACTTAGGGTATAAACCGCATAAAGGAATTTCACCAGAAGCATGTATTCAACTAGGGGAATAATACGGAATTTCTCTCAGAATATGGCAATTGGCTTTGTTAACAAAGTTAAAAGCAGAGTAGTAACTTGGTGATGTTTGAGAAAGACGCAGCGCGTATTTTAAAAGGGCAATTCAGATCCAATTAAGTGTATATGCATTTATTTACCTTTATCTTGGTCCATAATTCAAACCAAATCTAGGCAGCTGTCCTTCTGGGTAGCAGTTCTGCTGTGGAACAAGTGTGCTGCAGGCAGATACACGCACAAATTCACAGCTAATTTCCAAAACAGTCACTAGATTTGGTCCAGATACCAGCCATGTTCAAAGAGGTTCTGGTTTAATGCTATTGCTTCAAAACCAAAGACAGGACCCCAATCTTCAGTGCCCAGATAAGGTCATCCACGTGGAATGGGTGGTCCCTCCACAGCATTGCTAGGCAGAGACACATCCATCCTTAGGGTCATGCAGCCATGGCCAGCCAGATCCTCTCACTCACAGTATTACACTAACACAGACAGAGCAGCACAAAGAGCATTTTTGGGGCCAGTTACTGGGGGAAAAAAAAAAGCAATGCAATAAAACCATCCCAGAACACCCACCTCTCCTTTACACAATCTTTTCACTCTAAGAAACAAAACATACCATGAGTTCTGATCAACACCTATAAATGGTTCAAGAGTGGGTGTCAGGAGGATGGAGCCAGTCTTTTTTCAGTGGTGCCCAGTGACAGGACAAGATGGAATGGGCACAAACTGGAACATAAGAAGTTCCGTCTCAACATGAGGACGAACTTCTTTGCTGTGAGGGTGGCAGAGCCCTGGCAGAGGTTGCCCAGAGAGGTGGTGGAGTCTCTGTCTCTGGAGACATTCCAAACCCTCCTGGACATGTTCCTGTGCAACCTGCTCTGGGTGGACCCGCTTTGGCAGGGGGTAGGACTAGATGATCTCCAGAGGTCCTTTCTAACCCCAGATCATTCTATGAGTTTTAAGACTGCCATCAGTCTTTCAAGGCTTTCTGGGGACTTCAAAGCACCCTGTCTATGGTCCAAAAAGCACCCAGATGATGGAAACCCAAAACTTGGGGAGTATGAAGTGCCTAAAGGGGTCTACTCAAGCACACCTGACTGTGCTACACCTCCACTGCCGTCACTACCATAACCACAGCTGGGTACAGATGCACTCTACACCAAAACTCATCTGAGCAACAGAATTTCAGCATTTAGAGTTTGCTCAGCTCTGTCCTAAATTCTCCCAGTTCCTGGGTAGGCAGCTTGCAGTTCAAATACAGCTACTGTGTACCTCAAATACAGCAGCTCTTACAGTCTAAGAATGATACTTTCTATTCCTATGGAGCCTTGATGTCCAACTTGGAGACACAACTGGGAAAAGAATCAGCTCCAAGAAGGAGGGTTATTTCCAAGGACTAAACATTTAGCCACTAAGAGTATAAAATGTACAGTATGTGCTAAACTAGGAGTTAGGAGAACAACATCCAACATTAGGAATCAACATAGGTGCTTATCTGTATAGTAAAGCATTAGAACACTTAAGAGGAATATACACTAAGCAGACCTATATTCAAATTTTTGAGAATAAGGCACCAAAGACACACCCTCCCATGTGTTAATTGATCTTAATCAGAAAAAAAATACTAGAACTCGTACTTTCATTAAATCTAACCACTTTTTTGTTTGGGTTTTTTTTTAAACTCCCTTCAAACAGCCAAGATTTCTGAGACACGTAATGGGAGAAATGGGATAAATCGTTTCCCATCTGTAAAATTATGCCACTGTACCCAGCATCCACATACAGAGCCTCACTGGGCCAAATTACGGGGTCCTGTTAGCACTGGGATTTGCAGGCGGGAGCCTTCATCACTCATTCTCCTAGCACCAGCCGGGAGCCTGGAGTTTTAAGAAGTTTATTATTCCTGTTCCCTAGTACACAGTGTTTTACTGATGTATTTAAACAACCCCCAGATCAAAAAGCCAAACCAAAACAAACCCCCCAAAACAGACACATGCTTATCACTGCTGGGGTGTGATGTCAAACTATCACCAGCCAGCTGTGGCTGAAGGTCCAAACCTGCAAAAGCCAAGGGAAAGAAGGGAGGGAGGGAAGCACACAACCAGTCCAGAGCAGGCAACACAACTCCCAGGAGAGGAATCAGCCAAAACCGAGCTTGCTAAAGGCATTTTTTAACAGACAGCTCTGCTGACCCAAACTGAAGTGCCTCAAGCACAGCTTTGTCAGCTGCCCCTTTCCACGTTGGCTCTGCACAAAGTTTGAATGCCTATCTTCTAGCTACTCAAGGCACTGAGATGGGATGGGAGCTAGACATCCAGGTGCCTTCAAGAAGTCTTAGCAAGTGACTTCAGGCTTAGGATTGTTGACATTTATTTTCTTTTAGCTTTGGATTTCCTCACTCACATTCCAAGATGTTTAGTTACACATTACATTTACCCTTTTCCTCTTCACTGAAACTTTTCATCCCCTCTCTCCTATCAGCCTCCACGAAGGCCAAACAGTTTTCTGATTACCTTTTAGCCCCAGATGGCTTACCTTGCAGTCATAGCAATCTGCCCAAGTCAAAGGAATGGCATCCATCAAAAGATGGCATTGAGTGCTCTCCAACTACCCTTTCCCACGCAGCCCTCCTACGACCTACAGCACCTTACTGCTCATGAATTAGTGCCACTGCAGTCCCAGGAAGAGTAATTCTAGTTTGTGCAACCCAGTACCAAAGGGAAACACCATTTTCACGAGTTCAGGATCGACCAGTCAACTTTCACGTACAGGATTAAGGTTTACACATTTGTGATGGTGGATGATGAACGATAAAAGAAGTGTTCCGTGCTAGGATCACTGGTACTGAGAAATTACTTTTCACCTCTATTTTTAAAATTATCTTGTTTATCCAAGGTAACGCACAGAAAAAAGAGGAGGGTTAGTCAAACACACACTGCTCAGTTGCAAAAATAATACAAAACTTTAAAAGAAGAGAAATGAGAGCACCATATTGACTTGAATTTATTTGACTTGAATTTTCTCTTCATATGGGAAAACCAATGAATTTTTAAATACTGTAAGGACAAGTGTCTAGCCACCAAAATAATGTCATCAAAAAGTCATCAGGAGAAAAGGTCTTATTATTTAGATAGATTATTTTTTTCCTTCTGTGGTTCTTTCTTCATGAAGTCTAAATAAAAATGTGGCTGCGGTCCAAGTGTTGTCTATTGGAAGTCTGGGGAGGTTGCGAGCCCCTGTGTTTAAAGCGCAAAAGTTTTCCTCTTGGTGAACAGCAAGAGCAGGGCCCCAGGGAATAGAGGGAAAAGCTTGACTGCGCAAAACAATCACCTATTCAGAATAATTAAGATGAGACACTGTGGGAAGATAGTTCCAATCCTGCCTGGCTGCAGCCAGAGGAAAACAAGCAGCCTTCAGTATGTTCCCAAAAGGAACAGAGATCACACAATCATAGAAGGGTTAGAGTTGGAAGGGACCTTCAAGATCATCCAGTTCCAACCCCTCTGCCCTGGGAAGAGACACCTCTCACCACACCAGGTCCCTCAGAGCCCCATCCAGCCTGGCCTTGAACCGCTCCAGGGATGGGGCAGCCACAGCTTCTCTGGGCAACCTGTTCCAGGGTCTCACCACCCTCACAGCAAAGTTCTTTCTGAGATCTCATCTAAATCTCCCCTCTTTCAGTTTAAAGCCATTACCCCTTGTCCTGTCACTCCACTTCCTGACAGAGAGTCCCTCTCCAGCTCTCCTGTAGGCTCCCTTCAGATGTCCATCCTTACGTGATACACGCCATAAAACATGGGATTACAGTGGCCAAGGGCACACAACCCGAAGTCCTACAGTTGAGACATCTCAAGCTCTTAATTGGAAATCAATTCACCGCCAGCATAATGCATCTGTCTATATGTGCTTTAGGAGACTACCTTATTCCATAAAGCCTATGTCTGCGAGGTGTTGAGCGCTCTCTCCATCTTCATATCGCAGTGGCAATTAGAGGCTCTCCATACTTCAGAACAATTATCCTGCAATGCCTCTAGCCCTCCTAGGAAGCATTTGCACACACAGCTTTATAGGTGCAGTGATCACCAACGGGGAAGTGCAGGAGAGCCACAGAAGGCTGCAGGGCCATGACTTCCCAGCCTGGCTGGGCTTCAGACCCAACAAGACACTCAAGACATCACCCAGGAGATGCCCTGGCAAGCCACAGCTTTAGCAAACCAACAACAGCTGCCAGTTTTAGTTTGGATTCAGGACCGACCGCAGTAACACTGCTTCTACCAGCCAAAACTTTGCCGCAGCCCAACTTAGTTCTCAGGTGAGCCACAGCTTGGAGCTACTGGGGATTTTCATGTGAGACAACACTTAGGGATTGTAGGACAAACAGCAACTGTCTTCTATTGAAACTTCTTCGGAATTAGGAAACTTCAATAGGATTTTTCCCTCCCACTGTCAGCTAGATATAAATGTTGTGAAACAAACCCTTCCAGACATCAAAGCAAGAGAGTGTTTGTTTCTGGGTTTCAGACTGAGCCTGAAACTGGATCCAGACCAGTACTTGGGAGACATGCTTTTTCATTTTTAAGAGCCATTGCCCAATGTAATTTCCCAAGGCCCCAAGCTTTGGTCCATGAGCTTCATCCCCCACGTTCCTCCCAGTGGCCAGTCCATTGTGTGTGAGTGTCCTTAGTACAACTGTTGTAAATAATTTACACAACTGCCAGCCAGCCAAGGCAGGGATGGTACCACCGTGGCCACATGAACATCTCGAGCTACAGCTGGGTTACTTTGCACATGATGCGAAATGAAAAATAAAGCCCTGAGCATTCCAGTCATACCAAGTGTGCTCCCGACAGCACTGTTAAAACAAATCTCCACTGTTCAAGGGACAGAAGAGAACTGGAGTCTGTCTGCTTCGATTTAAATCTGTCCCTGAATGATGTCCGTGAGTTAGCATGGAGAATTGCAGGGGAAAGGAACAAATAAACATTAGAAAAAGAAAACCAGACTTTTTTTTAAACAGAGGCCTGGATAGTTCCCAGGCTAAGCATCCACGTGTTAAAGGGAAAATAAAATATCTTCTCAACAGTGTACACGTGTTAGCAGCTCTGAGGCTGCGTAATAACCTGTCTGTGAATCAAGTATAGATTTACTGGGCAAGGGGCACAGAGAAGGGGGGTCTCTGCCTTGTTCTTTGGTTTGGATATATCTCAGCCAAAGCCTTTCTCGTTTTACGGCCATCTATAGAAACATAGAAGGGTTAAAGTTGGAAGGGAATAGAGGGAAAAGCTTGACTGCGCAAAACAATCACCTATTCAGAATAATTAAGATGAGACACTGTGGGAAGATAGTTCCAATCCTGCCTGGCTGCAGCCAGAGGAGAACAAGCAGCCTTCAGTACGTTCCCAAAAGGAACAGAGATCACACAATCATAGAAGGGTTAGAGTTGGAAGGGACCTTCAAGATCATCCAGTTCTAACACCCCTGCCCTGGGAAGGGACACCTCCCACCAGACCAGGTCCCTCAGAGCCCCATCCAGCCTGGCCTTGAACCGCTCCAGGGATGGGGCAGCCACAGCTTCTCTGGGCAACCTGTTCCAGGGTCTCACCACCCTGACAGCAAAGTTCTTTCTGGTATCTCATCTCAATCTCCCCTCTTTTAATTTAAAGCCATTACCCCTTGTCCTGTCACTCCACTTCTTGACAAAGAGTCCCTTTACAGCTCTCCAGTAGCCCCACTCAGATATTGGAAGGCTGCTCTCTTTAAGGACTCCCTGGAGCCTTCTCTTCTCCAGGCTGAACAACCCCAGCTCCCTCAGCCTGTCTTCATAGCAGAGGTGCTTCAGCCCTCTGGTCATCTTTGTGACCCTACCCTGGACCCGTTCCAACAGGTCCGTGTCCTTCCTGTGCTGAGGGCTCCAGAGCTGGACACAGTGCTCCAGGTGGGGTCTCACGTGCCCAGAGTAGAGGGGTAGAATCACCTCCCGTGACCTGCTGCTCTTCTCCATTTGCGCCCACAGGTGCTATTGCAGGACCATCAGAAAGGCTCATTCCTCTACATGAGATATTAAGTAGGAGCCCAAGTTTGGGATTGCAGATGAGAAGCTACTGATCACAGCCTGGTGTTCACGTACAGCGCTGAAACCCAGTGAGTCCCCAACAAGTGACATTAGGTTGCTGAAGTGGTCTCTAACTCGTCCCGCAAAAAGCCATCTAGATTCCCATTTGGCCCAGATTTCATATTTATGTGGTTCAAATTTATGCCCACATTTAACGCAGGAATGTTGGAGCTCAAGTGTAATTCGTGTTTGTACTTGTAATAGCTATCTAGAAAATATTAGACAAAGCCAATAAAAGGAAAAGCTTTCCCCTGTCTCCCTCCTGAAACTCCTCTTCAGCTTAACCCAATTTTCCAAGTCACTTAAAGGCCTTTAAATAAAATGAAATCCTAACAATGTCGCTGCCATGAATAATTAATTGTACCAGTACAATCTCTCAAACAAAATCCATTCTGATTAGATTAGAGGTTTTCTCAAGACACATGAGTTCATTATGGCATTTTTACATCCTTCTTGTCTCTTATGTTTTTTTGTCTTTCCTTATCTATGTCTTTTTTTATTTGTGTCTGAGAGCCAGGACTCTGTCACCTCAGGTGCCTCCAAAACAACGTGTCAACACCTGGGGAAGAGAGCTACTCTACAACCAGGCACACGAGAGCAGAAGCATTGAGAGCCCTGTCTATAGCTATGGGCAACCCAGTAGGGTGGGAAGTTCTCTTGATACTTCTGTTTCCAGAGTCCAGGAAGTAATTTTGAAAAGTTTATCCTTTTGAACCAGCAGTGTGCCCAATTTGAGCCAGCAGCATCCTGGCCTGCATCAGGAACAGTGTGGAGAGTAGGACTTGGGAGGGCATCGTCCCCTTGTACTGGGCACAGGTGAGGTCCCACCTCAAGGGCTATGTCCAGTTTTGAGCCCCTTCCCACAAAAAAGAATGTTTTTTATCAGAGTTTGGTTGATGGTTGGACTAGAAGATCACAAAGGTCCCTTCAAACCCAGACAATTCTATCATTCTCTGTCATTACTAACCCATGTCTCTAAGCACTATGTCAACCCAGCTTTTCAATCCCTCCAGGGATGGGGCCTCAACACCTGCCCTGGGCAGCCCACTCCAAGCCTTCACAACCCTTTCCATAAAAACATTTCTCCTGATCTCCAATCTGAACCTCCCCTGGCGCAACTGGAAGCCATTTCCTCTTGTCCTATCACCTGTGACTTGGGAGAAGAGACCAACCCCCCCTGGCTACACCCTCCTTTCAGGGAGTTGGAGAGAGCCAGAAGGTCTCCCCTCAGCCTCCTCCAGGCTGACCCTCCCCAGCTCCCTCAGCCTCTCCTCACAAGACTTGTTCTCCAGACCCCTCACCAGCTCCCTTGCCCTTCTCTGGACCCGCTCCAGCCCCTCTATGTCACGCCGTGGTTCATTGCACTGTGTGATCCGCTCATGTGCCCATTTTGGGAATCGGACCAAAGAACTGATTCAGCCTTCGCAAACCCCATTAAAAATGAGAACCTCTACGTGATTCATCCCCTGCCTGGTGCCACGCTGTAAAAGTGGATAATCACTCATTATGGGCTCGGATCTCTGCAGATAGTGTTACCCCACTTTGTAAAAGGCCTCAAAAGGCCTCCATCAGAGGCCATATGAATTCCAGCCCTCACCAAAGAAATGAAACTGGCGAAACAGCATTAAAAAGGTACTGGTTGTCCTCTGCTGCAAGCAGCTGGGAAAACTTATTCAGATGATTTAAAATAAATGTTTGCTTCAGCAATTAAAAACAAAATAATAAAATACTTGCTCTGAAGAATCATACATTGTAACTATTTGCCAGGAAGATCCATGCTGCCTTTTGCATTGTAATTAGGAAGGCTAATTTAAAATTTATCAAGACCAACTCAGGCATAATTATCTTAATTAATGATATTCTGGCTGTAACTTACATGTTACACCCTATCTTTGTGGCAACAAAGGGGAAAAACATTTAAAAATCACAGTATTGGAAAACTAGGACACACAACTCAATAAACTGATGATTGCACATTTCCCAGAGCCAGCTCTATGTCACATAATCCGGAGGCTGGTTTTCTTTAGCTCAATGAAGCCAGTAGGGTGCCTAACTTGTTACAGCAGTGCTTCATCAAGCAGCCGTGTTACCACACACATCAGAACATGAGAATGGAACTGCTCAGGAACAGGCAAGCTACAGACAGGACTAGTTTAGAGACAGCCTTGAACATGAAGCCCCCAAACAAACAAAAAAAACCCCTAAAACATACCACAGAATCATTCAGGTTGGAAAAGACCCTTGGGGTCATCGAGTCCAACCATCAGCCCCACTCTAACAAAGTTCTCCCCTACACCAGAACCCCCAACACCACATCTCAACCACTCTGAAACACACTCAGGGATGGAGACTCAACCCCCTCCCTGGGCAGCCTCTTCCAGGGTCTGACCACTCTTGCTGGGAAAAACTCTTTCCTGATGTCCAGCCTAAACCTACCCTGTTGCAGCTTGAAGCCATTCCCTCTCCTTCTATTGCTAATTCCCTGTGAGAAGAGACCAGCACCAACCTCTCTCCAATGGCCTTTCAAGTAGTTGCAGAGAGGGATGAGCTCTCCCCTCAGCCTCCTCTTACTCCAACTAAACGGTCCCAGCTCCTTCCATCGTTCTCCATGAGATTTATTCTCCAGGCCCTTCACCAGCTCCGTTGCCCTCCTCTGCACTCGCTCCAGCCCCTTGACATCTCTCTTGTCTTGAGGTGCCCAGAACTGGACACCATACTCAAGGGGTGGCCTCCCCAGTGCTGAGTCCAGGGGGACAATCCCCTCCCTACTTCTGCAGGTCACACAATTCCTCATACAAACCAGGATGCTGTTGGCTTTCTTGGCCACCAGGGCACACAACTGACTCATATTCAGGTACTTGTCAATTAGAATCCCAATTAGATAGAGCAATTTCACAGCTTCCTGGCAATATTTCATTCTCCTCAGTAGGACTCACATCTTTTATCAGTGGAAGAGTGGTCACAGCCTTCACACCCACTGCAGTAACTCACTTGTGCTGAGGGTACCACAGAAAGGTTTGGGCAAGCGATGGTTTTTTGTCAGGGAAAGCTAGCCGAGGCTTTCAGGGAATGCTGCGTATCTCATGAAGAAGTGGAACATCACACGCCCGCAGAGATACTCGAGAGAAATTAAAAGAAACATCCTTTTTCATAAACACATAACACCCATAATCCATACGTTCACCAGCCCCAGCAGGGAGCTGCCACAGGAGGACAAGCACCCAGCAGGCTTTCCCCAGGCTCGAAGCCAAGGCTGACCAGAGCAGTGCTACCCAAAACGAGAGGGCTGCGTGCCCGGTGACACCGCGGGAGCAGGGAGAGCCCGCCGGCATCCCCCGCACGGCGGCGGGGCTGGGCGATGGCTCCATCTAGCGGCCGCCGTGGGGCACCTACCGCCGCAGCTCCCCATCAATCCCCCTCCCCCGGCACGCAGGACCCTCTCGTTTTATTTGAGCTATTACTCCCTCCCTTAATTACCTCGGCTTAACTGGAGCTGCACGTGCTTTCCGCCTCGACCAAAACCGCTCCTTTATTTTTAACACAGCTTATTTTCACCAGACGATGGTTATTTCGTGACTCGCGCTTTTCGTTAGTCTCCTGCTGAAACACAATCACAGAACGATACAGGGTTGGAAGGGACCCCTGGAGATCATCCAGTCCAAGCCCTCTGCCAATGCAGGTCAACCCAGAGCAGGTCCCACAGGAATGTGTCCAGGTGGGGTTTGAAATGTCTCCAGAGAAGGAGACTCCACCACCTCCCTGGGCAGCCTCTGACAGGGCACTGCCACCCTCAAGAGCAAAGAAGCTCCTTTTCATGTTGAGATGGAACGTCTTCTGTTCCAGTTTGTCCCTGTTCCCTCTTGTCCTGTCACTGGGAGTATTTCTAGGTGTTGATCAGATCCCCCCCTCAGCCTTCTTTTCTCCAAACTAAAAAGATCCAAGTCCCTCAGCCTTTCCTCAGCAGAGAGATGCTCCAGGTGCTTCTCACCATCTCTGGAACCCTCTGCTGTAACCTCTCCAGCACTTCCCTGTCCTTCTTGAACTGGGGAGCCCAGAAGTGGACACAGTGCTCCAGATGAGGCCTCCCCAGGGCAGAGCAGAGGGGCAGGATGACCTCCCTCCACCTGCTGGTCACACTCTTCCTGATGCACCCCAGGATGCCATTGGCCTTCTTGGCCACAAGGGCCTATTGCTGGCTCATGGGCATCCTGTTGTCCACCAGGACTCCCAGGTCTTTTTCCTCAGAGCTGCTCTCCAGCAGGTCACCCCAACCTGTCCTGGTGCAGGGGGTTCTTCCTCCCCAGGGAGGAAACGCTTCCAGAAAGCCACCTGAACACACCAACTTTAACACAAATACCGTTTTCCCTTTCCCACCATCAGTTAAGGTCAGCACAGTCTTTCTGAACATGTTAAAGAAAAATCTGTGTGCACATGCAAAAAAAAAAAATCCCCCAGATTTTTTTTTTTAAAAAATAGCAGACTTGCAACTCCATGTAATTCCTACCCAAAAAAAACCACCTCACACTTATGATCCCCCTCTCCCCAGATTTCTGCCAAGCCAGGAAACAAACATCTACAGTCTTTCCGTAACTTTCGTGCTCATCATCCCAGGCCATGAAATCCCATCAGTATCATAGATATACACTAAAGGAGGAAGGGAATTACGAGGATTTATTGTTACACAGCAATATTTCCTCATGTTGTTTAAATGAAGTATAAAGTTCTAAAACAAGTACTAATTAAAGTCTTGGTAAAGAAGTGGAGATCCCTATTATGTAGAACCACAGACTTGTCTGGGTTGGAAGGGACCTTCCAGATCATCATGTCCAACCATCAACCTAACTCTGATAAAACCCATCACTAACCCATGTCTCTAAGCTCTGTGTCAACCCGGATTTTCAATCCCTCCAGGGATGGGGCCTCAACCCCTGCCATGGGCAGCCCACTCCAAGACTTAAGACCCCTTTCCCTGGAAACATATTTCCTGATCTCCAACCTGAACCTCCCCTGGGGCAACTGGAGGCCATTTCCTCTTGTCCCATTGCCTGTGACTTGGGAGAAGAGACTGATCCCCCCCTGGCTACCCCCTTCTTTCAGGGAGTTGGAGAGAGCCAGAAGGTCTCCCCTCAGCCTCCTCTTCTCCAGCCTGAACACCCCCAGCTCCCTCAGCCTCTCCAGAAGAGCTTAACAATCCCGGAGTTCCACACCCCAGTGCAGATGTATGCAGGGACACAGATCAGTTGCAAACTATTTTTTTTAAAGGAAGCACAACACAGAGATCATGCAGAAGAGGAGCCGTACATTACTCTTTTCACACATCATCTCCATCAGCACCACCAATCTCATCTGTAATAGGGGTCTGTTTTGTTCACAGCAAGTAGTGTTATGGATGGCATACGCTTCAACTTACTGCCTGTTTCTAAAGTGAGTGTCTCTACCTGAACACACCGTGAAGCTGCTTCATGTGCTGGTATAGCCTTGCCATTAGATACACGGATTTCCTCTAAATGTTGGGTATCTGTTATTTCAGATCTTCCTAGAAGGCAAAGTAAAGAATGAATTTTTAATCACTTTTTCTGCATTCCAAGTTGTGAAAGTGGGCAATGCCCAGGATTGAACCATTAAGACCGGGGCACATCCTCATGCCTATTACTGCACCTCACCTTGCAGACTTGCATCTTAGCTTTGCCTACAGCCACACACAACACAACTGTATTTTGCCTTATGCTGCTTAACAGTTCCTACAACAAGGATACACTAAGACAAAGCAAGGGTTTCCCTACAGGTCTCATTTCTATTCAGTCATCACCTGCTACATGTTTCATGCTGTTCAATTCTATACCTGAAGTGCCCAGAAACCCATAAACAAAGACCTCAACCTATTCTTCATCAAGCTCTTTCCCTTTCTGCGAAAAAGAAAAAAAAGCACCTCTCTTACCTCAGTCTGCTTTTTGGTGCTTGCTTCATATTTATTCATGATCACATGTTCTCCTATCTCTGCTCCTCCCATTGGCTTTCCTTTGTCTCCAGCTTTTCCACTCCTTTTGGTAATGTTTCATATCTCATTCTTATTTCTCACTCCTTTGCCTCAGTAATCATCTTTTTGCTTTTTTTTCCTGGGCTTTTGGTAAGGCTCTGGAAGCTGGGAGGTTCAATGACCTTAAAAACTTCTTGTGGAAGTCTGGCTTCTTCAACTCATTCCTCCAGCTCTACAACCCGATTAAAAAAAAAAAAAAATTAAAAAAAAAATCTCCGAACATCCCCCTCTATCTAAACTGCCAGGATCTCCCATCTCACTCTCTCAACCTGATATAACCCAGAAACAAATTCCTCCTTGTCTGAATACAAAAAGCAGTGAGGATTCCATGCTTTTTAACCAAATCAGGGCTAACAGCGCAAGAGAAACCTCCTTCATCCAGTCTGCTAATTGCAGAGAGCTACCACCAAGTGCCTCCTGTAGCCAGGAAAACACAAAAAATAAAAACCCTAAACAATAACGAGGACAGCAAGAAGCAACTAAGAGCTGTTAGGGAGCTGGAAACCAGTAGGTCATGCCTGCACAGTTTTCAGATCCAGTAATCCTAAAACAAAAAGAAAACTGAAATTTTGGGAAAAGAAGGAGGGAGAACACATAGAATTTCACATGTGTGAAATCTCTTCAGTGCCTTCCAGAAATAAGCCCTGTAACATCCAAGATGGCCACTCTGTACCATTCCTTTGAAAACGCAAGTTCTTGTAATAGTTCTGAAGTATTAGTCAAGTTAGAGCCATCCACTGAATAAAAAGAGTAAAATTTCTTGGCGAAGGTCTACACATTCTGTGTTTATGCAGTAAAGAGCCTAAACTGAGAGCAGGTCTCCATAGTAACATGGAAGTGAACCAGCATAAACAGGATTTATTCACCATTGTGGCCTATACAAGCATCAGGTATCATCTGCCGTAAGACTCACATATCTATTGCTCCTCTTCAAAAACTGTTAAAAGATAATTATTTTATCACTCAAAAAGTATTCCATTTCAGCTGTTTAACTTAAAATATTCATTTTTTTTTTTCCCAATAGAGTCAACTCTCAAAAAGGTCTAGAAATCCTGACCAATGTTTCAGAGTACAAACCCCAAAGAAAACTTTCTAAGCTTTGAAACTTCACTCCATAGCTCCAGCTTTTTGACACGACCAAGCAAAAAATAAGTCCTTATTGCTCACTTGTTCAGACCTATTTAAGAGCTTTTCCCTGTACATGGCAATTAGAAAACTGGATAAGCTTTCTTTCGGTTGTAGTATAAAAGAATCCTCACAGCCATTTTTAAGTTAGATAACACAGGATAACTTCAGAATTAGGAACAAAAATAAATTAATCTTCTTGCCTATGATTAAAATTTAAAGAAATTAGATTGAAACAACCACACACAAACAGACAGCAGCACTCCACTATTATCTCATGTACAGTTTGCCTCTTCTCAGGTTTAATTAGGTTAAGTTTAAGAATACAGATATCCTGCTGTTGAGAGAGTTCCTGTCCTGGGTACACACCACTACAAACACACCACTCCAGTCAATATCGGTAATGCCACCATGATCACTTTATTCCACTCTCAAATCAATCATAGCCTCATCCCTAACGATGCACTATTTAGTTGTTTGCATTCAAATATGCATATAAACATCCAAAAGAGTTACCGTAACAGGTTTTATTTAAAAAAAAAAAACAAACAGCCTAATGTATATGTTTTACCCCATTTTTTTCTTAAAAAGCACTGTCTGTATCAAACATTTAAGGTTTATCCCATCGCCTGTCAATTGTCTTTGAAGAGCTGTCAAACATCTCCAACTTGAACGAACACCTTCAGTACAGCCTCAAGAAAAAGCTTTTAGTTCGAGATGCACGAGAAAAGGATTCAGTATTTCCCGACATGAGGGCAACACGGCATCCACAAGTAATCCCTGTGTTTACAACCCTCCTTCAGGAATTCTATAAACTCCAAATCCCAGGTGATAATTCATTACCCTGCATAAAACTAACACCAGATACATCAAAGTTCTTCAGGTGAATAGATCACATTTGGAAAAAGCCACACACATTCATATTTTTTTTCATTTCAACAGCTCTTTAAAGAGGTAATGGTGCAGATTAAGTACAAGGTTTTTGCCTCAGTATAATATGCATTTGAAATTAAAGTAAAACATGGAAGACCATTATCTTTACATTTTATTCTTCAGAAAAAGAAGAATCTTCAAGAAAGCATTTAGTAGTCCACTTGTGCTTAAAATATTCAATGCATGAGAAAGCCAAAAAAGAAAAGAAATACACGTTTTTGTACACCATGATCAAAAAGATAACATTATAAATTTTCAGAAATTGCACTGTATTTCAAACTCTCTAGAATCTCCTCCACTTAGACGTATCGCTACCAAGGTTGCCCAACACAGTTCCTTTTTCCACTTTAATTGCCAACCTGTGGAGGCCCTTCAGGGATGAGTGATGTGAAGAAGGTTGTAATAAAGGACCAGGCAGAAGCCATGAATCCAGGCTGCTGCTCTGTATTGGCATCTTCACCTGCATCTTCTCCACTCTCTTCATCAATCCCATCATCCATAAGTCGTTCCTTTAAAAAACAGAAATTGAAGCAATTCAACTGCTTCTTTTCAGAGCTCTGACATGAGGTAACCAGCAGTAGCCTCCTACATTAAGTACCTTCTCTCAGAACCTCCTGAAGAATACCTAGTGTGAAGAAAGTCTGTGATTGAAGTAGAGACAATCAATAACTGTCAGACCGGAAACAACACAGAATTTAAGCAGCAGACAACACTGAGGACAATGCTGAAAGCTTTCCGGTTAAACAGACTACAGAATCATAGGATTGTCTGGATTGGAAGGGACCTTTGAGACCATCTCGTCCAACCATCAACCCAACTCTGATAAAAACCATCACTAACCCATGTCTCTAAGCACTATGTCAACCTGGATTTTCAATCCCTCCAGGGATGGGGCCTCAACCCCTGCCCTGGGCAGCCCACTCCAAGGCTTAAGACCCGTTTCCCTGGAAACATATTTCCTGATCTCCAATCTCAACCTCCCCTGGGGCAACTGGAGGCCATTTCCTCTTGTCCCATGGCCTGTGACATGGGAGAAGAGACCGGCCCCCCCCCACCCCAGCTACACCCTCCTTTCAGGGAGTTGGAGAGAGCCAGAAGGTCTCCCCTTGGCCTCCTTTTCTCCAGGCTGAACAGCTATGTTTCATCTAAGCTGATGTCCTGTCCATGCGTTACAGCTTACTTGGTCATATAATACACAGGAGTCTCAAAAGACATGTCTGCTCTTACTCACCATCTCTTCAAGATCAGGATTATTTGCATGTTGCCCATCACGGTTCACTTCCACATTATTGGCTGCCTGTTGCTGGCCTCCCTCTTGCCTAAAGGGGAACCATCCTGCTTGGTGTCTATGTAAGAAAATGGAACAGTTGAAGACCTCTCTTTTGAAAGGAATAAAAAGATTTTTTTTGATACAGCAAACTACTGCAGTCAATTCTTCAAGTACTTTCAAATGAATGAAATTGTGTGTATTCTTCTGCAAGTCTTACTTCTAGGTCGAACTGCTATTCTTTGTTGTCTGGGTTAAAAGGGGTCTAGCTAAGGGCTGTCCTTTAAGTCTCAGAAGCGCTGTTCACAGTGCTCTGCTCCAGCAGATGAATAATTTACCATGAGTAGGTGATTAAACATGCAGAGCACTTTTGTTTTGGGTCTCTTCCCATTGTTTAAGTTTTATTGATTTTTCAAAGGCAGCCTTCATTTTCATAGTTTAGTTTGGTTTTTGTGGAAAAAAAAAAGAATTTAAAACTTCAGCTAAGGCTTGAACCACATTATGGTTGCAAATTAAATAAGCCTCTCTTACATTTTGTAGTGTCTATATTCCGATTTGAACTATCCTATCTGCATGACAAACAGAACAGTCCTTGACAGGGCTGGACTACAGCAAAAGGAAACTCTCAATGAATTACATCAGTCCAAAATATCCATCATTATTGATGTTTTCCATTTCTACTGACACCACTAAGATCTTTTAATCTCCAAAGGGAAGCGATGACAATGGTACTAGTGTTTCTTCGTGGAAGGGAGAGAGTGCTCAGCTAAAACAAATCTTCAGTCCCTGCAATTCTACCAGATCTAGCACCCACCCTTCTGGTAACAATTCCTTAACTGCACCAATCCCAGATGTTATTTTTGAAATATAAGTGAGGTTACCTCTGCAATTTTACTTCTATATCCAAGTAGTAAACGTTTTAAGTTTATGCAAGCGTATGCTGGCCCTACATGGACTGCTTTCTCCTCTCCCCCACTTTCTGAATTTCCATCCCAAAATTCTACATTTCTACAATACTGACCTGTTAACTTACTGTAAATGTGTTTTGAGAATTATTTCTTTTTTTCCTATCAGCTTCTCTGCTTGTTTGGAACTCAATTTTTTTTTTTTTTTGTAAGCATATACTGTAAAGGACCAATGCCTAAACTTTTGCTTTCGGATAATTTTTCACAGTATAAATGGCTGTTTACTAGTTACTAGGAACGTAACTCCACAGATCAGATCCGCAGCTGTACTCAACTGTTGTACTCACAAATAAACCAGCAGCATGGCTCCCATTACCATGACAAAACGACTGAAAGAAGAATAGAAGTATACAATGCTCAGAAGAATTGCTGCTCTAGAGAATGTGTACATCCAGTCCAGCCAGTCCCGGTTGAAGTCCTCCTCATTCACTACTGGGCCACCCTGTGCATTCATCTGAACGTTGGGGTTTACAGGCCTGTTCTCCTGGACGGCTACGTTTGGCGCTGCTGCAGGCTCGTTTGCAGGAACGCGTTCCGAATTTACAGCCTGGGCAACCGCAGACCTCACTGGTTCGGTGCTGGAAGTCACTTGGGCTGAAACAGCAGCTTGGCTAAAAATTTAAACACAAAACTATTTTGTTAAAAAAAAAAAAAAACAAAAAAAAAAACATGCATCCAAATTTCTAAGTCTGTTCTTGTCTTCTTTTCTACAGCAATAAAAACAGTTTCAGATGCAATACATGCCAAAAAACCCCTGCATTTTCCCTTAAATCTTTACTTCTGGATACGTATTTAATTCCAATCCAAAAACTGGATTTTAAAATTTGCCGGACAAAACTGAATGTAAAATAGCACCGTCAGATAAAATAAACAGATATTTTGATCCTGCAAATGACATTTAAGTTTTTAATACTTTCCTTTCATTAGCGTATCTTAGCACTACCTGAGATAATGCAGACTTACTATTGCATGTAGTACTGACGTGCATACATTTGTTGCCACCAGATCATCTGTAAGGGACTGAAAGCAGGATACATAGAAAATCCAGCCGGAACGCCTTGGCCTGGAAACTGGTTGCCTATATTGCTATAAAAGGATTTAAAGAAAAACATTCAATTCTAAACTGCCATATTCATAAAAACACATCAATATTGAAAAACAACGAAAGTAGTATGTTTTCCTCTTATTTGACCTCCTATAAATAATACACTAAAATAACACTGAAAGAACATGTAGTAAGATCACCCCACCCATTCTGAGACTACTATATTTTCATACAAGAAATTAATAAACAAAGATATTTGTACAGAAAGAGAGGATTTGTGGGTTTGTAGTTAGGTAGCTGTCACCAGCTGCATCTCTAAAACAAAAGCAAGTTGAGAATTTTTCAAAATTGTGTATCTAACTGCAGAAATTCTTCCACACAACTCCTTTTAAGTTCAAAGGTCACCCTTCGAAGCACTGTAGAGGTAGAACTTATTAGCTTCGCTAATTTTTCTTTTAGAAGCAACACGTGACTTAATACTGTGCTAAAGAGACATGAAGAAATGAACATGCGCACAGACAACAAACTAATCTTTCAAATACAGCTGCTGAAAAATGTAATTAAGAACACTAAATTATTTAATTTTCCACCCCACCCCCAAACATTTGGAGCATAAGTGTTCTCATCCCTATGGGGTTTTTAACTCCAGTTCCCATGCAAGAGATACAAAGCTCCTATAGGTAAGCTTTAGATTTGGTTTCATCTGCTTTGAAACTTCTTAGCCTCTCTTACCTCCTAGAGCATATAGCATGTTTTGGCAAGAGTTCCACCTCTTTCCCCCAAAGATTTTGATGTAGTAAACCAGGACATCTTTCAGGACAGCATGAGAGTATAAAGCATGAAGAAAAGTTTATTCAGACTGCAGGTAGCAAAAGCTGAGACTGCTGTAATTGTACTGCAGACTACGCCTGTCCCCTAAGCAAGGCACTCCCTGCAAAGATATTACCAAGAGATTTCATTAGTCTACCAGGTATTCAGATATACAAGACATGCCCAGAATGAAAGATGGGGAAAAAAAAAAAAAAAAGATTTTAATGTCTTTCTCCCACCTTACACATGACTATGTGGACTGCCATGCAACTCCACGACCTCTGCTAAAACGGTTACATTTCTATTTAGTCATAACCTGGTTTGAGAATAGTTTGGGGGAAAAGAAAGAAAATAAAGCAAAAGGTACTTTCCTGATATTGCATACAAACTAATGTAATCACGGGCAATAAATACTCTAGGTTTATTCCAAAAACTGCAAGGGTGAACAGACAGCCCTGCTGATGTTACTTATTTATTGCATAATTAACATGCTGGAACTGCAAAGCTATTTAGCTGCTACCAAACCCCAGCAATTGTGGTTCTACCTTTATGGCTGCAAGCTTCAAGAATGTGTTTTTCTATCCTCTGAACTTTTGCTAAAAATTCATAAAACACTGACCCTCATTAAACATTCGACCCTCACGGAGGTGCTGTTAAATACTACGTTGTGACGAATCCCTGAGCAACGTCTTGCTTTCAAGCAGGTAGAATGTCACAAGGGGATACAAACAGGCAGGACCAGTCACTGTTCAACCGCACCTATTTCTCCCAGCTCAGTCATCAATAAGCAGCACTACCCAAGTTGCCTGAGTGAGTTCTGCAGGAATGAACCGATTCTTTTGCGCACCCATTTTTAGGGTGGTTCTTTGAAACTGCTCAATGAAAGCTTCTGAGAGGCCTCGGGCCAACAGCTATCCCTCCCAGATATATCTTTAGAAATAGTACAGGATTTGAGCCTCTGCTTTCTTCCAAACTCTTTCAAAAGTTGCTTTCTTGATGTGTGAAAGCTTAATAGCAGACTGAGAAACCAGTCAATGAAGCCAAACCACAGGAGATTTCAGTTAGGTCATGTTCTCTCCTCTCCATTCAAATATTTCAGTGGATTTTTTTTATTTTTTTTTACTTCCCCCCCCCCCGGCCTTTTCCCCCCAGTGGCTTTTCTAGGTGACGGAACTTTCTGATAAGCAAGACTTAGCTTTTCAAGATTTGACTCCATCAATGAGAAAAAGCAGACATCACTATTCAAGAACTGGCATCTGCCTTGGAACACCAACTAATTCAGCAGTATTTTATTTGCTCATCAAAAATCCTAACGAGGCAAATGTTATCAATTACAGAGCTATCACTGCTGCCAGGGTATTAAGTTAGCTCTTGAAACTCAGGAACAACTCCATACACAGGCTGAGGTATTCCAGTGAGAAGAACCTCTCAAGAACCTCTCCAAAGGAAGATGCTCTTCTTGGCAAAGCAAGCCAGGTTGCTGTTAGAAAAAAGGAAAATAGCATGTGCTTTCTCCTCCTATTTTTCCAAAAGGAGGAAAGATAAGCAGGAAGTATTTCAAAAGAATAGATGGCAGCAACAGCACAGGAGCAGAGAAGCAAATTGGGTAGGCATAGGCATTTCAAGTTTGGAGAACAAAGCAGAGCAGACAGTAGAACAGTTAGAAAAGTAAGAAAAACAGCTTTGAGGTTCAAATGGCAGAGGTAGATTCAGAACACTCTGAAGAGAAAGGCATGCTACTCCTTCAACAGCTAGAAAGCTCAGAATTGCTTCTTTTGATCTATGAAAGATACCTAAAATGAACTAACTGGGATTTGAAGGTAAGGCTTTGGAGTAAGTCTCCAGTAACTTCCTCTTGCTAGAGTTTTGTTTGCCTCACAGAATGCTCTTGAATCATCACCTGGATTCCTTTTGGATTACACTACACTGAAAGAGGTGATTAATGCACACTGCTAATGCTTTTTAGCCCCAAACAGGTACCTAGTCCAGGTGACCAGACTAGAGATAGTCCAAATAAGACAGAAAACCCCAAAATAAGTGCAGTGTTGATGTCAGGTTCTCAGTACCATTAAGTCTACAGATCCGCTCCTCTCAATCCAGATTAATTGCCCAGAGACAGAATTAGTATTTTTATTTCAGTATTCTTTCCCCCCCTGCCCCCAACACAGTAACGTCTTCCAAACTGATGCTTCCTACTGTATTGTAATTGAATTATTTCAGCTAAAACACTGAGCTGTTCTGTTGCCTTTCTGAAGGCTACTCAGTTCAACAGGCATACTGATGGAAAGCTCACTCTTGGGGTATGTTTACATGAAAAGCTTATTAGAAAAGCATTAAAACTTCTCTACAGATTAGTCATTTACACAACAGACAATCAAATGCTTTCGGTATTAATTTACATTACACCAAACAGCAGTCCTGACAGTCAACCTAGCATTGTCAGGCCTTGTCATAAAGGCAAGTATAACTATTTCTGTTGAGATACATGTGGTCAGAATGACATAAGCGCTCCATACATTGCAAAGGCAATTCCTCCCCAGTAAAAAGTACATTTCAAATAACAAAAAAAGGACTTGAAGGAGTTCAGGATGAAAACTAGTAAAGCCTAGGTTAACTCTAACAAAAAAGCAAGTAAATTGAACTGAAACAGTTCTTGACATCAGTTTTCTTTCCAGTGACGGAAACACTTGGCAGGTTCATAGGTTGTTTGGGTTTTTTTTTTCCCCAACATTCTCCAAAGTAAATCTCTAGAATTTATACAGCACTGCAAGAATGCCCTGTCAGAAAGAAATGCTTAAAACATTCCCTGAGAAAATGACAGCTATCATCTCAGAATGCACTATCCTCCTGCTCTCCTTTTGGACAAAAATTAAAACAAAAACAAAAAAAATTAAGAAGCTGCAAAGGTCACACAGTTAAAAAATTTCTAAAGCTGCTTTCTCAGTGCAAAAAAATTTACAGAATCTGGAAAGTTACATAATAACAGATCTGATCTAAAAGTGTACATTGGTTACATTTCGTTGGTACTTATGGAAGTAGTTAAATTTTGTTGTAGATACGCAAGCTCTTAAATGCACTCAAAACACCTGCATATCACTTCTATAATTGAATTGAATATGGAGAAGTGAAGAGTTACACCTCTTGTGGGTCAAAAATCTAAGAACCGTCATATTCTGGTAAGAATTTAGTGTTCCTGATTAATAAATTACTAGAAAAAGCAACCAGAAGCAGTAATTTATCAGTCACCTTAGTAACTACATCTGCTAGATAAATATGACAGTAGCACTTATCAACAGAAAGTTGAGGGCAGAAAGCATGAAAAAAAAAAAAATAACAAACAGCCTGAAGCACCAAGAACACTTACTCTTTGATTGACTCATGGATTAAAAAAAACCCCAAACTTTAATGTTCATACTAAATATGTTCATACTAAATACATATCAAGATGACTAGCCAAACCATCATGTGGCCTGCGAAAGAAACATTATTTTAACTGCACATTTAAAGCACTTTAAAGATTATCAAAGATACTGAGGGCTCCTTCAGTCTCACTTACCCTTGCATTAAATAAGGGAGCTGGTGGCTTGGTGTGGGGTTGCTTTGTGCTTGTGGAAGATTACGATGCCTCACTCCATCTGCGCTAGTATTCAACGTAGATGAAGCTTCCTGGTTTGCAGGCGAGGCAGCACTTGATCCAGAACAGTCCAAAGTCTTAAAAATAAATAAAATTGAGGTTGGGGATCTTTTGGCCAGTTACAAGATTTGTGTCTTGTAAAAGTATTCACGTTAAAGTTTTGTCATAAGTTTTACTGAGAATACAAGCACCACGAAAGCCTTCTGGGGTTTTACTGGTTCTGGAAAGCCCTTTAGTAAAAACAGAAATTCAAAATTGTACTCAGGTGCACATCTAATAAAAAAAAAAAAAAGGTAAGCTTTCAGAAAGATTCAATGTTTGAAAAGACCCAGAGAAGAATCACAAGTTATCGGGAATCAGAGTTGCAAAAAGCTGAATCAAACTAAAACTTAATCCAAGGAATATTGAGCAGCAACATAAAATCTAGTGGCTACCATGAAGGAAAGTAAGTACCACCTCAGGACATGATTTAGTATTCAGAGACAACAGTGCCTGCAGTGGCTTAAAAGGCCATTCCTCTATTCTTGCCTTCAGTTTCCCCTTCTACTCATCACCGTCTCCACTGTGCGAGCTGCCCAATCCAAACTGGGCTGGGAGGGGGCAAAGGGAACAGGGAAGTACCTGGGAACTACCCAGATTCCCAGAAACGCACCTAAAACTAGTGTTTCAGACCTTCAACTCTTTCCAAGATCAACACTTCACCCTGGAGGCAGGACAACAGCTGGCTCTCCTAGATTATTTATCACCGTAACAAGACTGCAATTTGGCCACTGAGATGCATTATTTTAGCTTTAATAAATCTCGAAATCCTGTTGCTAAGCATTACTGTAGTGTTTACTCAGTAGAAAATCCTCTTCAACTTTGACAACTCAGGAAGTGAGGAGCTGCAATTACTTAAGGCATCCATATCACATTTACCCTACAAAGGAAAACAAGAAAAATTTACCACTAGACAGCAGAGGGGAAATAAAAATAAAAAACAAACTGGAAGAATAAAGGCCATCCAAGGTTGGAGTTTAGGTTGTTTTCTTCAAAGTATTATGAACTTAACACTGCATACTGACTGCTTGAAGTAGTCATTTAATACAGTCCCTTAAATACAACATTTAAAACCGATCTACATAGCAGTAAAACAATCACAGAGGAGGCCCCCCGTGTCCTGCTTGCAAGCAGAGATAGAAATACAGCCTTTGAAGAGACAATATAATCACTGTCTGCTCTCTCCACTATTGCTTAAACTGCTCATGTTTCCGACTGTCACACAGCAGTGACAGTAGCCCATCGAGAGGAATGAAGACAGGCAGCTTATGACCAGAATATGCTGAAAATTAATGAATCACAGATGAGGAATGCCTCCGGAAAAAGCCAACAGGATTACAGCGACAACCATCAAGTCATCACCAGAATCGTTAATTGCCCTTCTTATAAAACAAGAGTACAACCAAAGAACCCCATCATTTTAGGAGGGTGTGGAGAGGGGAAGATGTCAAATAGTCTAAACAAAAGTGTCCTGCGAATGGCTTGAGTGATAAAATGTTAAGGACGCTGTCTGCTTCTCTCTGCGTTACTGACGCTAGGACCACCTTGAAGCTACTCCAGAAGTACTGGCCAATTCCCATCAAGCAGAACGAACACTGGCCAAGGTCCACCTGTCTGTCTCACCACTAGGGCACTAATTTTTAGACTGGTCTCTCTTCAGCAATACAAATTTTCATTAAATAAATCAGAACATGGTGGGGTTTGTTTGTTTGGGTGTTTTTTATTAAAAAATATCTGAATACACTATTAAATTTCTGCCAAAGATAGGGGAATATGGAGAGAAAGGAAAATGTACTTTTTGATAAAGAAAAAAAAGTGTTAAAACTAAAGGATAGATTAGAAAGTAGCACTTTATTATCTAGCAAACATAAATGTGTTACAATCTGAGAAAAGGTCATCTATGTTTAAATAAAATGACACCCTTAAATAATCCAGTCTAATTGCACAAATTCATATGGCATGCTCTGCTTTCAACACACTATTTTAGAGTCAAATTTTAAAAACGAAAAGAGAAATTCCCGGAAAGCTTCCTCAACATAGAAGAAATTAATGTTCTGCGTATGAAAAAAAAAACTCACTGAGCTACTGCTGGAGGTTGAAGCTCCATGACCTTCTCTACTGGTGCTGGGTTTTGGAGAACTTGGGGGTGTCCGAGAAGTACATACCAGATGAACCATATGATATTCATCTTGCTAAAAATTAAAGAAATTGAAGAGCTAAAACAACAGTATTTAAGAAATTTATAAGCAAAAAAACATCTTTAAAAACCCACTTTCAAAGTTGTATTTGCAATTAGTAAAGAAACATTATATGAAATGGAGAAACCATAAAGCAAAACTTGAGCCTGGCACCAGAGAAGACTACTGTTTCAAAATTAACTTTTTCTTAGCAGCTGTCCATAACAGCATATTGAACATTCACTTCCCTCCACCCACCCACGCCTGTTTTCTGTAGAACTGCAGGATAGCAGAACCAACGGAAGACCACGCAGAGAAACGAGGAAGTATAACATCAGCTTTAACTTTTGGGTTGGGGTGGGGGGGGAGGGGCAGGAAATAAAGTCTCAAACCCTTTACAGGACTTGGTTTCCCTAAGTTAAGGATGCTTACACTTGCACTGAGAGCTAACAAAGAGTGTTAATCAATAAAGACATCAAGGTAAATCAAAGATGTAGGTGCTGGGGACACAAGCAAGCAAGAGAAGAAAAATATCCTAGCCGTTGCCTCCCCCTCACTCTCATCTAAGTTTGGCTCAAGCCTAACCTGCAGATGCTCAAGCAAAGAGCCCCTGCAGGATACTCCATGCTCAGGGGCTGTTATTTGGAGCACTAGATAGGACTGGAGTATTCCTAAATATTTGAGAATAAGGAAGTGAATGAGTGGCACCACTTGAAGCCCTGTCAGCATGCAAAAAAAAAAAACAACTGCCCATGCCAGTTTTTTATTAATATACTCCCTCCAACTTCAATATGCAGCTATTTCACCACCCCAAATGGAAGCAGCCCATTATATCAGCGTGCCTGAAGCTTATACGGCCACAGCAACAAGAACAGCTATGACTGCATTTAGATTGCACACTACAGCTTCCTCAGCAACCAAATTTTAAAGAAGAAAAGCAACAAAAAAAATTTCTCTCCCATTTTGAAATCAACACAGTGCAGTCAAGCTACAGTTTTTAATGAGATGACATTTCAAAATACCAGGCTTGGAGAGCTGTTTTTTAAAACTATTGCAAAAAAAAAAAAAAAAATGCTAACACACATGCTTACTCATTTTTCAGTTCCAATCTTTAGGAATAAAGAAAACTGGATAACTGCTTTTAGACAGCATTTTGCATTGATCCATGTCCACATTCATGTGAACTCCTCCACGTGTATCAGTTTCTAGCCTCAAGCTAGAAATTTTATCAGTAATGTTAGTAATTAGTAATGTTATTACATTAAGTGTAGTTTCTTCCCAGCGGGTGATGGTAAGTGCTGACCAGAGAGCACTGAACGCAGGTGGTCAACATCCTGACCACATCAAAAGCCTTTAAGCCAACTGGTTCCCTTCCTACGAGATAAGAACTTCATGCCATTCATAGAGGCAAAGGAAGCTAAACATATTACTTGTAATCTTACCGTATACAGCTTTACTCAATGGGACAGTTTATTGCCATTTATTTCTATTTATACGTAATGAGTTGAACATCACTACACTTGAAGAGTGCCACAGCTTGCAGCCTCAAGGAATTCTGCATCAGTAAAATGACACTGCTCAGTATCACAGAGCAAGTATTGCAAAGGTAATTTGAGAAATTTGGTAAATCCTCAGATAACATTAGCTATAAATTCGTGATCACATAGGAAAAACATGACTGAACTTAAAAGCAATCGTACTTTTTCTCCCCCCAAAAAGCTCTTAAAAGCTTGAACATGAAAAATCCTGTTCAAAACCAGATTTCTAACTTTGTGCTTAAGACCAATGAGTGTGTTTTTAAATACACTGAATTTCTTTAACTAAACCCAAGGCCTATAGCTACTAAAAGGCCCCTGAAGTCAAACATAGCCACTGTATAGTGAAAGAAGACATTACTAAGCAAAGTTTCTCCTCAAATACTGAAGCAAGTTTTGAAATTCTCTTTGCTAAAACTAGCCTGTTGTAAGCAGGCCAAATTAATTTAAGGGACTCAGACTTCATTTTGTCCTTAATGAGCAAAACTGACCTTTGAGGTAAGTTACATAAGCATTTTCATGAACTTAAGTAGTACAATATATATTTACTGGCTGGCAATAGTCCACCTCCAGTTTTCTAGTAAACCTATACATAGGAAATTTCAATCATTTTTTGGTAAGCAGTTACATAGAATGTAATAAAATCTATTTCAGAGTGAAGATTTCACAGTAACAAGAGTGTTAGTCTACTCAATCAATACTCGGGATTCCTCTGCATCGCCTTCTCCAAACTTAATGAGGAAGCTCAGTTGCTGACTTTCACTAAAGCATTATTATCCTTTAGAGACTTTCCTCCATACTAAAGTAGTAACCCACTCCTGCAGTCCATACATCAATTTTTACTGAAAAACATTAAAAAAAAAAGGTATTATTGCCAACAGCCAGGCACTGTATTACAAAGCTTACCTATTTCATAAGATTAAAAACCGTGCAATTGTTTAATAACCTAAAGTGTTTTTCCAAATAGGGCCATTTTGCATCGTGGCCTGTTTACAGGGAGTTTAAAGACTACTCAACATCAGGCATTGTGATCCCTGTTACCATCAAAATTGAAACAAAGTTCTTGATAATCTGTACTAAGCATCACTTTATTCTATCAATTTTTAAGAACTTAATGAAATCTCTGTTACTTGGCATCATCAATCCAAACTCCTTGAACAGATTTGAGAATCAAATGCACATATTTCAAGATTTCCTACATCACATATCGTGTGTATTCAGGATTTGGATTTAAAGGTTGACTGGAGAATTCAAAGTTAGATTAGTAGAAATTTTTTTTTCCCCCAAGATGAACCAACAGAATAAATAAATAAAAATAAGAAATAAAAAAAAAATATTCAAAGAACATCAGGAACTGCTGATTACTGACAAACGAAACCAGGGCAACAAATAGCTTTCCCAAGAAAACCATTCAGGAATTTAGGACTCTGGTTTCATACATAAATATAATACCCTTAATGTGTTTATAGAAGTGACATTTTTAACGCAAGCTCTTGAATTTAAGTAGGGACAAGAAATTAAATGATGTGCCAAGCCAACACAAATCTGTTAAATGACTCCGCTTAGGTCATGATGGGAACTGCCCAAAGAAGTCCTCTCCCACCAACTGGTTTGGGGCTTCCATGGCCAGCTTGATCTCCCACCAACTGCTAACATGCCTCAATCCTCGATTATCTCAATCCTACATGCAAGGGATACTCAAAACCACATTTTCCTCAACATATCAACATTGTATGGTTACATGTCTCGATACAACAATGAAAATTTGAAGCTAAACAACAAATCTACATTTCCAAATTCAGGAGGGTTGATCAAATATCATACGGTGTTGATATAAAGCTTACTTTTCTGAGAACATCTTTCAGCTGCAGATGATCAGGAAGCAGTCTGCCAGAATACACCAGTCTCTGATCCTTTGTAGACTAGGAGATGGGACAAAGAAAGGAATTTAGGTTTTTCCTGCTGTAGGAAATATACAGCTGGTGATAACATTTGCAAATGAGAAAACCCCTTATAATGCCAACCACCAAGAGACAGCCATAAAAATATTTCAGAGCCTTCCTGAGGCCAACTCATAAGTTGATTCTGGAAAAGAATTCCGCTATTATATACTTAGCAAAATTGCCATAACAATTAACAACACTAAACTGACAAATGCTGCTCAAGAATACTAGCCAATATATTCAAAAACTGCTTTCTTTTAAAGAAGATTTGCTCTTTACTCTGCTCCCATTCCCAGGTTATTGCTGAAAAAGTAGACGGAAACATAGCTGGGCCAAAAGAGAAACAAAATGGTTAGTAGAATGCTGTAATGATAATTTATATATGCAGGAGGGCACAAATTTCAATCTTTTCCAACACAGAATTTGTTATTAGAACCTGCCCCAAATACCTACCCCCCAAAAAAAAATTTAAAAAAAAA
>VXBJ01005037.1:126971-170177 GCA_013400055.1 Nycticryphes semicollaris
CTCCCACTGCGCCCGACGGAGAAAAAAGAAAAAAAAAAAAAAACATGAGACGGGAACAACCCGGTACCCAGAACGCGCCCGGCCGGGCTGGGCCCCTCCGCCCGCGGTACTGCCTCAGACCTCCAGCCCGCTCGCCCTTTGCGTAAAATGGAGACCGGAAGTGCGGCGGCGTCCCTCCTCCCGCCCCTCCGCCCGCTAGGGGGCGCGGGCGGGACTAAGGCCCGGGGCGCCGAGCCGAGCCGAGCCGAGCATTGTGAGGCAATGGCGGTAGGCGGTACGTGAGGCCGGCGGACGGTTTGTCCTTAGGGAGGCGGCTTTTTCCGGCTTTTTGCCGAGGGGCGGTAAAGAAAGGGAACATGGCGTGGGGTGGGGGGGAAGGCGGCTGGTAGAAAGCGTAGTCCCGGGTCTCCGGGTGGTACAGGATGTGGGGGTGCCCGCCGACCTCTTACGTCAAGAGGCTGGTTCAGAGGAAGGGCTCAAGATTGAAAAGTTTAAATACAGCTTGGCAACGGAATTAAAACTTTATTTCTTGTCTCATATCTCGCCACCCTCACTATTCTGGGTATGTTTAGTTTGGAGAAGGCTGAGGGGAGACCTCCTTGCCTTTGACAACTCCCTGAAAGGAGGCTGTAGAGAGGTGGGTGTTGGCCTCTTCTCCCAAGGCAATAAGGACAGGACAAGAGGAAATGGTCTGAAGTTGTGGCAGGGGAGGTTCAGATGAGATCTGAGGAAGAATGACCTTACTGAGAGGGTGGTCAGGCACTGCAGCAGAGGTGGTGGAGTCACCATCCCTGGGGGTATTTAAGAAAAGTGTAGATGTGGCACTTGAGGGCATGCCCCAGTGGCCGAGATTGTAGGTGGGGTTTTGTGTGTATGTGGTTGGACTCAGTGATCTCAGAGGTGCCTTCCAACCATGATGATTCTGTGGTTGTGTGTGAACAAGCTGCAACATGGTAGGTTTAGGCTGAACATTAGGAAAGAATTTTTCCCAACGAGAGTGGTCAGACACTGGAATAGGCTGCCCAGGGAGGGGGTTGAGTCTCCATCCCTGAATTTGTTTAAGAGTCGTTTAGATGTGGTGTTGGGAGATAAGGTATAGGGGAGGACTTGATGATCCCAAGGGTCTCTTCCAACCTGAATGATTCTATGAATACCTCAGTGTATTTATCCCCAAAATCCTTGTGAGGTCAGGAAGTAGTATTTTGTAACTGGAATGGAGACGTAGGAAGGGGTTTGCCATACATCACACAAGGGATAAAACAGGTTTCTGAAGTTGCAGGTTCACATTGTAAACTTCTGATCATGTTAGGTGATTTTTCAATTGCTGTCAAGAAAATTCTTTAGAGCATAACTTTCAAGTTTGATAGATAAAATGCCAGTGAATAAGGACAAAGTTCAGTCCATGATACTTCTGCTAAAGAACGCTGTAATAAAAATCAGCCTCATTAACTCATTAAAAACAATACATCACATATAAAAAGTACTTTATCTCTTGAAAAGAACCAACAGACAGCACTTTCCTGCTATTTCCTTTAATCTTTGGATGCTGTATGTAACTAGAGAAGGCACAAGAGTTTCAGGTTAGATTTTTCAAGTAGATAGTGTCCCTTTAGTGCCAAATCTCTGTATAATGCATGCATTAAGCTCTGCAGTATGAACAAGGCACAAAAGAGTTTGCTGATAAAAAGAAGACTCCACAGAACTCCAGCATCTGAAGGGAAAAAGAAGAGCCTTGAAGGAATATCGTTAGCACCCAGGATCTAATTCTTCCTTTTAAATGAAACCTGAATACAGACAACAGCTAATGTGAGACTTTCGAAAGCAGATAGTCTCTTTTTTTTATGTTTATTATCTTGTAATTATTTTCCTCTATAACCATTCCTTCTCATACCTTGTGTTCGAAGCAGAGCATGGGGACCTCTGTGCTTCTGCAGAACCTGTTGTCCTCGAGGTGTCTTATCAAATTGTCAGTGTGAACAGCTGGTACTTGACAACACCGTCAAGTGTAATATTTGACATAACTCGTATCAGAATCCCAGCTCCCTCTCTTGTGATATAAGAACAATTATTTGCACTTGAAATTCTGACCATGCTCCCACTGTCAGGGCATATAACTTAGGATTCCCAAGAATTTCCAAGAGTAGAACATAATTTCCAAGCAGTAGCCAGCTATTTTGACGTGGAGTGATTCACCCAAATGGGTCAGCTAGACCAGTGCTTGCAAAGATACATAAACAAAAATTGAGGCAAATGTAAGTTTTATGCTTTACAAAGGCACAGTAATCTCTTTGCAAACTTGTATTGTCTGGGACATCTCTGTAGTTCAAAGCAGAACTTAGGGCAAATCTTTTTTTTAGAATGCCAAAAACTATTATCTTTTTTATCTAAAGGGATTCTTGCATTAAAACATTACAAAAGACTGAGACATCATCTCCTGATGCTTGAGGTAGCTAAAACTACCTTTTGATTTGAGAGTTGAGGCTTCTTATAAAGCCATGAGGTTATCAATGGAAAAATTCGGAGTATGTAAGATCCTACATCCCTAGGTTCTTAAATAAGTTAGGCACAGCTGATATGTGATACATCTTATACATACAGGTGTACAATTACATTTCTGCCGGTATCCATTTATCAAGTGGGAATAGATCAAAATCTCAAGATATTGCCACTAAAATATCTTCTCTGTTTCTTGATGATTTTTATTTATTTATGTCATTGTGGATGCAGGATGCCCATGAGCCAGTAATGTGCCTTGTAGCCAAGAAAGCCAATGTCATCCTGGGGGGCATCAGGAAGAGTGTGACCAGCAGGTGGAGGAAGGTCATCCTGCCCCTCTGCTCTGCCCTGGGGAGGCCCTATCTGGAGCACTGTGTCCACTTCTGGGCTCCTTAGTTCAAGAAGGACGGGGAACTGCCAGACAGAGTACAGCAGAAGACCACCAAGATGATGAGGGAGGGTCCTGGAGCATCTCTCTGCTGAGGAAAGGCTGAGGGACTTGGGTCTTTTTAGTCTGGAGAAGAGAAAGCTGAGGGGGATCTGATCAACACCTAAAAATGTTTCAAGGGTGGGTGTCAGGAGGATGGGGCCAGTCTTTTTTCAGTGGTGCCCAGGGACAGGACAAGAGGGAGTGGGCGCAAACTGGAACATGAGAAGTTCCATCTGAACATGAGGAACTTCTTTCCTGTGGGGGTGGCAGAGCACAGGAACAGGCTGCCCAGAGAGGCGTTGGAGTCTCTGTCTCTGGAGAGATTCCAAACCTGCCTGGACACGTTCCTGTGGGACCTGCTCTGGGTGGACCTGCTTTGGCCAGGGGGTTGGACTACATGATCTCCAGAGGTTCCTCACGAGCCAATATCATTCTGTGATTCATTCTGTGATTCGTTTTCTGTGAGTGCAGAGTCTAAAACTCTGGATCAGCCTTGTCCTGTCATTCCGCTGCACAAACTGGCAGGGCTCAGCCTAGGCGCTGTGACACCGAGTAAAATCATAGCAGCTCCAAACTAGGTGGTAACTCCCGAATTCAGCCAGTCTTCTGCTATTTACACCAAGAGTTGGGATCATGTGAAAATACTGACCTGTGTGTGGGATGACAACCAGAAAGAACTTGAGAATCTGTAGGCTCAGAAACATCAGTTTTCTCCAAGACTGTTTAAAAACTCTGCCTTGCCAGGAAAAGATGACAAGGATTCCCACATTCTTTCTCCAGAGCAAATGGCTTTGAGAAAATCAGTATTTCAGCCCCTGCCAGGATTTTCCATTCTCAGTGGTGGAATTTACATTGCATTTAATGATCGTGAAAACTCAGTGTACCAGGTGGAAAGAGTGGGTTTGTGCTGTTTGTGCTCCTTTTATTTGTATATATGAAGCCAGAGAGGTTTATTCCTGAAAAAAGCTAAGGGAAAGGTCTTGTTCACATGGCTTTTTTTCACTCTGGAAGTGCATATCATCTCCTCTCTACTAGAAATTTTGCTAATTCCCAATAGAATTTCTATTATGGATTTCCACGAGCAAAACCAGCACTGGAAGTCTTTTGGATGCCATATCAGCAGCAGTGAAAAACAGGTTTGACTACAGGTCTCTCAACAAGAGGTGTACAATTTGTACAGCTGATATTTCTGCAAAGCAAACAAGCTGAAATGCATATACATTTAAATATAATAATGGGCTTCTGGGTTGTTTGTCAGGACTTATACGCAGCTGTTTTCTATAGGTACTGGTAGATCCTCCCCATAAATTTTGAGCCCAGTGGCCAATTTCCGTCAAACTTCACAAGATGTAGAATTCTTGGATATTACAATATTGAAGGCTTCAAGAACTATGGGGCTACTAAGAAGGAGAGAGAGCCCTTACAAGCATATCCACCAATAAGAAAGCCATTGGCATCTGGGGGTACATCAGGAAGAGAGTGACCAGCAGGTGGAGGGAGGTCATTCTCTGCCTCTACTCTGCCCTGAGAGGCCCCATCTGGAGCACTGGGTCCACTTCTGGGCTCCCCAGTTCACAAAGGACAGGAAACTGCTGGAGAGGGTATAGCAGAGGACCACAAAGATATCGAAAGGACTAGAACATCTCTCTTAGGAGGAAAGACTGAGGGACTTGGATCTTTTTAGTCTGGAGAAGAGAAGGCTGAGGGGGTATCCGATCAACATCTAGAAATACTTCAAGGGTGGGTGTCAGGAGGATGGGGCCAGTCTTTTTTCAGTGGTGCCCAGTGACAGGACAAGAGGGGACAGGCACAGACTGGAACATAAGAAGTTCCATCTAAACTTGAGGAGGAACTACTTTCCTTGTGAGTGTGGCAGAGCCCTGGCAGAGGCTGCCCAGAGAGGTGGTGGAGTCTCCGTCTCTGGAGACATTCCAAACCCACCTGGACATGTTCCTGTGGGACCTGCTGTGGGTGGACCTGCTTTGGCAGGGGGGTTGGACTAGATGATCTCCAGAGGTCCCTTCCAACCCCATAGCATTCTGTGATACAAAGGCTAATCAGCTTTCTCCTTTCTAGCCACCAGAATATTCAAGTGGAGCAGGCTGAGAGGGGAATACAGAACTACTTGTTTTCACTTGCAAATCACCTGTAAAGAAGGTTACAAGTTAAAAGGCCCCACCAGTCTGCACTAGGTGACTGGTGGACAGGCTGTGACATGGAGTTGGGCTTCCCAGGACTTCACCTGGGCCATGCAGTTTCACCATTTAATGTCTGGAATAAAAATCCTGCAAGACCAAATAACAGGTCTCTAGTTGGGGGCATGAAGACGGTTTTATTGACAAATCCTGAAAATAACATATTACTGGGTGCATTGTTGCTAGCGGTGATAGTCCAGCTGGGGACAAATATATAAGGAATAACTTCTTGAAATGGTTAAATGAAAATGTGATTCATCCGCAAATATTTTTTCCTTGATAATAAATTCAAGGCTGAAGAGGAGCAGCAGTTATCCATATATTTTCCCTCTTGAGCGCGAGGTGCTTCAAAAGGGATGTACAGGTAAGAGAACGTCATAGTCTCTTACTGTTTCAAGGAAAACCCAGCAGTAAATACGCCAGTTAAACAAACTGCAGAGACAGGAAAGTTTTAGGTGAGCAGCAGCTTTCTGGGACAAAGCTTAAATGGACCTTTTTCGTCCTGAAATACTGCAGTATAACAGAACTTGACTACTGTGTTACACGATCTCAGAGCAGGTCTTTGATTTCATGTCAGACATGGGCTCTGGTTGTACAGAATGGGTTTTTGCTTACAGATTTAGCGTGGAGTTAATTTTCTTTTCTTTTTTTTTTTTTTTTTTTTTTTATCCTACTACTTCTTCCTAAGCATGGTTTAAAATTATACCTATTTTTTCAATAATTTCGCATCCATTTTAAACTTTATGAGGATTATCAAAGCCATTGTTAAAATGTCTATAAAATGTTTTGCTGTGGAATGCTAAGGAAACACAATTTCAAATATTTCATTTAAAACAAATTGCTAAAATTGCCACGGGAAAGCTAGCAAAACCAGGTACTGTCATGGGTTTCTTTTTGAGAAGAGCATTTATTTGTGTAAAAAAATAGCATTTCCTTTTAGCAAATTCCTTGTCTTTTAAAATCTGAAATAATTCTAATTCATGACCAAGCAAAATAGAAGACAAATCAGCATTTCTACAAAGGAAGTTTTCCCCTTGGGAGGGGATCGTCCCCCTCACCTGGGCACTGGTGAGGTCTCACATCGAGGCCTGTGTTTAATTTTCAGCACCTTCCCACAAAAAAGACATTGAGGGGCTGGAGCGGGTCCAGAGAAGGGCAACGGAGCTGGTGAGGGGTCTGGAGAACAAGTCTTGTGAGGAGAGGCTGAGGGAGCTGGGGTTGTTCAGCCTGGAGGAGGCTGAGGGGAGACCTTCTGGCTCTCTCCAACTCCCTGAAAGGAGGGTGGAGCTGGTGGATGCCAGTCTCTTCTCCCAAGTCACAGGCCATGGGACAAGAGGAAATGGCTTCCAGTTGCCCCAGGGGAGGTTCAGATTGGAGATCAGGAGAAATGTTTCTATGGAAAGGGTTGTGAAGGCTTGGAGTGGGCTGCCCAGGGCAGGTGTTGAGGCCCCATCCCTGGCGGGATTGAAAAGCCAGGTTGACATAGTGCTTAGAGACATGGGTTAGTGATGGGTTTTATCAGAGTTCTGTTGATGGTTGGACTCGGTGACCTGAAAGGTCCCTTCCAACCCAGACAATTCTGTGATTCTATGAAGTTGTTTGGGGTTTTCTTTGCGGAACAGTGAATAAAAAAAATCTACTGATATAATTGATTTTTTGACTTTCAAAAAGCCTTTGGCCTTATTGCCCACAAGAGGCTACTGAAGAGATCGACATTGTCCTCCTGCTCCTGCTTTTATCTGTAGCATTCCTCATCCATGTGACACCTCATTAACATTCAGGGACCTCACAGTCTGCCCACATGAAGGGGATTGCAGTGGGTTCCTACACAGACACCGAGAGAGTAAAAAATACACGGTACAGTGACGCTGAGACCTGAAATAATACTCCTTGCTCTAAGTGTTTCACTGTTTTCTGTTATTTGCTTGACTTTCTTTTGAGGTTGTACGCCTTTTGGGGCAGAGAGCATTCTCCACGGAGCCTGACTATATGCTGAGTGGCTGACTACCTCCATGTGCTTTACAGACAGGTATGGAAGGAGGTAAGTTCATAACCCTCTGCAGAACCAGGGCTGATTTGGGTGTTACATTCCGGCACATCACGTGGTGCCCCAGAGTTTTGGGTCCCATAACCATAAAAATAAAGTCCTAAGAGATCCCTCATAATTTGAGAACACAGCAATGTTTGATTTAACTGAGAGGAAACAAAACCAACACGACCCTTTTTCTTAGCTTTTTTTTACAACAGCATATAATTAGTTCATGAAACTTACTGTCTCCACCAAGCCCTGTGGCTGGGGGAAGTGTCGGGAAGGATTCAGTTAGGGAAGGGTACAGCTTAGAGGGGGAATGCAGTAGCTTTTCCCCCTCATCTAAGAACTGCTCAAGTGCAGTCAGAAAATATGCTTGTTTCCTTCTTTATAACATAAATACTAAGTTGAGGCATTGCCTATAAAGGTATCCTCCTTCCCATCTCCAGGAAGCAATGATGGGCTCATCTGGATCAATGGGAACAAAAAAGTTACTGTAATTGGAAAGATTGCTTTTTCCTACCCATAGTCTAATTTGTTTCTCAGGATTAAAAACTGAGGAAGGAATACAAGCATCTTAATGGTAGCTGGAATTTTTCATGCTCAAAGGCAAAATTCTTCTGAAACCTGACAGGTTGCTGATTTGTGTTGGAGGGGGTCTATCAGGTATTTTGAAAGTGGTTTATCTTATCTTGCCCCTTAGGGGGGTGAGGGCAAGAAAGGACACGCTTGGGAAGAATTAAGATACATGAGTGAACACCCAGCCTTTAATCATAGAAAGGATTGCTCTTCCTCCAACTGTTACAGTGCTGTTTGTCTCCAAATGCCCCCCCAGCTCCTGGGACATGGTGGGAGGAAATGGCAAGGGCAGACCAGAGCAGCACTGGTACTGCCAGTCCTTCTCCTCTGTGCTCTGGGCATGTGTTATGGTTTGAGAAATCCCATAACCATTTATTGTCATTCAGACAATTATTCTATCACCCGATGAACCCTCCCCAACCCGGAAAGAGGAATTGGGGAACACAAAGAAACATGAGGGTTGGAATATAAACAGATTTAATAGGATAAGACTAAATAATTCACAATAATACTAAAGAACCAGTATTAATCCTGATACTAATATAAGATATACAAGAATTATACTTGGCCCATTCTATCAGTAGGAAGCTGTGCTCTCCCAGCAGGGACAGTGAAGCTGGGACACTGAGCACTATGGCTTCGGGAGGAAAGGAGGGGCTCAGGGATCCAGCAGCAGGATGAGGAATTCTCTGAATTGCAGCCATCAAGGGAGAGAGAGCTACGCAGCAAACTTCTAGTTTGTATTGAATGTGACGTTCAAGGTGTGAAATAATCCCATTTGCCAGCTTGGGTCAAATGCCCAGGCTTGCTCCTCTTCCTCCCTGCACCTGGCAAGGCTCAAAACCACTGAAACCTTGAATCCCACAGGGCCTGTCTACCCATAAAGTAAATATTGTCTCCAATTCAGACACTAGAGTCTTTTAAAAGTGCGATTTTCCCCAGCATTAGAAGAAAAGTTAGTCCTGTGTCTCTCAACCCAGGACAGCATAGCATGGCCCAGCACCTCTGCCAACTTCCAGTAGCACCTGAGGCACAAAGGATGGAGTTAGGAGTGGGGTTATTAATTATCCGGGTAGGAATTGGGTAGAAAATGCTTGGAATTAGCAAGACAGCTCCACCCTGATTTCAGCTCTGCACTGCCCTCCTGACAGCACACCTGCTCCAGCACAGCCCGCAGTGTTTCTGTCTCCCCCACTACCATGTACCTTGTGTGTCAAATGCTAGGTGGGGTGAAAGTAGCCACATAAATAATTCACAAATTGTCGGGAGAGTGTGCAAGGCTGAGAACGTGCTGCTGTGAGGGGGAAGAGGCAAAACTTTTAAGAACTGCCGATCTAATGATTATGAAATGTTTCATCTTTTCTCAGCCTCTGCTTTGTAGCTTTCTGTATAAGCCTTATTGATTATTTACAACAGAAATGTCCAAAGTGCTTGCTAAGTATTACCCGTCCATTCCAGAAAAGAAACCATCGCTTTTCAGAATAATTTATCATTTTTGAAGTTCCAGTTCTACAGGTTTGCAAATGTCACGGCACATGACTGGAGCCTTACCGACTCTCCCTAATAACTTTACACATCAACAGTCCCAGGAAACTCAATGCCTTCAACTCATGTATTTACAGAAACAAGATCAAATTGTTCTGGAAATCCATATATTTCGTATATTTATAATTTGTTCTGTCTGAGCCACTGTCTCATGTCTGTTGTGGTGACATTTTCATGTATTTTTGAGTGGAAGCAAGATGGTTTCTGTTTTGCTTCCAAATATTTTGTTTCCAAATGCTTCTCCATATTTGTTTGTCTTTTTAAGTGTCATCCTGACATCTGTATTCTGGAAAATACAACCTTCTCATCTTAAAATGCTATTCTTTTGGCTATAATAATATATTTATCTCTGTCCATTTAATCCCACGCTCCTGTTAAGGGAAGTTTTTACAGATTCTTGAGTATGTAAGGAGAGTCTTGAGTCTCAGTTTAAAGTCTCAAATGCTTGTCGCTCATGTGTGTGGAGCTTTACACTGTGTTTTCAGAATCTATAGTCACATCTCATCTACAATAGCAAGATAAAATGAGATAACCTAGGAATGGTATTTGGCCTTTAGTTCTTGATGCCTTGGCTTGTGGTTGGTCTCAAAATTACGAAGGGTGATTTCAGCCTATGTTCTATAAGCAATAGGGATTAAACAGAGGTAAAATTTAATTCAAGCTGTGCTGAAGTAGTTTCAGGAGGAAGAAGGGCCAAATTTCCTCAGAGTGACACTTCAAAATCTTAGTCATTTAAATCTGGATGCTCCGGTTCCAGCAAGGGTAGGAACCATCTGAGTATATGTAGGTCAGGTAGCTCCCGCAGCTGCAATCAGCCTTCTGCCTACAGAGTATTTAGCACTTTTGCAGCAGCTCTGCTGGTTACACGGCTCCTCCAGAATCTAAGGAGGACCCTGGGACCTCCTTCACCATCTGCCAAAAAGCTATGTTCTCTATGCTGTTGTGAAGGACGTCATGCGGAGTCAGTTGCTTGGGTCACCAAGTGTGCCAGGTATTTTGTTCAGGAAGAAGAAGAAGAGAGGCTGAGGGAGCTGGGGGTATTCAGCCTGGAGGAGGCTGAGGGGAGACCTTCTGGCTCTCTCCAACTCCCTGAAAGGAGGCTGTAGCCAGGGGGGGTCGGTCTCTTCTCCCAAGTCACAGGCCATGGGAGAAGACGAAATGGCCTGCAGTTGCGCCAGGGGAGGTTCAGATTGGAGATTAGGAAAAATGTTTTGAGGGAAAGGGTTGTGAAGGCTTGGAGTGGGCTGCCCATGGCAGGGGTTGAGACCCCATCCCTGGAGGGCTTGAAAATCTGGATTGACATAGGGCTTAGAGACATGGGTTAGTGATGGGTTTTATCAGAGTTCTGTTGATGGTTGGACTTGATGATCTGAAAAGTCCCTTCCAACCCAGACAGTGTATCATTTATGATTCAGTTTGCTGATACAGACGCTGTTCCTGCTGAGCCTTATATGATTATTAACCCACACTTCATTTTCCTTTAACAAAAGCTGTTTGGTAAAACATCTTGCCATCCATCCATCTGTCCACCCAGTATCTAATATAAAGGGTCTTTAAAAGCATTATTTTATCCACTTCATGTCCATTTTTGCATCTTTCATTGCTTGAAATGTTCTTCATTCATTTGTTC
The DNA here is from genome assembly GCA_013400055.1 of Nycticryphes semicollaris. Lineage (NCBI taxonomy): Eukaryota > Metazoa > Chordata > Aves > Charadriiformes > Rostratulidae > Nycticryphes > Nycticryphes semicollaris. Next base: position 137,876 of record VXBJ01005037.1, read on the forward strand.
CAATGAGAGTCTGTGGTGAGACATGGACTTCCTGCAAGATTCCATAGTGTTAGGACATGTGAGCCCTCAAGTCATGTAACACAGAAGGCTTCATTTTCAAACACCTCCATCATCACATAACTGACAAACGGACCTTGAACACAGTTAAATACCCTGAAAAATTCTGGAGTCAAAGGCTCCCAGTCCCTTATTTTATCAGGTTGCTTTGTCAACATATTGTTGGTGTTCCTCTGACTTCTACAAAGTGATCTGGTGATCACTTTGATCAAAGTGATCTGCAAAGTGATCTGGTGCCCTGGTGAGGCCTTGTCTGGAGCTCTGTGCCCAGTTCTGGGCTCCCCAGTTGACGAGGGTACAGCAGAGGACCACAAAGATGATGAGGGGCCTGGAGCATCTCTCTGATGAGGAAAGGCTGAGGGACTTGTGTCTTTTTAGCCTGGAGAAGAGAAGGCTGAGGGGTGATCCAATTAACACCTATAAATACTTCAAGGGTTGGAGTCAGGGGGATGGGGCCAGTCTTTTTCAGTGGTGCCCAGGGACAGGACAAGAGGGAGTGGGCACAAACTGGACCATAAGAAGTTTCATCTCAACATGAGGAGGAACTTCTTTCTTGTGAGGGTGGCATGGCCCTGGCAGAGGCTGCCCAGAGAGGTAGTGGAGTCTCCTTCTCTGGAGAGATTCCAAACCTGCCTGGACACATTCCTGTGGGACTTGCTCTGTGTGGACCTGCTTTGGCAGGGAGGTTGGACTAGATGATCTCCAGAGGTCCCTTCTAACCCCATGTCATTCGTTCTGTTCATAGTTCAGCAAACACCAGCCTGAAGCATCAAAAAGAGAACAGGACAGCCACAGGGATCAGGGCACCTTGTGTCACTCTCCAGTGGAAATGCATTTTGATTTCCTCCTAGCCCTGCACAGCAGCATAGAGGTGGGAATGGAGCTCTGGCATGTCAACTGCGAGATGTGATGCCATCTTACACTTGGGAAAATATGTGGCACACACTTAGGAGTGCTTGTAGACATAGCTACCGAACCAGATGTCAAAGCCATGAGTAATAAGGAGAATCAGCGGGTTACTAATGAGCTATTAATGGTCTGCCTCAGTAATTGGCTTCTGCTGAAAACCAGTTCTCCACGGGCTACAATTTTAGAATGGAAAAAGAGAGGGATGCAAACAAGCAGCACATAAACATGCTGTGCTTCACCTTGTCAGTCAGTAGATGGCTGTATTGCTTCTAGCCATGGTCAGGGAGGAAAACCTGCATTTCCATGGTCAAGGAGGAGAGTGGTTTCCCCCAGGGATATAAGGAGGCAGACCTTTGCAGACCTTTGCCCTTGTTTGGTGTAAAATGGTTCAATTTGCACACCGTGTTGTTCCTCTCTTTATGTAATTTTTTGTTCATTGCACAAAATCCCTTTAGCAATCCGTTTGAGCAGTATCTGTTGTTGTTTTATACAACTGAGCTGAAGTAATTTTCGTCTGCTCTTGACATCACCATAATTTTTCAGCAACAGGTTGTGAAATCACAAATAAGCTGCTATGGAAGAATGGGGCATTTCAGCTGTTTAAAAGCGGGCTGTGAGTTTCTTCAGCTGTCTTGTGTGCTCATACCTGCTCCCTACTCGTTCTCACCGTTCTGATTCCTCCTCTGTTCTCACCCGGTGGCCTAACAATCATACGTGGGAATGGCTGGTTCCCTGTCAGTTTAAAATATGCCGACATCCACATTACCATAAAAAAAATACAATTGCTCCATTGATTAGCCCCAGCAATGAGAATGAATAAGCACAGAGTACAAGCTACTCCTTCCTTCCAAAAATCCAGTCACACCAAATTGGAATTGCAGGAGACTGCCAGGGCACCAGGAGGAAGCTTGCAGTGTTAGGCTCACTCTATTCTGCCGAAAAAACGTTTCAGTTACCCAGAAACCCTATTAATGAGTTTTCTCATGCATTAAATGACCACACAAAACCCTCTTCCCCTCTGCCCTGAAAACACAAACTAGCGTGATGCCAGAAGAGCTCAGTGGTGGAAGAATTTGCAACAGGCACAAGGACATTGTTTTGGTTGCCATGGGAAGAAATGGAAAAAGAGACAAGTTTATTCTTTGGCAGTTGTGGGCAAGTACATGAAAATAAGCAGAGGATGTTAAAAGGTTAGGAAAAAAAAATACTTTCAGACACAGGTGGATTTACGGTCAGGTGGTGATGTTATCCGAGTTCATGGAGTGCTGTAGCGGCACAAGGAAAGCAGCCTGTAGGCAGGATCTGCAGTCCTCTGAAAGCACCGGGAATGTTTTTTATGGGTTTCAATAGCCCATAGAGCAATAGCTGCCAAATGTCATGCATTTCACTCTGGCTAGCGGGGACCTTCTCACACTGGCAATGGCTCTCACGCACTTAGGCTAGCAGTGAGAAGATGTGGCAGGCTTTTGGCTTGTAGTTGTGTCTGGAGGCTGCTATGGTCCCCCGTTCCTCTGTTTCTGAGGCACATAATCATGGCCTGTCCGTAAATGGATTATGCCTCTAAGCCATGGACTTGAATTGAGGGATTGGAGCATCTCCCTGGTGAGGAAAGGCTGAGGGAGCTGGGACTCTTTAGCCTGGAGAAGAGAAGGCTGAGGGGAGACCTTCTTCATGCTCACAAGGATCTGAAGGGTGGGTTGAAGGAGGATGGAGCCAGACTCTTCTCAGTGGTTCCCAGTGACAGGACGAGGGGCAACGGGCACAAGCTGGAACATGGGAAGGTCCATTCCAATATGAGGTAAAACTTTGGGGTAAGGGTGTCAGAGCCCTGGCAGAGGCTGCCCAGAGAAGGTGTAGAGTCCCCTTCTCTGGAGACCTTCAAGCTTTACCTGGATGCAGTCCTGAGTGATGTGCTCTGGGCAACCCTGCTTTAGCAGGGGAGGGGGACTGGATGGTCTCTAAAAGTCCCTTCCAATTCCGACAATTCTATGATTCCTATGGAAAAATGCGTATGGGATTATATTGTCATCTACACGAAGGACAGCTGGGAAGACTCTGGCTACTAAAGGCACTGATTCCCTGATTCCGTCATCCAGGCCAAGGGAACCAAGATAAAGGTTCCCAAGCTCACACATCTGTAGCCAGTTACGGCAGGATCCACTCCAACATTTCTCTCCACAGGTAAAGTAGCTTCTACTTGGGGGAAGTCCCAAGAGCCAGAGCATCCACAGCTTTCACATCCAGCGATGGCTCGCCCATCCAGCATCCTTCTGCCACTGAAATGAATCTGGGTCTGATGTCTCTGCTTCCATACTGATGGTACTGTCAGCCTTGGCAAACATCTCTCCCCATCAATCCCCTTGCTACTAGCCAGCATCATCCATCCAGTAGCCCTTCTCTGGCGCCGAGCTACCCTGCACCTCTGCTCTGCCATGGCTTAGAGTAATGTGTGTTGCTCGTGGTCTGATAATTGTTTGCAGGCTCATATGTGTAAAATCTCACCGAGGGAGTGGGGCACATTTTGGAAGCATTGTTTCGCTCCCAGTCTGGGCCAGTATTATGAGGAGAATAATAATAATTAAAAAAAAAAAAAGTCAAAGAAACCGGTAGCGGAGGCACATCAAACATTTCAGCTCCTGGAAAATGCCTGCACTCAAGGACTGACTGCACAGTTTGTGGAAATGAAGGACCAAGGTCTGAAACAAGATAGGATTTGTGTTGCTGTAGGTTTCATACTGAATGGCAAAAAGAAAAACTGGCACAGATTGAAATAGCAGGGGAATTTACCTAGGAAATGCTGCCTGACAGAGCTATGAGAGCATGGAACGTTAAAAATTCACACTCAGTGCGGGGTCAGGAGAGATATTTAACCTCTCTTGGACTGTACACATGTGAAAAACTTGTATTAGATGGTTACAGCCTTTAAGGAAAGCTGACCCATTTTGCTGTTTAAAATATTTGGAGACTTCCATGGAGACTCTTATGCCACCTATATATAATGACCTAGATTTTAAAAACGGTTGGGAAGCAGACGTCTGGAAACCTGCCGTGAATTTTAACATTTTCTAGACAAAGATCGAGTGTAAAACTCACAGTTTAATTTCACTTGGGAAAGACCAAAACGGTTTTAGAACTTAGGATTGTCTTGTTTGGGAGGTGACCATGAAGTGACAGCACAGCCAGATTCCTGTCTTAAAGGAGGCTCGGGTAAGCACAAATCTAGATAGTATAATAAATAAGGTAGTCATGACTATCTAATAACCGTGCAGTTGTCTGTATGCCATATCTTCATATGCTTATTAGTAAATGGGTGTCAGGATCACCAAATTCACTGTCCCCCATTAATGCCCGCCAGCTGATTGATTACAGTGACCACCAAATGAAACAGTGAAGAGAATGAATTACTTGGCCAAAGATGAAGCACTCCGGAGTCAAAACGACACATGATGATTGGGGTGAAGCAGTTTAGAGGCTGGCTTCCCCTCTCTCCTCAGATAAACAGGCATCTGTCTGCAGGTTTGTCTTCTCGGCTACATCCTTTGGAACTCACTCAACCATCCAAAGCACGGGCGATGTGAAGTGGCATTTCTGGAGTTCAGCGGGCAGGCTGCCAAAGGAATCTCCTCTGCTCCTATTTGAACATTAATTTCTCTGAGCTGGGGAAACAAGATTAAGCACTCGTCTAAAAAGGCAGAAAAGATAGGCAGAAAATATATTTTTTTGGGGGNATTTGTAAAAATAAGCAAAAGCCAGTTAAGGGTAATTAGTGAGATAAATAATACCTAATTCAAAAAAATATTTTGGCTGACAGCAAACATGTTTTTAGTGGAAGTCACCCAAAGATAACTAAAAATTGGTCCATGGGAGTGTAGTTGGCTTGATTGTCACAGCTATTTAAAATAAGAGTTTTGAGATGATGAAAATAGTTGTGTGATACTGCTGAAAGGGCTCCTTAAAATAAAAGCAGGCATATCTGCAGGCTGCTACCAGGAAAAGGTTTGCTTCTGGGGAAAGGTTTGATGAGAGTTTCTTCTTGAAAACCTGCCTGCACAGCTTTTGGAGAGGAACCACGTGGAACCCAGAGGAAAGTTGAATTAACTATCTGCATTTTTCTCCCAGGGTTTCATCCAAACCTTAGTGAAGCACAGTCTCTCTATAAAACCAGTGCTCATTCTGATCCCCTGCAAGTCTCACAGTCTCTGTTACGCAAACAAGAGTGCCTCCAGACACAACGATAAGGTCTTGAGAAACATCAAGCTTGATCATCTTTCAGTGGGGCAAAATAAAGACCAGAAAAGAGAAAGGACTATGGAAGAAGTATGGTATCCATCTTAGCAGATGTCAAGGGCTCATCTGTGTTCTTGTGGTAATACTGAATGAAGTTCAGGCCTCGTCTTCAAGTGATTATTGTTGTGCAGAATGATACAGTAGCAGACACGTGTGCTAGGAATTGGAACATACCAGATGCTGGTTCAGACGAATCTTTGCAAAAATGAAGTCTAGCGCAATAGTTTTAGATGTTCCAGCTTCAGCTTCTCAGAAGAACGTGCTATGAGCTACCACCCGAAATAGTGGGTGGTTACTCTTGCAACTCTTCTTATTTCTTGGCTGCAGTCCCTTTTGAATGATGTTCCTTGAGCCTATTTAAGTCCAGCACCAGAGAGGACTTCCACCTGTTTTATGCTGGCCCCAAGGGAAAACACACTGGTTTTGGATGAGGTAAGCATCAAGGTCCTTCAAGTGGCAACTGGAAGGAGGAGGTGGAAACCCCTGGCAAAGGCAGGCTTGCATGGGGGTGCTGCAGACACACGGAGCCTGAGCAGAAGGCCAGCAAAGGCTAAGGATGGAGAGGAGATGGGGGCGGCCAGCCCTGATGCTTTAACATCACCCAAGTAACATCCAGGAATTGTCACTTAACTGTTCTTTTCTTACAGCTGCCACACAGAGAAGTTTGGCCAAAGCCTCTCATTCTTAACTGCACTTTTGCTGTGGAGATTTAAAGCTTCATGGAAGCCGAGATGACACTGCTGGCAGTAGGCTGGGCTTATGCACTTGATTTTTTTAAACTGCAAATGGAACAAATGGAAAGTTTTATTAGTGTGTATTGTGATTTCCAAAATTGACTAGTTATTGCCCGTCATATATTCCAAATTTATTTAAGTGTAACTCAGCTGGTAAAAACATAACAGCCACTCCTCCTTCTAGAATCACAGAATGTTATGGGGTTGGAAGGGACCTCTGGAGATCATCTAGTCCAACCCCCCTGCCAAAGCAGGTCCACCCACAGCAGGTCCCACAGGAACATGTCCAGGTGGGTTTGGAATGTCTCCAGAGACGGAGACTCCACCACCTCTCTGGGCAGCCTCTTCCAGGGCTCTGCCACCCTCACAGGAAACAAGTTCCTCCTCATGTTGACATGAAACTTCTTATGGACATGTTTGTGCCTATTCCCTCTTGTCCTGTCACTGGTCTCCACTGAAAGAAGACTGGCCCCATCCTCCTGACACACACCCTTGGAGTATTTCTAGGTGTTGATCAGATCCCGCCTCAGCCTTCTCCAGACAAAGGCTAAAAAAAGAAGGATAAAAACTTAACTATCTCATAGCTTGCAAAGTTATCTTCCCAACGATTTATAGTTCACGCCCTCCACAAACATGACAAGAGTCAATCCCCAGAAGTTAAACAAACCACATCCTCCCTGACTATTCCAGCCCCCAGCCATCTGCAGAAGCCTTGAGAAAATCCAGTTAGTAGTATAACCCAGAAGGTCAATAAACAGATTCTTTCAGACCTGTGCTATTTTGGAGTTGGAGCTAAAAGCCAGGCTGTGAGCTTTCTGAGGCTGTTGCTTCTCTCTATATAGCTGCACATTCATAAACTGTCTAAAGACGGCTCACAGCTATGTAGAATCTTCAGCTTTTCACACTTATTTGATATTTTCTAATTACAATTCCCCTCAGTGACAGACCGATTGAAATTCCTGTGATCCCTACTGGAGTTCTTTTGCAGGCTTCCTTTATCTACATAAACATTTCCTGTTCTCTTTTCTCATCCTCCCTCAGTGTCCTATAATGCTGTCCTATCATCTTTTGGGTTTTGTTTTCTTTTTGCCATTTCTTTCACTTGAGTCCAAATTGTTTGTCAGTGGTGACAGTTCTGTCTGTGATATTTCTTTCTTCAGAAGCGTATCGTGGCTTTTCACCAAGTGAAGAGCTTTAATTGTGTGTGCTACTAAAAGCTTTAGATAAAATGTGTAGCATGATGTTTAAAAGTCTTGACTGCCTCTTAATTTGACCAGAGCTGGGGCAGATCTAGTTCGTTGTGTTGTTATAATGGCACTGGTTTCTTCTGCGTGCTCACAACACGCAGAGGGTCCTTGTTGCACAAGAGAGCCTCTCAAAACTAAAATTAACTTCATTTTACCACTGTTTTTTCCCCAAAAAAAACTGCTAGGCTAGTATTGCAACCCTGTCGCAGGAGCTGTTCCAGAAGTTCTGCATCCTACCTTTTTGTAATCTATCTGTGCAAGCCACTTTTATGGACGGGTCACGATAGGGTTGTGCTTCAGATGCTTCACTGTTCAGGTGCTGCAATGCTCTGTGCTGTTCTGGTTTAGGGTGGAGCTTGCATTTGGACTCAGAAAGTTACATACCCCACAGTGAAAACCAAGGGAAAGACCAAGGATGGAAGTTTAGTTCTTTAAAGTCAAAAATGAGTATCATTTCAGTCATGATAAACCTCGTCCAGTCATATCATCCCCTCTCATCAAGTATCCTTGGAGTGGGCGGGAGGGAAATAGCAGGGTTGAACCCTATCCTATGGAGAGCTGAAAAGAGAAGGGCCTGGAGCCCCTCTGCTGTGAAGACAGGCTGAGGGAGCTGGGGTTCTTCAGCCTGGAGAAGGCTCTGGGACGACCTTAGAGCAGTTTTCCAGTACCTGAAAGGGGCTACAGGAGAGATGGGGAGGGACTCTTTGTCAGGGAGCAGGGCCATAGGACGAGGGGTAATGGTTTTAAATTTAAAGAGGGAAGATTTAGATGAGGCACCAGAAAGAAATTCTTTGCTGTGAGGGTGGTGAGATGCTAGAACAGGTTGCCCAGAGAAGCTGTGGCTGCCCCATCCCTGGAGAGGTTCAAGGCCAGGCTGGATGGGGTTCTGAGGGACCTGGTGTGGTGGGAGGTGTCCCTGCCCAGGGCAGGGGGGCTGGAACTGTTGAAGATCCCTTCCAAGCCATACCTTTCTATGATTCTAAGATCATTGTTCTAGTTTAAAACAGCTACTGAATATGGAGTCACTAAGCTAGAAATATGTTCTAACGATCCCATGTGCCTTTGCAGCTCAAGGGAAGCATAGCTGCATGGTGGGCTGGCTAACACTTCTAAGCAGCTTTCTGACCATTTTAAAAGATAAGAACATCCCCATCTTCCATCTCAGAAGCAGAGTCACGGGGGTGAATGCTCAGTGCCAAGAAGCAGGTTGGACTAAGATGGAAGGAGTGTAAGATGGCTTCATGGGTGTTAAAACTCTAGTCAGAATTAAGTATTACCTGAATGATGATATGCTTAATACGCTCTCATATATAATCTCTCCTTAGCAACTGATGGAAAGAGGGGAAAGTCGTGATTTCCTTGAAGTGCTGTACCATCTGTCAGCTCTACTCATCTTGTCTTCAAACCTATTTTGAGTTCGCTTCTTTTCTCTTTCTGACATTCACTGTCCCCAGGCTTGGCTGTAGTTGGAAGACTCTAATGGTCAGTACAGGTTATGAGATACCTGCAACTGTTCTTTTTAAAAATCTGAGATATCTCATCAAGTGACACCCCATTGTTGCAAATACTGACCACTGGCTTCCCACAAGGGGATGTCAAGCAAGGAAGATAACCAACAGTGAGATGGTTCAGAAGTATCTAGATACTTCTGCGGGAGCTGCAGATAGTTTTCATCTTGAGAATGACCCCACTGGTCCCAGAGAGCTTTCGTGGAAAAGCAGCCAGGTCTTAAGTTCATTTGTGTCAAAAGCTGCTGATAAACTTGCAGATTATATCAGAGATAAGAGGATCCTGTTGCTCAATGGTCTGTGTTCCTGTGAAAGGTGTGCATGACAGAACCTAGATTCTTAATATTCTTCTTGAACTCCAAAAAATACATGCATTATACAATGCAATAAATATGATTATTTTTTTTTACTATTTAAACATGGTTATTTTATTGGGTAAAATCTGGTTTATGTCTGTGGGAAGAAATCATGCAGCTTTATTAATTTTAGTTTGAGGTAGACATTTTTGGGGGGGGGGGGCTTTTTAATTTTCTTTTAGCAGTTGGTAGGACTTCACCTTAGAATTTAACTTTTTTGATTTCTCCACAGTGTTGCTTCAACAGAGCACTAACCCTCAAGGGGTTAAAATGACAAAAAAGGCACATTCTCATACAATCAGGATGCTAAACCCAGCTGAGCAAAGTAAAGCAGATGCAAGACAGCAGTAAAATATGCATCAAAGACAGAAGGGAAGGAATAAAGAAGTCAGTGTGCCGAACTGAGAAACTAAACAAACACTTTCAAAACAGAGCCCATGAGGGAAGCAAACGCACACCAGATAGAATGAGAAAAGAAAAGTCAGGCCTGGGCCATCCCCACTCACTGGTAGCACATGAAGAGAGTCAGCAAATGCAAACTGTACAACTGCATGGGCTTCTCCAAAGAGAAGCAGAGGGATCTAGACAGGCTGGATGAATGGGATGAGATTCACCAAGGCCAAGTGCCAGGTCCTGCCCTTGGGTCACCCCAACTCCCTGCAGCACTACAGGCCTGGGGCAGAGTGGCTGGAGCTGCCTGGCAGAAAAGGACCTGGGGGTGTTGGTGGCCTGTGGGCTGGACATGAGCCAGCAGTGTGCCCAGGTGGCACCAGCATCCTGGCCTGCATCAGAAACAGTGTGGCCAGCAGGAGTAGGGAAGTGATGGTGCCTCTGTAGTGGGCACTGGTGAAGACCCCACTTCAAGGGCTGTGTCCAGTTTTGGGACCCTTCCCACAAAAAAGACATTGAGGGGCTGGAGTGGGTCCAGAGAAGGGCAACAGAGCTGGTGAGGGGTCTGGAGAACCAGTCTTGTGAGGAGAGGCTGAGGAAGCTGGGGGTATTCAGCCTGGAGGAGGCTGAGGGGAGACCTTCTGGCTCTCTCCAACTCCCTGAAAGGAGGGTGTAGCCAGGGAGGGTTGGTCTCTTCTCCCAAGTCACAGGCCATGGGACAAGAGGAAATGGCTCCCAGTTGCCCCAGGGAAGGTTCAGGTTGGAGATCAGGAAAAATGTTTCTATGGAAAGGGTTGTGAAGGCTTGGAGTGGGCTGCCCAGGGCAGGGGTTGAGGCCCCATCCCTGGAGGGATTGAAAAGCTGGGTTGACATAGTGCTTAGAGACATGGGTTAGTGATGGGTTTTATCAGAGTTCTGTTGATGGTTGGACTCGGTGACCTTGACCTGAAAGGTCCCTTCCAACCCAGACAGTTCTATGATTCTAATTCTAAGAAAGGCTTGATTTTCAGAAATGGAATTTTCTGCTTCCCGTTAAGCAGCAGCAGCAGATTGCTTTGTCAAAGTCAACCTCTCCAAAAAGTTGAGGGGAATACCAGAATGTGGTTTGGTGTTTTGTCTTCTGAGGAGATGTTTATCCATGCTAATTGGGGGTAATTGGAAAGAAATCATTACACGTTGCCTGTGGAACTCCAACATTTATATTTCGCACTGTGTTAGGTGCTGGCAATAGAGTGGAAGTAACTTAATGCTGGTGGTTCCAGGGGAGGGAAGCTGGGAAGCTGGGAAGCTGGGGTGGGAAACGCCAGGAATAGCTAATGCAGGGAGTAGCTACTCAGAGCATAAGTCCCAAAGCGTGGTTGTTCCACACGCACCTGGAGCAGGACATGCACGCACCTGCACATGTGTAGGTGTGCACACACCGCTGCCATGCAGACACCGAAGCAAGGGGCAGGAAAACTGGAGAAGAGACCAGCTTAAGTGCTTTGAGCCCGTGTTCACACGTGTCAGGCCTCTGTCCCACACCCACCCACACGGACCTCTTTTTGTCCACTTTGCTAGTCTTGAAAAATCTGAGGAAGGGCCCTGGCACATGGGAAGAACTTAGTGGTTTGTTAAAGGTCTTAGGAGCTGGTATGCTTTTTGAAATCCTCTGTTCAGTGTGCTCCCAGCCTAGAATGCATACTCAGGTATGTTTTGCAAATAGAAATCGAAATAAATGGATAGTGAGAAGGAGCCTGCTGGCAGATTTATATTATCTATAGAATCATAGAATGGCTAGAGTTGGAAGGGACCTTCAAGATCATTGAGTTCTAATCCCCCTGCCCTGGGCAGGGACACCTCCCACCACACCAGGTCCCTCCAAGCTCCATCCAGCCTGGCCTTGAACCCCTCCAGGGATGTGGCAGCCACAGCTTCTCTGGGCAACCTGGGCCAGGGTCTTCACCACCCTCACAGCAAAGAATTTCTTCCTTGTATTTAATCTAAATCTACCCTCTTTCAATTTAAAACTGTTACCCCTCATCCTATAGCTACAGCCCTTGATCAAGAGTCTCTCCACATCTCTACTGTAACCCCCTTCAGGTACTGGAAGGCTTTTAAAAGGTCTTCCTGGAGCCTTCTCTTCTCCAGGCTGAACAATCCCAGCTCCCTCAGCCTGTCTTCATAGCAGAGGTGCTCCATATAGGGTTTTATTCTTCTTCTAGTGAACACAGAGTTTTTCAGAGGAGAGTAGCCAGGGCTCAGGACGTAGAAGAACAAAGCAGCAGAACCAGGGGAGCAGGGAGTGACATCCTCTGCCACCAGCCCAGCAGCTATTACTAAAATTGTCATACGGAGGCAGCAGTAATGTACTCTGAACTCAGGAAGATCTCTCATATAACACAGAGATGGAACTAAGAAAATTTTAAAAGCTGTGTTATTTTAAAGGATAACGAATAAAGACCCGTGTGCCTTGTGCAAGCAGATACCCAAAAAGGTAAACTGAATAAACCCATCACTTCACATCGCTTTCAGTTCTTCTTCCATAATTCTCACAGCCAGAATAACTTCGTGGGAAAGCAGTACAGGTCACCAATGTAGCAGAAAGCTGAATGTCAGATGGTGAGGGGGGAAAAAGTATAAAATTCATCAGTGGCTGTAAAATTATCAAGTGAATCAGAGGCTTGCGCTTCCCTGAAGCAGATGTCATCTACAACCAGCTCTCACAGCATTTGAGCAAGGGGACCTCCTGATGCAAACAAGGCAACGCGCAACGAAGTTCAAGCAAAGACCTGTTGCCGAGGGGTGGAAAGGTTTAAGCACAACAACCGCCCCAGCTCAACAGCACAAATCCTGTGAAGACTTAAACAGAAAGGGGCAATTACTGCCTTATGTTCCAGTTCTAATCCTAAATTATAGGTTAGTTTTCTAATGAGGGGGAACGTTGCTGGAGACAGCTGTGGTGGATGGGAGGGAACACGGCTCTAATTACAGATCCTTACGCGTCGGTGACAGAAGTTCCCAAACTCCGAGGAGAAACACCTTCATAATGTTTGGGGTTTTCTGCGGAATCAAATAACACTTCCAATTTGCAATGGTATGAAACCATTCCAGCAGCAGAGCCTTTACACCAGGTCACAGCCCTACCTTGTGCGTGATTGGAGGTGGAGTAAATTGGCAGAGATGAGCTAGTGCACTGGGATCCTGACTCAGACTGGGGGTACAATGATGGTGGTCAACTAGAGAAATGCAAGACGTGGCAGAAGTAATCAAGGAAGAGAAAACAAATAAAGAAAACAAGGAGACAAAGTCCTAGACTGAATACCCTGGGGTACATCAGGAAGAGTGTGATCAGCAGGTGGAGGGAGGTCATCCTCCATCTCTACACAGTCTGCCCTAGGAAGGCCCCATCTGGAGCACTGGGTCCAGTTCTGGGCTTCCCAGTTCAAGAAGGACAGGTAACTGCTGAAGAGGGTGCAGCAGGGGGCTACCAAGATTATTAGGGGCACCTGGAGCATCTCTCTAACAAGAAAAAGCTGAGGGATTGAGTCTTTGTAGCCTGGAGAAGAGAAGGCAGGGGCAGGAGGGGAAGGGGAAGGGGAAGGGGAANTCCAAACCCACCTGGACATGTTCCTGTGGTACCTGCTCTGGGTGGACCTGCTTTGGCAGGGGGCGTAGGACTAGATGATCTCCAGAGGTCCCTTCTAACCCCACAGCATTCTGTCATTCTGTGATTTGATGTGGCAAAGTCAAACCAAACTCATTCGTTCTTTCAGGATTATTGCCAGCAGCAAGGGTGCTGGGTGTTTCATATTCTTTCTCATTACACAGAGCATCTTACTGGAAAGACTGGGAAAACACTTCTTGACTTAACAGGGGTTTGGTTTTATTTTTTTGCCTTTGCCAGCTATACAGTCAGACAGTTGTTTACAACATGTGGTCTACAGGCTGCTAGGGATTGGCAGATGCAGCTCCAAGGGCTGCAGGAGAGGTAAATAATGAGCAAGCTGTTGTCTCGCCCCTGTCCAAGAGTCTGCATCTCTCCTGCAAAGTTTAAAAAAGGGATCTACAAGTGAGGAAAGCTCAAAACCACTGCTCGGACACTACTATTACTATGACATGAAAAGCAAGGGATGGTATTTTTCCAATTAGTACTTCCGTGGATGACCCACCTTCTAGTACCGTCGTATGTGGGTATTTCTTCAGAGTAGCTGTGGCTCAGCCGGTACACAGAACAAGAACTGGTCATGTAATGAGCAATAGTCAGGTATTTGTGTTCACCTGGCTGTTTAAAGGGGCTTCAGACTTCACTGTGCTGTATTCTTTTATTCTGCTCTGAAGGAAGTATGGTTTCTTCCCCACGGTACTTTTAAAGTGACATTTAATGCTATAAAATCTAAGTACTTCACAAGTATTAATGTGCTTTTTAATAAAACTCCAAGGTGAGGAGAGAAAAAATGGGTGAAAAGATAAATTATTTTTTGGCATCCAATTTGAGATATTAAAGCCTTACCATTCTAAGCCCTTAACATTGTATTTTTTTGTGTCCACTAAAAACAGCCCCCATGGACTTTTAATTATAGCTTTGAATGCTGAGCACTTTCTCACATCAGGAGAAATCAAGGAAATTAGGACCTTCCAGGTAACCGCATGCAAAGTTTGCCTGGTGTGCAAGGAGTTCTGGAACACTGAGTCCAAAGGAGCCTATAAACCCTAGGGACCACATACCCACACCATGTCTTCTCCTTGCCCTCAGCTTTAAGTCCTGTACCTTTGGCTGAGCCAATCCTCACCTCCACTTCATAAACTTCCCACCTGGTCCTAATCTTCTTGCTCAGCAAATCCTTGGTCCTAGTAAATCCAAGATAAGTGGACTGCAGACAACAGCCCCATGCGCAGCTCGTTGCCTGGACCAGTGCCGTCATCCTCACTCTGGCTCAGCATCACTGTCCCCACTGCCTTTCTCCTCTTCTTCCCTGGCACCTGTGGTGGGTTCAGCCCCAGGGTCTGCTTGTGGACTCTTCTCAGGTCCCCCAGCTCTGATGCGGCCTTCCCAGCTCCTTGCAGTTTGCTTCAGGTGCCCAGCTTTCTCCCCCATCTCAGCTGCCAGTTGAAACCTTTCATCCTTCCCCCTGCTCTGGGGTCCAATTTCCCCTGCTCTGAGGTTCCTTGCCCCAGGCAGCTTCCCCAACCCCTTCCCTAGCCCTAGCCAGGAAGGCTGGAAACCAGGCTGTGCCCCCGCCCTGGCTCATGAAGTGTGACCTGCCACAGGGGCTTGTAACAACTGTATGGGGGGGTGGTGGTGGGGAGGACAATAATTAAATTTGGATAGGGGTGTGGTCAAGGCAGACAAAATCATGGGGCGGGTTAGCTGCTAAAATTGTAAAGGTTTCTGTTGAACACATGTGAGCTGCGAACTTTCAAAGGGCTCTCTCTGTGCCTGAGCTCAACGTGCTGAAAAGAGAGAGCCCTTTCAGAAAGACGCCCTTCCTCCCTCCTCCCTCCACAGCCTCCTGACTGTGAAGGCCAAACCCTCGCTCCAAACCCCTCTGACCCGAGCAAGAAACACGTTTCACTTGTATCCTGGGTCTGAAAAGCACAGCCACGTGTACATATGTGTGTCCAATGTGGCCAGACAGGTCTGAAGGGCTCGGTTCTAAGGAGCTGGATTCAGACAGAGCAACAGTAAAGCAGTGGATGTGGTCAATCTTGACTTCAGTAAAGCATTCGACACTGTCTTTCACAGCATCCTTGCAGCCAAACTGAGGAAGCGTGGCCTGGACAATCAGGTAGTGAGGTGGGGTGTGAACTGGCTGAAGGATAGAAGCCAGAGTTGTGGTCAATGGGACAGAGTCTAGTTAGAGGCCTGTACCTAGTGGAGTTCCTCAGGCATCTGTACTGGGCCCAGTATTATTCAATATATTCATCAACGACTTGGATGAGGGAGTAGAGTGCACTGTCAACAACTTTGCTGATGACACCAAACTGGGAGGAGTGGCTGACATGCAAGAAGGCTGTGCTGCCATCCAGTGAGACCTGGACAGGCTGGAGAGTTGAGTGGGGAGAAATTTAATGAGCAATAACAAGGGCAAGGGTAGAGTCTGGCATCTGGGCAAGAACAACTCCAGGTACCAGTACAGATTGGGAACTGACCTGTTGGAGAGCAGCGTAGGGGAAAGGGACCTGGGGGTCCTGATGGGCAGCAGGATGCCCGTGAGCCAGCACTGTGCCCTTGTGGCCAAGAAGGCCAATGGCATCCTGGGGTGTATTAGAAGGGGGGTGGTTGGTAGATGGAAAGAGGTTTTCCTCCCCCTCTACTCTGCTCTGGTGAGACCCCATCTGGAATAGTGTGTCCAGTTCTGGGCCCCTCAGTTCCAGAAGGACAGGGAACTGCTGGAGGGAGTCCAGGGCAGGGCTACAAAGCTGATGCAGGGAGTGGAGCATCTCCCATAGGAGGAAAGGCTGAGGGAGCTGGGTCTCTTTAGCTTGGAGAAGAGGAGACTGAGGGGTGACCTCATTCATATTTATAAATATGTAAAGGGTGAGTGTCAGGAGGATGGAGCCAGGCTCTTCTCAGTCACGGCCAATGACAGGACAAGTGGCAATGGGTGCAAGCTGGAACAGAGGAGGTTCCACTTAAATATGAGGAAAAACTTCTTCACAGTGAGGGTGAGGGAACACTGGAACAGGCTGCCCAGAGAGGTTGTGGAGTCTCCTTCTCTGGCGACATTCCAAACCCGCCTGGACATGTTCCTGTGTGACCTGCTCTAGGTGTTCCTTCTCAGGCAGGGGGATTGGACTAGATGAGCTTTCAAGGGCCCTTCCAGTCCCTGAGACTCTGTGATTCTGTGATAACTGGCTGGAAACTGGGCCTTGTAAAGAGCTAACACCTGGAGCCACCAGCCTCACCTACAGAGACCCATTTCATTTGGGGAAATTTATACTGAAGCTGGTTTTGGGCAGCCTGCAGCAAGCAGGCTTTTGTTTTATCCTCCTCCCCATGTTAATTGTGACAGACACAGCCTGACATCATTGTAATCTGGGCACCAGCTAGTTAGGAGGGGAATTACAGCCACACCAGCGCCTACCTTTCATCTGACTCCTTTTTGCTCTTTGATCTTTTTAGCTGGGTAATTAAGAAGCTTGAATCAGCACCATGCCGAAATGTGTTATGCCTTTTTCCTTACCTGTGACCCTCAGGAAGAGCATCCAGTGTCCTTGTCTTCAGTAAGAAACTCACCACTCATGAGTGTCTCAGCTCTGTTCATTTAGGTGACTGTATAAATGTGCGCTGTGTTCTGCTACGGACCCTCCTCTGTCTGCAGTTCCTATTTCAAGATGAATTGAGGCAGGGGGTGGGGGAAATAAAAATATGAGCCTTGACATCACTTTTTGCAAAGGAAGCAAATGCTCTCCTCCCTCACATCTAAATGAATGGCCTTTTAAGGTGACTGCTGAATTAAATTCCTGAGTGATTAAATCAACAGGCATCAGAAGGTTCTTATTTCCGAAAAAGAAGCTGGAGGATAAAAAAAACCCCAAACCCATATAACAAACACCCAGCAGTGTGATTGCAAGGCTGAGATCCGAACAGGAGCTGTTTCCACTGGCTCAACCAAGATACTTTAGTAGTAGTAGTAATGGAGCTCCGTGTGTATTCTGAGCCTCCTAAGCTTCTCTAACATAAGATGTGCATTTAGTTGAGGTACTGAAATGCCTCACTAAGAAGAAAGATGGTCGAAACCCCAAGTACATCTTTCTTATATCATACGTTACATATTTCTGATGTATTTCAGGCAGTACTGTGTGCAGCCAGCACCAGTCTTTCTATCTATAATATGCCTGGAAGGTATGCAGCTAAAACCCAGATTCTGTGAAGACCCAAAGTACCCTAAGACAGAGTAAAAATAATCTCATTAAGGACATGGTGCATGTCTGGACATTCTCAGTATAGAAGCTCTACCCAAGCACAGGCTCTACCCTTGCAGGGGGAAGTGCCAGTGAATCCAACACACGGAAATGAAACAATCTCCCTGTAATCTTGGGGGAGGAGGGAAAGAAAGAGCCAAAGACCTCTGTGAAAGCCTTAAACTCCCTAAAGCGCAGGAGGTCATCAGTGGTTGATGAACACTGCCTGTCCACTTTTCTACCATTTTTCACAGGGATATCACAGAAAGAGAAGAACACAACAGCTGTGGAATGTCATGCCAGGTTTTTTTTACCCCCTCCTTATTGCTGCTGCCCCAATGTATCTCCAAATCTGGGTCTCCACCAGGCTTCATATGACAGGATGAGGGGCAGTGGCTTCAAGCTGGAGAAGAGCAGCTTTAGATTGGATATTAGGAATAGGTTCTTTACTCTGAGGGTGGTGGAGCACTGGACCAGGTTGCCCAGGGAGGTGGTTGAGGCCCCTTCCCTGGAGATCTTCAAGGGGAGGCTCAAGGAGGCCCTGGGCAGCCTGGTCTAGTTGGGGGTGTCCCTGCTGACTGTGGAAGGGTCGGACTAGATGACCCTAGAGGTATCTTCCTGGGGGGAATGGCCTGGACCATTCTATGATTCCCTTCATAGTGTCTTCCATTGTTGGGAAGAGTTTGAGGGCAGGAGAGCTACTGTTAGGCGGGGGTTGTTTTTTCTGTTTTATTATGACACCAACCCGACTTGCTTTAAGTAAGGTTAGACCCACACCGTGATAAAACACTGATGTCTTATCTTAATTGCCGGTGATGGTGCTACACCAGAGATAAGTGAATGGTAAGGGAGGGTGGCTAATTTAGACAAGCCTCCATCTACAGGAAGGAAGGGAATGTGACACCTCCGCAGGACTGTAGTTTTAAACTAAATGAGGCAGAAAGCAGCAATTTTCTTTTTTTTTTTTTGAACATAATTCCTCCTCCTATCGCCGATTTACAGGTGGTAAATGAATTAGTTGGACGGTTCAAAGAGGGAACTGAATGATGGCTTGAAGACCTTGCCTGCTTTAGTCACTTCAGTGGACTATGAAGGGCATTGGGGCCAGGTTATCACGACAGGCAGGGGGATGCTGCAGTCGAAGCTACTTTCTGTGTCATAACCTGGAGCTAACACTGAATGGGATGTCTCGGCAGGGGATGTGACAGCACCACACTCTTTTAACTTCTCCCGTCTTCTTTGCTCTCTGTCTGCTAAAAGAGTGAATTCTGAGTTTTGGACCCTACGTCTGCTTTATTCATAGCAACGACAACACTTCCCTCGGATTTGCTAAAACGCAAGTCTTTAATTTAGAACAAGGAACATGGATCTCCCCTCCTGACGTTTTACTTCCAAGACTGACTGAAATTTAGAAGCAAGCATCTTTGTCAGCAGCAGGGCTTCTTGATGGCCCTTCCCATCTTGGAGCCTCCAAACTCTGGCTGAGCAACCCATGACCTTTGCTAGCAATCACCAGGAAAGCACTGAAGGAAAAAAATTGTCGACTGATGACTCACCCGACCACAGTTTGGTTGCTTTATCATTTTTTAATGCTGCTGATGGGAAGATATTTTCTATTGTGAGCAGCTTGCTTTCCTGCTCCATAGGAACAATGATCCGTAAGTATTTCCTGAGGGAGTGGCTTCTCCTTAAGTGAATTTTCTGGTCTCTTAGCTCTTGGAAGGCCAACTGAATTAACCATCACCCAGTTACTTATTACCTTCCTGTTCCCTCTCGCCTTTTCAACACCTACTTGAATGCAGAGGGCTTCTCAGAGGACACAGGCACTTGGAAGCAGGGTGTGCCTGATGAAAAGGCCTCCATAAATCAGCAGTGGAAGAGGGAAGAGCAATCAAGGGCCACATGTGGAGGAGAGCCTGGGGGACTGCACGTGAAAGGGAGCAACATTGCGGGTTCAGTCCTAGCTCTGCCAACATTCAGTGCGAACCCCAGCTTGGAACGGCCACAGCCGACAATGAGTGTTGCAGCAGAGGACTTCTTCCTGCCCTCATCAGAAACAGCAATCGGGGCTTCTTAAGAAAGCAAAGGCACAACACCAGTCAAGGTTTACCTACTGGGGCAGGAGGCCCAAAGCCGCTACGTTCTTCTCCATTTATGGAAGCCTTCGGCGAGGACTCCTCTCCCCTGACGGTGACAGCCTGCAGTGTTTCAGGGCAAGCACAGCTGGGCGGTCTGCAGGCAGAGCTGCACCTGCTAGACTGCTAAGAAGAAAAACAAGACGTGTTCTGACAAAGACAAGGGAGATTTGTGTGACCAGTGATGGACCTCGTGGCCAAAAGAGTTTGTTAAGACCCTCCTGTGTGACCTCCCACGTTGACCACCCCTTGACTCCTGGTGGGGTGATAGAAAGTCGTTTAAGATGACACCAAGCCTATTGAAATGGGTCTGATCTAGCGGTGAGTCTGGGTAAATATGTGTGTGTGCCTTGAGGCTGGTGGGGTAGAAGAGATGTCAGTCCCAGTGCATAGCTCGCTATTGTCCCTTTCTCTGCTCCCAAGAGGCTGGGAGAAGCAGCTGTATTGCAGGGATGCCAACCATCAGCAAAATACAGCAATTGTTTGATGAGTTTAACGCTCTTTATCTCCTAATTTATTTACCAGGGGCATGCGTAATGCACAGTGAAAGCCACTTTGCTGAGGAGAAAAGTCTTAAAAACACCCTTCCATTTTCTACTGTGTTGTTTCTTATTAAATAATTTTTTTATGGTTTAGAAAAATAAGGCTTTATTTTAAAAAAAACCAAACAGTGGAGGGGGAGACTGAAGTACCTCCTCAGCTCAAGCTGACAGAAGAAAGCAGCAGGTAATGGAGAGAGGGTCAGCCAGGGCTCATCTTCTTTTCCTAATTACTTAACCCAGCAAGGATGGGTACCCCCTTGCCATGGAAACCTTCGGTCCCTGCCCTAAAGGCTGGTCAGAGGATCACAGGATGCTATGGGGTTGGAAGGGACTTCTGGAGATCATCTAGTCCAACCCCCCTGCCAAAGCAGGTCCACCCACAGCAGGTCCCACAGGAACATGTCCAGGTGGGTTTGGAATGTCTCCAGAGAAGGAGACTCCACCACCTCTCTGGGCAGCCTCTGCCAGGGCTCTGCCACCCTCACAAGGAAAGTAGTTCCTCCTCATGTTGAGACGGAACTTCTTATGTTCCAGTCTGTGCCCATTCCCTCTTGTCCTGTCACTGGGCACCACTGAAAAAAGACTGGCCCCATCCTCCTGACACCCACCCTTGGAGTATTTACAGGTGTTGATCAGATCCCCCCTCAGCCTTCTCTTCTCCAGACTAAAAAGACCCAAGTCCCTCAGCCTTTCCTCCTAAGAGAGATGTTCTAGTCCCTTTGTCATCTTTGTGGTCATCTGCTGTACCCTCTTCAGCAGTTCCCTGTTCTTCGTGAACTGGGGAGCCCAGAAGTGGACCCAGTGCTCCAGATGGGGCCCCCCCAGGGCAGAGCAGAGGGGCAGGATGACCTCCCTCCACCTGCTGGTCACACTCTTCCTGATGCCCCCCAGGATGCCATTGGCCTTATTGGCCACAAGGGCACATTGCTGGCTCATGGGCATGATCTCCGCGCAGACGTGTGGCAGCTGCTGGCTTGGTATGTGCCAGTTCAGGTACCGCTGTCTCCTTCGGGTGTACCTGGAAGGGCTGGCACCCCACGGCAAGCGCTGCCAACCTCTGCCCCAAGTAGAATTAATTGCAGGCTACGGGCCTGCTGTGGAGCAGATAAGAGGGATGTAGAAAAGCAAGGGAGGCCAGACAGCGTTAGATAAATGGCGGTGAGAAAGCCTGCATTAACAACCCCAATGTAGCTATGTTTCCTGAAAAGAGAGTGAGGAATTCTCTGGTGTGGGCATACTTCTTGTTGGCCAAATAGCATTCTGAATTCCTCAGTAATCAGGCAGGAAGTGGTAAAATCCATCACACAAAATGACCAATATTTTTTTTTCCCCAATATCAAAAATATAATTTAGGTCAGAACTAGTAGAGAAAAAACAATCTGTGACCAGTCAGATTTATTTTTTCAGCCACACCAAATTTGTCAGTGAAGTACAGCAAATGGAATTTCTCCATTCAAAAATGTATTTAAAAACCTTTTTTTTCAGTCCAGATGAGTACTTTATACCTTATGGGGCCATTCTTCATAAGGACTCGCTGCTCTTCTGAAAGTTTGCACAAATAGAAATTATATTTTAGTATTTTCCCAGTCAAGTAATTAGAGGGAAAAGCAGAAGTTCCATCTCAACATGAAGAGGAACTTCTTTGCTTGTGAGGGTGGCAGAGCCCTGGCAGAGGCTGCCCAGAGAGGTGGTGAAGTCTCTGTCTCTGGAGACATTCAAACCCACCTGGACACGTTCCTATGGGACCTGCTGTGGGTGGACCTGCTTTGGCAGGGGGTTGGAGGAGATGATCTCCAGAAGTCCCTTCCGACCTCATAGCATTCTGGGAATCCATGTTTCTGTACCCCAGGATTGTGCTACCAACAAACAAACAGCTGGTGTTTTTACCACAAGCCAACACAAAACATGTGAAGTAACTTCTGATTTAATTTCGTCACGTTGTGAGCTTATTCGGTTTGGTTTCCCCCATGACGGAAGTCAAAGTGCTGACTCTGTGTCACAACAGGTGTAGAGCCTTGTGCCTGCCTTCCTCGTGGGTGGCTCTTCTCAGAACCTTCTACCCAGATTTTCCACCTTGTCCCTGTTTTGGAGGAGCTCTGCCTTTTCTCCGACAAGTGGAAGCCAGCAGAATAACACTGCAGTTCCTTCCAGCTTCTTCCCTTGCAGACAGAGAGGAAGGAGGATGCTAGCTGAGTAACTTCTCCCCATTGTGCCCCAGAGGTTTTAGGCACCTTGCCATATCCAGATGGTATCAAAAATGGAATCATGTTATAAATAAACAGTGAATTAACAGCAGTCTGGGTGAATGTATGCTGTGGTTCAAGACTGGAACATTCAAGGGAATGTTTTCGGTTTGTGCTTTGTTAATGTTTTATCACGTTGGGGTTTTTATTTAAGTCTTCCAGTGCTGTCTCTTCCTTTTGCTGAACCTTAGCTACAGAATTTGAATACCCTTGGGTGCACAGTCTTCCCTCTGTGTTGAAAGGAGAAGCCACGTGGCTGGCACAAGGGATTAAAACATCCTGTGTTAAAAACCTGTGTCACTCTTGCAACTGGGTGCATTTATGCAACAAGACATCAGTAGGTGATGGGTTCACCTAAGGAGACACTAACTTGAAACGACGCTTTTTGTGTAGCCATGGTGATTATGAATGCTCTGAAAAAAGGGCTTCTTTGCCAATTGTAGGCCAAGAGAAGCAAATACTGTTCTCTCAGGAAAAACGCTCAGCAAATATAGAGTGGTCTTATTCCCTTACATGCCGTCACAAAAACCAGCAGCTTGTTTATTCCTTGGAAGTTACACGCAGTATAGGTTGGGAACTGACCTGTTGGAGAGCAGCGTAGGGGAAAGGGACCTGGGGGTCCTGATGGGCAGCAGGATGCCCGTGAGCCAGCACTGTGCCCTTGTGGCCAAGAAGGCCAATGGCAGCCTGGGGTGTATTAGAAGGGGGGTGGTTGGTAGGTGTAGAGAGGTCCTCCTCCCCCTCTACTCTGCTCTGGTAAGACCCCATCTGGAATAGTGTGTCCAGTTCTGGGCCCCTCAGTTCCAGAAGGACAGGGAACTGCTGGAGGGAGTCCAGGGCAGGGCTACAAAGCTGATGCAGGGAGTGGAGCATCTCCCATAGGAGGAAAGGCTGAGGGAGCTGGGTCTCTTTAGCTTGGAGAAGAGGAGACTGAGGGGTGACCTCATGAATGTTTATAAATATGTAAAGGGTGAGTGTCAGGAGGATGGAGCCAGGCTCTTCTCAGTGACAGGCAATGACAGGACAAGTGGCAATGGGTGCAAGCTGAAACAGAGGAGGTTCCGCTTAAATATGAGGAAAAACTTCTTCACGGTGAGAGTGACAGAACACTGGCAGAGGCTGCCCAGAGAGGTTGTGGAGTCTCCTTCTCTAGAGACATTCCAAACCCACCTGGAGGCATTCCTGTGTGACCTGCTTTAGGTGTTCCTGCTCCGGCAGGGGGATTGGACTAGATGAGCTTTCAAGGTGCCTTCCAGTCACTGAGATTCTGTGTCATTCTGTGATACATTGGATCTTTTGAATGTCCATAAATGCTGCTTTAGCCTGCTTTCTGCCAAATGCATAGGCTTGGGCTACAAACCTTTCTAAAGGGTTACTTCTCCATTTATCTGCTACGGACAGCTCAGAGCACTCATAGATCCATAACCATGAAAATCCAGTGATCCCCAGTTCTTCCACACAGAATTCCAACTGCTGCCTTTGCTCTCTGGATTCAGCCACAACAGAGTTACGGAGTCATCCATCCATCCATCCATCCATCCATCCATCCATCCATCTATCCATCCATCCCTCCAGGAAAGAATATTAATAGCGTTGAGGTACATTCACAACAAACACCTTCTGCTGTTATCAAACAGATCAACCTGCATTTGGTATGTAGTTATGCCTTAAAACCATTTATTTACTGTCTAGTTATGATTCATGGAACTATATGTTACTGCCAAGTGAATTCCATTACCATGGGGATATTTGTAGACATTTTAAATAGTTGAGATAAATACAATAAACTAGAAAAATGCCAAGAAATAAATGGATGTAAAATGGGAGATTGCTGGCCCCAAACTGGAATTCAATACACGGAATTTTTGGAACAGCACACAGCAGTAACTGCATAAGAAAATGCTGTGATTCTTTTTCCAATACAAGTGGTGAAAACACTTTTTAAAGAAGGTTACCACGGGCAAATATTTGCTTCCTACGCGACTGAACCCTCTTTCAGTAACAGTTCTTCAGGTAGATATTCCAAGGGAATAGAGGATGCAAATAAATGGAAATGTCATGTCCACTAGGCTGCTTCTGTCGCAGTGTCTTTGGTGAAGATGAGCAATATCTGAAAACAGGCAAGGGCATTACAAATACTAGCATATGCATAAGACACGGTGTCATGCAACTTGTCATTCCCTGGATAAAAGAAATTAAAAAAAGGGGGTTTATTTAGCGTATTAGATGAGGGGGGCGTTGCCTTGCACTCTGTAGAGCGCAAGATTAACTATCAGAAAATGCTCTCTGTGAATGAGCAAACAGCTCACACTTCACATCTAGTCATCCACTGCTTTTAACCATGATATTTACAGAACGTCAGGCACTACATTAGGCTGTTAGGAACAAAAGGAAAGAAAAAGAGCAAAGAGTTGGCAAAGAACTTAGAAACATTCTGGGTAGGAAAAGTCCATGGTGCCCATTAGTCTCGGGACATCTAATGACCCCATGATCCAGGAGTGGGAAAAAAACCCTGTTGTTTCATAAAACACATCCATGATATTATGCAAATAAGCCCAACCCTAATTTTTCTACGCTACCACAGACTATCTGTGTTGCATTAAAATGTACACACTGGAAGAAGTGAGGCTGGACTCTGGCTCTGTAACAAGCACACCATTTCTTCAAAAACTCTCTAACGCTCTTTTTTTACAATAATACAGGAGCTTTTCTTATCTGGAAGACCAAGTCTATGTCTTGGATTATGCTAATGCTTTGAAATAAGATCTTGAAATACTCTCGGCTTCTGTAGTGGCTTCATCATCCAAAAGATGTTTATCTCCCGTTAGGAATCCTGAACATCTATGTAACACATTCTCTCATAACACTGTTTCTGGTATTGCTGGGTTCGTCACAGCAAAATCACGGAGTGCTGTTCTCCTTCCCTAAAAAAAAAAGCAGTTTGGCGTGATGTAATTCAGGATACAAATAGGAAGGAGTAAATGGAATTAAGCTGCATTGTTTTCCACATTATAGATTAATTAGCTGCACTGAACTAGAATGTGCTTTAAGTGTTTCTCTACTGCCACCACATTCCTATTTTTATCTTGCATCATAGTTTTCTTAGAAAACATAGTTTTGAGATATTTTGTTTCCTGGGAACAGACAGATTTGACTTCTAGGAGAAGGTATAACCAACTGCAAGATTCCCACCAGAATCACTGGCAGTGGGCTTCAGCCAGTTCCACTGTAAACAGACACTAATCCTTACACATAGCTTAAAAAAAAAAATTACTTTTTTTACTTACAGTTAAATGTTTTCTATCACCTTTTGTTGCAAGGGAGGAGTGCCTCTGTTGGATTAACTAGAGCTACATGCATAGGGGTGTTCAGCCTAACGGCCGCTGCTTGATAAACTGTCACTACAGCCCAAAAGCCAGGTACAAATAAGCTGTCCTCTGACAAAAGCAGGAGATAAAGCAGTGAACCGTAAAGATGGTATTCAGTGATTCTAGCCCAAGGGTTCAGCAGCTTTCAGTACCTGGAGGGGGATACAGGAGAGATGGGGAGGCACTCTTGGTCAGGGAGTGGAGCCATAGGATGATGGGTAATGGTTTTAAATGGAAAAAGGGGAGATTCATACGAGATATTAAGAACTTTTTTGCTGTGAGGGTGGTGAGACCCTGGAACAGGTTGCCCAGAGAAGCTGTGGCTGCCCCATCCCCAGAGGGGTTCAAGGCCAGGCTGGCTGGGGCTTGGAGGGACCTGGTGTGGTGGGAGGTGTCCCTGCTGAGGGCAGAGGGGTTGGAACTGGATGATCTTGAAGGACCCTTCCAACTTAAACCATTCTGTGATTCTACCTGGTTTTAAGCTGGAAACTAAAGATCAAAAGTGCATGGAATATCTGAAATTGCAAAGTGCAACTGAATATCTGAAATGTGACTTTTGGGAAGTGCAGGATGCATGTTGTGTTGCCAAAGCTCCAGTAATTTTGTTCATGCAAGGCAATTGGTCAGAAAACCCAGGAAGGTTAGTCTTACTACCTTGGGCAAGCTCTGTGGGTATGCAAGGCAGATCAGACAGGTGTGGAGGTTCAAGTCCTCTTCTCTCATGAAGTGCTGCGCTCTTGCTGTGGTCACGATAAGTGATTCATTTAGCTTAATCAACTCATTGAAGTGACAGGTGCAGCCTCAGAAGTGTGGATCCGGGAGCCAGGTCACCTGCAGGTAAGAGGAGGAAGCACTTGGAAGCGGTTGATTTGGGACCTGCCTACCCAGAAAGGAGCAGGGTTCAGGCTGGTCCAACTTCTGGTATGAAGGGAGAGATCCATCACTTTGGGATGAGTTTGGAGAGAACTCCAGATTGCAGGTAGCCCAGTAACCATGTCAAAAGCTGCAGCCACATTAGCACAGGTGACAAGGTGACAAAAGTGATGGAAAATGGCAGTAAGTAGCACAATCCGCAACAGCGCGCTTCAGTTGTTCGACATTTATACCCACGGCCTTGTACATGGCACGGTGCGACCTCAACTGTGACTGTTGTAACACTGGCAAGGACAAGGCCTGATTCAGCATCTCTAGGGTGATGGAGGTGTCCTTTAACCCAAAGGGGACAACTGGAAAAGACAAAGCTGGGCTGCTGGGAGTGCAGCGGCGCAGGGTACCCACTACCTCATTGTTATCAGAACCTGTCATTGACTTGACTTTTTTGAATAAACAGTGTTCAGATATGAGCCTGGCAACTGCACATACAGAAGCAATGCAGCTGTTTCCATTCTGTGGTATCTTACTGTTATTTATTCTACATATTTTACTTCTGGAATGAAAAAAAACCCCATTTGTCTAGCGTTTATGCAGGAAATTAATTTTAAGGGCCATGAAGATGCTCAGAGGGCTGGAGCACCTCTGCTATGGAGACAGGGTGAGAGAGCTGGGATCGTTCAGCCTGGAGAAGAGAAGGCTCCAGGGAGAACTTAGAGTCCCCTCCAGTACCTGAAGGGGGCTACAGGAGAGATGGGGAGGGACACTTTGTCAGAGAGCAGAGCCACAGGACGAGGGGTAATGGTTTTAAACTGAAAGAGGAGAGATTTAGATGAGATCTCAGGAAGAAATTTTTTGCTGTGAGGGTGGTGAGACCCTGGAACAGGTTGCCCAGAGAAGCTGTGGCTGCCCCATCCCTGGAGGGGTTCAAGGCCAGGCTGGATGGGGATTGGAGGGACCTGGTGTGGTGGGAAGTGTTCCTACCCAGAGCAGGGGGGGTTGGAACTGGATGATCTTGAAGGTCCCTTCCAACTCTAACCATTCTATGGTTCTATGCACTGGTTTATTAATGATTACACACCAGGATACAGAGAAAGCCTCTTGGGGGTTTACCAGAGACCTGCCCAACCCCAACGGAGTTTACTTATTAACAAATAAACAAACGGAGAACTGGAATTGTAGTGCGCGCGCTGCACGCTTGCTCCTGGTGCATGCCAGCAGCCACTGCCGGCAAGTAGAAGGGATAGAAGGTTGAAGTCTCCCACTCCCAAAATAGATCTCCAAAGATCTATGTGGAAATGGATCTCCCGATCCACCAGCTCACCGGCTTGCGCCTGTGACCATCGAACAAACAACGTATCGCACAATGGGGAGTGTTTTCAACAGTTGTTTTTAATTTGACTGGAAATGGGCTGTGTTTCCCAAGCCACAAATCTTTCTCACCAGGACGAAGTGAAGTGCCACACAGGTTGTCTCTCTTGGAATCGCAGCATTTTCACGTTTGGAAAGGACCTCTGAGACCATCAAGTCCAACAGTCCACACTCAAAAAACCCCTCCAATCTTGGCCACTAGACCGTGCCCTCAAGCACCACATCTACACCTACATCTCTGAGCAACCTGGTGAGACACCTGCCACCAGGCCTATTAAGGAAGCAGTTGGCATGGGTATGGGCCCGGGACTAAGGGTTAGGCCGCCTTCCTGCTCCTACCAATCTATATTCCCTGCCACACAACTGTCACTGCACAAAGCAACCATTTTCAATCTTTGAACAATAAGTGCATGTGTGCGCCTCTCACAGAGATCGCATCATTGGGTCATCACCTATCAAAGCCTCTTTCTTCAGATAATGGAAGTCATGGATGTAGAGCAGGACGATACAGTAAACATACCACAAAACAAGAGACGCTGTATTTCTCCCATAGCAATTGTTCAAAAGAAGCCTGTGTTCATTAACTTTTACAGCATTTGATAAGCACTGGCAGATGAATATAGCTCTGTCTGATTGTTGCTGAGCAGTTTTTTTAACAGCAAATGGGGAGACTTAAGAGGGAGCCAGGAGACTGAGATGTTCTGTCGGTTCATTTGCATATTCGTAGAATAACACCGTAGGTGGCAGCGAAAGACAAGAGCCACGATGCGATGGCAGGGACAACAGGACAGTTGGTTACTGAGCTGCTTGGGAGTTTGCAAGGGTTTTCTGCTTCATGACAGCCCTCCTCTGAACACACAAAATACAGGCCTCATTCTGGAAACCTTGAGTCCGCCAAGTGGCCCCTGATAACTTGGTAAAGCTCAGAATAGGAAGGGTTTGGTGGACGTGAAGATATCAGGGCCCAATTATGGAATGAGGGAATCGTCAGAGTTGGAAGGGACCTCTAGAGCTCATCCAGTCCCCCTCCCCTGCTAAAGCAGGGTTGCCCAGAGCATATCACTCAGGATGGCATCCAGGCAGGGCTTGAAGGTCTCCAGAGAAGGGGACTCCACACCCTCCCTGGGCAGTCTCTGACAGCGCTCTGACACCCTCACCACAAACAAGTTCCTCCTTGTCTTTAGATGGAACTTCCAGCTTGTGCCCGTTGCCCCTCATCCTGTCACTGCGAACCACTGAGAAGAGTCCAGTTCCATCCTCCTTCAACCCACCCTTCAGATCCTTGTGAGCATGAAGAAGGTCACCCCTCAGCCTTCTCTTCTCCAGGCTAAAGAGTTCCAGCTCTCTCATCCTTTCCTCATCAGGGAGATGCTCCCATCCCTATATCATCTTTGTTGCCCTACGCTGGACTCTCTCCAGTAGTTCCCTGTCCCTGTTGAACTGGNCTACCATTCTATCACAATTAGATGTGACAGAATCATAGAATTGTTAGAGTTAGAAGGGACCTTCAAGATCATCAAGTTCTACCACACCCCAGGCTGGAGCGAATGGTAGGTGCAAATTCACCTCCTGAGTCATGTCTGCTTGCATTAAGAGAAAAAACCAAAACAAACCAAAACCAAACCAAAACAAAAACAACTAAAACCAAACCCACAACAAAATAGTCTTCATATTGGCAAGAAGGCACTGAAACTGGCTTGGCTGGTTGGGAATTGACCTGGTGACAACCCTAGTTAGCAGATTTTGTAAATCAGGTGAGTAGGTTTTGTGTCCGTGTCCGATGACAAGAAGGACACAGATGGGATCTGAGTTGTGGCAGGTGGTGCTCTGCATTTAACTTGGCAAAGCTTTTTATTAATGTCACCAAAAAACATTGTGTTGCGCACACAGTATTCTGCAAACCTCAGGGAGCCATTTCTCTTCAAAATGCATGGAGTTTTGCAGCATCTTCCTCGTCCCATAAATTACTGTTTGAAAAGAGAACCCCCCTGCTCTTCACAGGACAGCAAAATGGGACATTAACCTCACATAAAACCCACTTGTATCTTGCTTCCTCATTTAAGCTTTTGCTGGTTTTGCAGTAGATTTCAAAGGTGGCAAGTTCCCTCTTGTTTTTCCAATGATCAATCAATGAAGCAATGTCTTTCTTAAAAGGAAATGATGTAAAAAGCATGATTTCCTTTTTGAAGGCATCCCCACCAGTTATATGCTATTTTCTCAATGTTGCATGCCTGAAAAACCAAAATAAATGTCTTTGAGCAATGTGAAGGCCTTACTACAAGAGAGAAAACAAGTTATTATTTGTATTGTTTGTTTTCCCACAATGTGTTTTTATGGGAGAGCTGCGGGGACCATATTTTGTATTCAACGAACAGCTTCTGTGGTGTAAAATGTCTCTTTTTGGTATTCAAACAACCACAAAAGCAATGCAGCTACATCTCATTGCCATGGACATGACCACCTAAACCAATCAGAATGAAAAAAAAAAAACAAAAAAACCTAGTTATTTCTTACCTCATCCATTGTGAAAGACAACATTTATGAGATAACATTTGGCAGTCCTGTGACCAACGATAATAAAAAATTCTCTTTCCCTTGGGCATCCGAGAACCACAGTATGTTGTAACGCTGCCACTTCTGAAACGGCGCTGAACCACATCGTGCAGGGCTGCACATACCTTTCTGAAAAGATGCAGCCTTTTCCTCGTTGGTGTAAAAAGTATTATTTGTTTATCAAATGCACCCAAGCAAAAGGAAAGTCAGACATTAGACAAGAAAGAATTGGATGGAAATCATAGGGAAACAAGCGTCATCATTATTGCTCCAGTCTGCCTGGCTACAACTCTACCTACAGTAATACTGCATTATTGAAAGATTGCCTTTTGCTGCTGAAATTAAAATTGCTATTTTCATGCTTCCAATACCAAAGAATCCTTTTAAAATGTCCTCTTAATAATGTCAGAAACAAACTACATCATAGGCACAACCCATTTATACATTCTTCCCTTTTTGCCAAGTACCTTTCCCTGCTAGAGGAGTGTACCCTGCCTCGTGTGAAATAAAAGGGAAGGAATGGCCCATACATGGATATCCCTAAGAGAAAAATAAAGCATGTTAGGTTTCAAATCACATGTCACAAATACAGGCCTCTGGTATTTCAGTTTGGGCATAAAACGTCCCATGGTTTAAAAGGCTCCAAAGATACCTGCCCCAAACATAAAGAGGAATTACAATGGTGAGAACTGTACCGGGAGTAGGAAAAGGAAAAGTCATTTTTCCGGCTCCCTTGGAGTCCATCCTTTTCCAGAGTCACTTCTTTACTGCAGCTGATGCCCACCCCGAGTTTCAGCAGCATTTCAGAGGAAACAAACTCAGGGTCTCGGGGGTGTTCTGGACTAGCCCAAGTGTCAGAGCTTGGCATGGTGATCCCAGGGGATGTATGAACACCCCTTTGGCCTCCTAGCCGGATTTTATCCGGTGCCTGACAACAGCAGCGTTCAAATGGCGTTTTATTAAATAAATAAAAAAAAAAAAAAAAAGTTCTCATACATCTGAGGGGACTCGGGCATCAAATCCTCCTGCCCTGATGGCAACATGCCGGCGAGTCGGCCTCTGGAGGCCCAGGGCCGGGGCAAGGCGGATGAGGTGGCGGTTATGAACGGGCCCCAAAAGCCTCATTCAAGGGGTGGGCAGGCCGCATCCGCGATGCCACCGGGCCCTCTCCTCAGCAGAGTGGAGGGAAGCTGGGCGATGAACCGCGCACCGCTGCAGCCCGAGAGCTCGGCGATGCTAAGGGCTACCTGCGGCATCGCACCCCCAGCCCAAAGGCGGCCCACGGGTTGCCGCTGACTTCCCCTTCGTTCCGTCCCCGGGTCTTCCTTCTCCTGTCCGCCTCTCGCACGCCAATTGCGTGGGCAGGTGGGCGGAGGGAGCGTAAGGCTCTGTAGCGCTCGCTGGGTTCCGCAAGGCGCTTACGCACTAGCGACGTTCCGAGAATAGAACTGGAGAGAGAGGGGGCGACGTAACCGCCTCGCTCAGCTCGTCAACGTCGGCGGCCATCTTTGTTGCGGGCAAAGCCCTGCAGCGCCGTGCGGGCTCTGGCGCTTGCTCCCTGAACGTGCCCAGTTTCAAAATGGCCGCCGAGGGGCCTGTTTTTTCTCTGACACGGAGCGGGAGGAAATAACAGTTGGATCCCGGGCTGGGCTAGGAGGGGGTGGGGGGCAGAGACGTGGGGCCGGCGGCGACCCCCATGCCGAGCCGGAAGCCGCTGCGTGCTCGGCCAGGCGGGCAAGGAGCGAGCGTGTGAGTGAGCGGGGCGGAGGCAGCGAGGGAGAAGAAGAAGGAGGAGGAGCAGACGGCGGAGCCGAGCCGCTAAGTCGGTCCAGCCGCCAGAGCGTA
>VXBJ01005037.1:170391-256893 GCA_013400055.1 Nycticryphes semicollaris
TGCGCGGAGCCGGGGAGCCAGGCGGCCAGAATGCCGGAGATGTTTCTTCTCCCTGGTTTTCTCCCCTACCCCTTTCTTTCCCACCCCGCCATCTCCAATTCCTCCCTCCCCCTTTCCTCCTTTTGGGCCCAAATTTGGGAGGGAAGGAATTCGCTGCAGGAATTAAAGCAGCCTACAAATATGCGGGAGAGGAGCGGGTGGGACTGAAATCACGGCGTCGAGGGTGGGGGGAGGAGGAAGAGGAGGAGGAGGCCGGGGGAGCAAGGGGGCGCCTGTGCGTGTGCGGCGGCGGGAGAAGGCCGGAGGCACTGCGCCGTGCCCGTCCGCCTCGGTAGCTGCTTTTTTTTTTTTTTCTAGGGTTTTTTGCCGCTCGGGTCTGGCTTCTATTTGGTGCCCGTCGAGGCTGATCGCCGCCTCCACTGGGCGCCCGTTCCGGGTTCTGCAGCGGGGCCAGGGTCAGAGCCTCGGCCCGTCGCTTTTAAAACAAATTAGAGGCTTAAAAAAAAAAATAAAACTTTACCATTTACGAGCATCTGTACGAAATGCTTCACGAGCGGTTTCTGTGGGATCCCCTCGCTCAGCCACCCTCTGTCCTGCAGCATTAATGGGAGGGCAGTTGGGTGTTTCGCGGGGGGGGTGGACGACACACGACACTGGGAAAAGGCGCGATCGCACGATCGCACCGGGGAATTTTAACGGGCGCCTTAAGGAAACGCGCCCGAACTTCTTTTAGCATGAAGTTGTTTGGCTTCACGCTGAACCAATTACGTACAAATATAACTCCGTGAAAAGACAACGTTCAAGAATCTTCTGCGTGCAGTTTGTGTGCCGCCTCCTGCAGCTGAAAAGAAATCAGTGAATCGGTGAGCAGAAGACTGTCAGAAGTACCCATTCACTAAATGTTGGGTGTTGGTTGTTTCTTTCTTTTTTTTTTCCTTTTTTTTTTTTTTTTTCTCCCTTGACCACTGGAATCTTCCTCTGACTGAGAGTTCCTTTAGGTTATTCTCAGTGAAAAAAAATAAATGCCTCTGTATGTAGAAACACTTTAAATTTGTGTTAATAACGGGGCAAAAAAAAAAAAAAAGCCAGCTTGTGTGAATATACAGGCTCAGTTCCCGTGAAAATGAGATGGGTTACTGCTATGTATGTGTGTGTATATATATAATCTCGGCAAAAAGACCATATCTTCCTATACAAGATTTTTTTGTAGCAGTAACTTTTCAGTGCTCAGTAATAATTTCTGACTTGAGCTTTCACTGAGGTATCAAGTGAATATTACTGTAAAGTGCTTTTTCCTTTATAATTCTGTCTATGTATATTTCAAAGCCCTTGCCTGTTGAAACGTTAGGAAATTTGGGGATGTGTATTTTTGTGTAGTGTTTACATCTTTCACTTGCTACCTGCTTAGTTTGTCGTGTTTGAATCTTGTTTGCTCTGTGAGATTATTAGCATCTTTGGCTGGTGACTGGTGAACATAAGTGTGTTATTTCCTTCTGGCTTCAGATGACTGCATTTTTATATTTTATTTTTTTTAAGCTAAGTGAATAGCAAAAGCCAATAAATGGAAATTTTAATTAGGAGAGCAATTTTTTCAAAAAGCCATTGCTTTAAATGTCACTTACTGCCTTGTCTGTGTTGAAACCTGAATGCAAAAGCATCACCAGTTCTGTGCTCGTTACTGTGGAAGAAGGGCTTGTTCTCAGGGCATTATGAAATCGAAGCGAATGCACCCAGAACCCTGCGTATCGGTCTGTGTGCTGATAATAACTCACAGCGTTTCCTTCAGTTGAGCCACAAGGACGAGCGACTGGTCTGGGTTAAAATGGTGCTTCAGATGTATACTGAGTGTGACAAACAAACGTGGGTTTGTGTATGTAGGAATAAACACTTGATTGTTTGTCTTCTGTGGAAAGAGAGGATCGGAGTTGTCTTCTTTGTGAGCTAAAATGCAATAGATTTTACTTTCTGCGTAAAATGTGTGCAGTAGAACTATTTTTTTTTTCTCTACTTAATAGTGGTGCTTTCATTACTCTCTTCCATGGGTCAGGCTCAAACTTCCTGTACTTAAATTTCTTTAGTTTCAGTAGCTTACCTGATGGTGTGGTAGTGTTTTTTTTTAATACTACCTTAAAATACGCATTAAGGCAACAAATAGTTATAAAACACAGTGCTTACAGACTCAAAACAGCATTTTAAACACAAAGCAAGGGAAAATCTACCACTGAGAAGGTGTAGGAAAGAAGTTTCTACTGGGAACTGTAGCATGACGTACATTTTTAGCATTAATTTATTGCCAGACTGTTCACTTAACCTGTCTAGACCAGAAATGAGTATGCATGAGCGACGTTCTGTTTTCTGTAAGTTGGTACCAGCCCTAGCTCCTGTAATAAGCTAGTTAATTGCAAATGTGTTCTTTGTAACTTTGTAATTAGAACAGCATTTAGTCATCGTTTAAGGAGTTTAGTTAAATCTCGTTTGAATTAGTAATTCAGATTTGGGGTAGTGTTAAGCCGTAGGCGGACAGAAGTGATTCCTGAGGAGGGTTTGAACGTCTTGAGCTGATGTTTACGGAATAGATGGCTTTGCAGAGGTGGGGATGGTGGCATAGGTGAGGGAAAGACATTTCTCAACCATGAGGGTTGGAAATTCAGTTGACAGGAGCGCCAGGGACTTCCGGCTCACCTTGCCAGAGTGAGTTTCACATGTCAGAGGTGAGTCAAATTGGACTTTTTTTTATTTTTTTTTTTCTCCCAGCCCTGGTTTGATGGTAGCATCGTGATAGCTCTGCAATCTCATCAGGAAGCTCTTTTCTATTTGTGTTTTGCTTTTATTTTCTTTAATAGTAAAAAAAAAAAAAGTCAAATCAATATTTACTTGCATGACTCGGAGCTTTTGCCTTCTGCTTTAGTTTAGTGCAGCCACCCTGCGAAAAATACGGGTATTTGCTGCAATGCCCTGGCAGGACTGTGAAGCTGCTGTGAGTTTGTACATTGTTTGTGTTACAATAAAAACGGAAAAGTAACCAGCAGTCTCAAAAACCCTTCAGAAGAGGGATATGTATCCACTTTCGAGAAAGTTTGTGCTAGAGGTCTGCAAAACACACGCCAGAGTAAAACCTTGGTCTGATGCGCGCGCTGGACTTCCTTCCCGTAAAAGCCACTGCAGCGTACTTCTGGTTTTTGTGCATCACTGCCCTGGTCCAGGCTTCTAAATTTGCCCTTCAGAAACCCACCGACTTCAGTGTCCTGTCTGGTAGCCCTTCTTCAAGCTGCTTGTGGAGAGGGAAACTCTTCTTCAACGGCTCTAGCTGTGTGTCTTATTTCCAAATGGCTCTTTGTGTGGCCGTTTTCACCCCAGGTTTCTATCATTTAAGGCAATGATAGTTCAGAATGCATTTGCAAATAATTCTGGAAGCGGTATTACAGAACAATAACACTCTGGGTGTTACTTTCAGAAGCATTTAAAATAGAGCTGAATTATTTCTTAGTGGCACAGAAGACTTAAATTTTTTTTTTCTACATGTTTTTTTTCAACATTGAAAACTGCATCTCGAGATGTAGGGCTTTAAAATTTATTATTATTCCTGTTTTACACCACAATTATGTACTTTTTCCTTTGGTTATCTTTTTTTTTTAAACCTGAATAAAAAGATGTTAGGACTTAAAATCAGGGGGAGGATCGATGAAAATAACAGGGAAATTTCTCCCTCCTTTGATTTCTTTGACTCTGTAGCTTTAGGGGGATCGATATGAAGATACAGCACCTAGGTTTGGTGTCAGCATTTTTTTAAATAGGGCTTTATAAATGAAAAGATTGCATCATAATCGCACAAGATACGAAGCCTGAGGAAAGAAAAGAAAAATTATAATAATAATAATAATAAAGAAGAGTTTAGACTAATTTTTCATTTGACCACAAAAAAAGACCAAGGGGTGACAGTGCTCTTAGAGGCATTCCCTCAAAGGAGAGAGTATCACATACTAAGCTTTTCCCAGTGCTTTGGGATAAAGCATGAAAGGAAGAATGACCAGCAAAAGAGAAATGCAAGCTAGATATATAAGGTCCACAAGGCATGCTCTTTAATATTGTTGGCAAGTGTTGAGTTCCAAACGGGCAGTTTATCAAATCCCAGTCAAAATTGTCTTATTCTGTATAGAAATCATTCTGTCATACAGAGATGTTGTTACAAAGAGAGCTTTCAGAAAGGTGGCCGAAGTCACTGGTGGCAGAATTTCTGGGGTGACATTTGTCTGAAAAAACATTGCAGGTCGTTGCAGTTGATACTGAGAAAAATGTGAGATGGCATGAATATTGATACTGGTGCCAGTGGTTGTCACTGTGTTATAGGCAGGAAGATTATGAAAAGAATAATGGAAGAAATATTACCGCTTTTTTTTTTATATCTTATACATTAAAAGACCATTCATGTAACAATTCAAGCTGAACTTCAAATAAAATGAAATTTGACCTCACGAGGTGGTCAGAATTGCCAAGAATGCTTAAGTTAATGTTAGCATAAAGCTTAAATCAAGCCTTTTCCAGCGTTGGCCAGTTGAAGTGTTTTAATCTCATTTATGCATAATTCTTTCACAGTTTGCAGGGAGCTTTATTATGCCCAGCAGTATTTTCAAACGGTATCCTCTGCTTGCCTTTATGATCTTTATTAAGACCCTTATCCTGCAGTTCCGTAGCTTACGCCGACAGAAGTGGGCTCCAGCTGAAAAACGCTATCTTGATTGTGTGTTTTATCTTCTCTCCGTTGTGTTGCCTCTGTTGACCATACACAGGTATGAGTAGATGAACCTGCTGATGGAACGGAAGGTTAACCTTTGGGTAGTTTTCAGCTGGGTGTGAGCTAATCTGGCTCGTTCCCTAGGCGTACAGTGACCAGAACTGATGGGAAGGAAGCCTAAGTTCACCCCTGACGGTACAGTTGCTGGGTGAATCTCTTGGCCAGTTGTTTGAAAGGAGGCAATTCTGCTGCTCTCCCAACGCTTGCCTCTTTGACCTGAGAGTTCATGGAGTTCAACTCAGGAGGAGCAGCCTGGTTTTTATTCCTCGAGATTATTTTTCTACTAGTTGAGCTCCCTGAACTGCTCAGAGCATGGCTTCACAGAAGGGTTGGCATGAAAAAAAGAGGTGGAACTTCAGCCGACCATTTCAGCAGTAAACAGGTATGCCCAGTCCAGGTGTAGCCTGGTGTAACGTGGCACTGCTGCAAAGAGGATCAAGCTTGATGTTCTGTTCCTACCCTTACGCTGAATCTTAACGTAGGCTGAAAGTTGGGGCGTATTGTGCCCAGGGCAGAAGAGATATATGGTAGTTGATCTAGTTGTACAACTTGTTTATTTCCACTCTCCCAGTGGTTAAGATAGGGAAGAGGAAAATCTTATCCTGTTGGAAGAAGGAACGCTGGTTGACCACCAGTGTGGAAGGTAGTAGTCTCCCCTTGGTGCTGAGCTGCTGACTCCGCTGAGGATAAACAGGAGTGGGCAAAGTTTAATGGCTCTTGTTTCAGTTGCTGTCGTTTACTCCTTGAGCACTGAATGGGTGCGGTGACTTGCCTTTTATTAGCTGCTGTTGTGTCATTACCCAAGATGTTTATGGTAATGCCAATATTAGCATTAGGGCTTTCTGGAGGGATTTGCAAAACTAAAGCACTGGCTGGTGGTGGCTGCAGAACCCTTGGTGGTGCAGAGGGTATTGTAGTTCTGACTAGATCCCAACTGTGCTCTTCTCTTAAGCTGAGTTACCAGTTCTAGCCAATTTGTGAAAAACAAAGCAGCTGTGAGGCATTAAAATCTAATGTTGGAGAAATGCTAATTTTTTCTGGAAGCTTTCTGACAGCAAAGTTGGGGGTTTTTTTTTTGGCTGTGCAATCTTACTAATACTCACTGTAGCTTTTCAAAACAAGAATGAAAAACTCAGAGTATATGACTCAAAAATCTGAGTTCCAGATGCTGGCTTAAATGTAGTTGAATGGTTTCAAGTTTGGGATAGTGAAAATTTCCAAAGCAGAACGAGGCTAAGAAACCCCATCTTATTTTTCCCTCCCACTCCCTGCTTCTGGAAACGAATGCTTCCTAATTGTAGTTAGTAAAGGTATACTAACGCACCAAGAGATTCAAGATTAAATTAAGTTTGCACCAGCTGGTAAAGCCTTCCAAGAGGTGAATCAAGGACTGAGTAATCTCTTGGTGGTGGGTTAAAGGGGAGCCGTGCTGTTGCTGCTTTCTGTGTTCTTTATCTTTTTAACACTCAGTTGAGGAAGAGCCTGCAAACTGCTGCAGTATTAGTTACTGAAGCTCACCATCTGACTGTTCTGCTGTGCCAAGTATTGACCTTCAGTGCTTTTATTTGCAATTCTGTGGGCATCTGCAAACCTGTAAGTTTTCAGAGCAGTGGAAGGAACCTGCAGTTTGCCAGTGAGAGAGTGAAGTGATGGGGAGCAAGGCTTTAAAGAGACCGGGGTGAAATCTAGAGGATATGGATGTTTAGTCCTTTTTCAAATCTTCTAAAGTTGGGGATTTTTATTTACAAGGAATCTCCTTTTTAATTAAAGGAATAAATTCTTAATGATGTAAGTTCAAAACGATACTGAAGATTAGGTGCTTGAAAGGTGGAGAAGTTAGGAGTAATGAGCCCCTACTCTATAAAAATTTGCGAGGAAGGTTGGGGATTTCAGCAGGGAGTTTTTTCCTTAGCAGTAGTTTCAAATTTAATCAGCATGTTAATTTTTGAGCAGGTTGGTGTTTGTACCTTTTTAGGTGATTGTAACAGGGCTTCTGTAAAAGGTGTTTGAAGTTTGTTGTGTTTTGAAGCCTTAAAAAATAGAAACTTGCAGCAGGTGAGTTGAAATTACGTCAGTACTCAGTAGGGTATGCAGACCAAGCGAAGTTACTTGAGTATTAATACCTCAGCAGTGAAGGTTCACTGACATCTTGTTTGTCTAACCGTATGCGAGAATTGATTTTGGAGAAGACTGTGAAAGTGATTAAGATGGAGCTTCTACAAGGAAACATTCAGTGGGTGGCCTCAAATCTGGTCACTGCCTGAATTTCACTTGGCCTGAGCTTTGTGTCTCTGTCTTGCCTAGCTGTGTGCCTGTACCACAGCCCGTGTCCCCTTACGGAAAGGTAAGTCTCTTAGGGTACATTCCAGACTCCGGTTTTCTTGTCCTTTTGAATTGTTTTCCCGGTTTTCAATCTTGACCATTGAGTACTCTGCTGTGGCAGCCAGGTATGGAAAGGAGTTAGCTCCTGCTCTGAAATATCCCATGGCTGATGGTTCAGGATTGCTGCTGTACCAGCAGAGGTACACGGATGACATAAAGCAAGCCAGCTTTGTCACTAATGTCAAGACCAGAAGTGCTTGCGTGGGAAGTTGAGAAAGCGACAGGTTTGGTGCTGTTGATCACCGGATGGTTTGCTATTGAGCTGCTATCTTCGCACTCTCTAGTTTTGTCATCCAAGGCAGTTAGACCACAGGGGTGTATTAGAAGGGGGGTGGTTGGTAGGTGTAGAGAGGTCCTCCTCCCCCTCTACTCTGCTCTGGTAAGACCCCATCTGGAATAGTGTGTCCAGTTCTGGGCCCCTCAGTTCCAGGACAGGGAACTGCTGGAGGGAGTCCAGGGCAGGGCTACAAAGCTGATGCAGGGAGTGGAGCATCTCCCATAGGAGGAAAGGCTGAGGGAGCTGGGTCTCTTTAGCTTGGAGAAGAGGAGACTGAGGGGTGACCTCATGAATGTTTATAAATACTGAAAGGGTGAGTGTCAGGAGGATGGAGCCAGGCTCTTCTCAGTGACAGGCAATGACAGGACAAGTGGCAATGGGTGCAAGCTGGAACAGAGCAGGTTCCACTTAAATATGAGGAAAAACTTCTTCACAGTGAGGGTGACGGAACACTGGCAGAGGCTGCCCAGAGAGGTTGTGGAGTCTTCTCTGGAGACATTCCAAACCCACCTGGAGGCATTCCTGTGTGACCTGCTTTAGGTGTTCCTGCTCCGGCAGGGGGATTGGACTAGATGAGCTTTCGGGGTCTCTTCCAATCCCTGAGATTCCGTGATTCTGTTCTGGGTGCTCTCAGATGAGTTGCCTTCCTCTTTGAAAATCATGCAATAAATGCCAAGTTAACAATTAATTCTTTGACATGGGATAAATGAACCAAAAACTTAGGGTTTCTAAGTGCCAAGTTATACTAGAAAGGAGTGGTAATTACACCAATTTATAACAATTTATAACAATTATACCAATTACCAGTATGGTAATAATATTAGACCTGGATGATACATTTCGTGGATGAGAAGCTCGACATGAGCCGGCAGTGTGTGCTGGCAGCCCAGAAAGCCAAGCCCATCCTGGGTAGCTGCATCAAGAGAAGCATGGCCAGCAAGTCCAGGGAGGTGATTCTGCCCCTCTGCTCTCGTCTCTCGTGAGACCCCACCTGGAGCACTGAGTGCAGCGCTGGAGTCCTCAGCACAGGAAGGACATGGACCTGTTGGAATGGGTCCAGCAGAGGGCCATGAAGATGATCATGATCAGAGGGCTGGAGCACCTCTCCTATGAGGATAGGTTGAGAGAGTTGGGGCTGTTCAGCCTGGAAAAGAGAAGGCTCCAGGGAGACCTTAGGCTCCTTCCAGTACCTGAAGGCGCTCCAGGAGAGATGGGGAGGGACTCTTGATCAAGGAGTGAAGCCATAGGATGAGGGGTGATGGTTTTAAACTGAAAGAAGGGAGATTTAGAGGAGATAACAGAAAGAAATTCTTTGCTGTGAGGGTGGTGAGACCCTGGAACAGGTTGCCCAGAGAAGCTGGGGCTGCCCCATCCCTGGAGGGGTTCAAGGCCAGGCTGGATGGGGCTTTGAGGGACCTGGTGTGGTGGGAGGTGTCCCTGCCCAGGTCAGGGGGGTTGGATCTGGATGATCTTGAAGGTCTCTTCCAACTCTCACTATTCTATCATTCTGTGATTTTATTATCAATACGGACCATTCTTTCATTTCAATTGCCATTTCAGTCCATAAGGAAACAATCTTAAGTTTTATTTACTATCTTCCTTACACAGTAATTATAACGGGAGATATCTTTCTGTGGTATCTGTCCAGCTTAAAAATGAAGTCAATTAAAAACCATGCATTCAGCCTGCTGTGTTTGAAAACATCTAACACATGGAGAGGTTTTCTTAGTTGGCATAATTCTTTAAAATAGCACCTGTGTGTCCTTTTTTTTTTTTTGGTAATTTTCTTTGTCTCATTAGAATTCTTTATATTATAAACACAGAACTCCTCAGCATGGAAATAGTTAAAAACGAAAATCCTCTAAGTGTTAGTAATATAATAATTACTAAGGACCTCTTCTGGTAGTGTTTGATGAACCTTGCAGTGGAAGTATTGAAATGTAAAAATAAACATGGTTTCAGCACATCCTGAAAATTCAGTTTATAATTAAAAGTCTAACTTCTGTCTTTTACTGTCATTAAAATATGCTGTTATGGAGGAAGTGAATGCTGTGCCTGCTAGCCTGCTTCAAGTGAAGTATCTTCGAACTACCACTGAGCTTTTCTCATAAGAACGTGTTTTAAATCATTAGTAACAGCTTGTTAATGATGAGATAGTCTCATAATCTATATTAATTTTTCTAAAGAAATCACTTGCCTGAGATAAAAGGATCAGGGCTTTCAGAAGAACTAGGGTCTTGCTATTTTGGGGTGGTGGTTTGCTACAGCACAAAAATGCAATAACCCTTAAAAGACAAGTGACAGGGACAAGTCTCTTAAAATATCTGTCTTGGTGAAACCTACAGGGCTTCTGGAGGCCTCTTTAAGTCAGAGCTTGAGGTGTTGTGCTTGGAAATAGTACAAGAAAACAAGAGATTATACAGAAAAATACATGGCTTCCTTTACAGGAACGAGTTGCACCTGCCCTACAGAAATGTGTGCTAAAAGCCCTTCATCCTGGTTACTTTAAATGAGAATTCATCATGGTAACAGGAGCACCAGAGATGAAATACTGTCATTCCTTTCATGATTTTAAGGGGGTCACACTTCGCTTAGAGAACTTTGAACATGCTTGAGTATTTCTGCGTGAATGATTCACTGCTCATTACAATTTCTCCACCTACATGTTCAAGAGATCTTACTAGATACAATAAATATGAAATCTTAGAAATCCTTAGAT
The DNA here is from genome assembly GCA_013400055.1 of Nycticryphes semicollaris. NCBI lineage: Eukaryota > Metazoa > Chordata > Aves > Charadriiformes > Rostratulidae > Nycticryphes > Nycticryphes semicollaris. The sequence continues at coordinate 180,562 of VXBJ01005037.1, forward strand.
AGGATTGAAAGCCAGGCTGGATGGGGCTTGGAGGGACCTGGTGTGGTGGGAGGTTTCCCTGCCCAAGGCAGGGGGGTTGGAACTGGGTGATCTTGAAGGTAGGTCTCTTCCAACTCTAACCATTCTATGATAGTAAGCTCTTTAGGGGCTTGTGACATCCTTTTGCTCTTGCTGCTGCTTCATAGGATGTTTCCAGTGCTGAGACCCTTGAAATGGTCTCCAAGTCGAGGGACTAGCCTGCTTTGTGGAGAATTTGTATTTCCTTAAAAATGATTCTTTCCAAACCTGGGATTTGGCTGGTGTCATAGGAGATGAAAGTGGTGCAAGAGAAAACTGCCCAAAAGTTCCCATCAGTTCCTTTTTTAAAAATTCTGTTAAAACTTTTTATTTAAATTTATTCAGGAAACTTCTACAAGCTAAATAGAGAAGAAACATATTAAATATGAAGTGCAATACAGATACTTTTTTACTTTCTTGATTTTTGTTTGGGTTTTGTATGTTTGGGGTTTTTTGTTTGTTTGGGGGTTTTGGTTTTTTTTTGGCTTTTCTTTGGAGGTTTTGTATTCAGGAAACTTTCCTAGCTTTTTTCCCCCAAATACTTTTCCTTTGCATCTTTCATCTTCAACCCTTGTCTCACTATTTGTGTTGTTTGTCTTGGAATAAACATTCAATGGTAGCAAAACCGAGGAGGAGGAGTTAGGAAGGAAGGTTGAACGTGGTGATTGAGAACCAACCATACCTCACATGGTTTGTCTTATCTGCTGCTCTTCCTGATGCAAGTACCCTGGTTGCTGTTTTGGTGACCTGTTTCTGTAGGCTTCCCTTGCTGCAGTCATTTTTGACACCCTGCTTTATGGAGTGGAAGATAATTGGTCACTTGACTGTCAAATTTAATTTCGGGTTGGTCATTTCAGTTAGATGCGAGTCGCTGTGTTATGGTGGTGTGTGTGATGCTTTCCTCAGGCAGACCAAAGCTTGTTTAAAGCCAAAATAAAATAAAAAAAAAAAAAAACCAAAAAACCAAAAAAAACACTAAAAGAACAAGAAGCTTTAAGATTGCATTCCTGTAATTTTAAATTATATTTACAATGCACAAAAATGGCTTACTTTTTTTTCAAGATATTAGTTGTCTGGTTAATTCTAGCAAAGGATGAACTCTTACATAAAAGCTGTTGATATGGGAGATGGCCTAAACGTTTTGTGGAGTTGTCACGGGTATCATAGAATGGTCAGGGCTGGAAGGGACCTCTAGGGTCATCTAGTCCAACCTCCCCGCAGTCAGCAGGGACACCCCCAACTAGACCAGGTTGCCCAGGGCCTTCTCGAGTCTCCCCTTGAAGATCTCCAGGGAAGGGGCCTCAACCACCTCCCTGGGCAACCTCTTCCAGTGCTCCACCACCCTCAGAGTAAAGAACCTATTCCTAATATCCAATCTAAAGCTGCTCTTCTCCAGCTTGAAGCCATTGGCCCTCGTCCTGTCACTGCAGGCCTTTGGAAACAGACCCTCCCCAAACTTCCTGTAGCCCCCTTCAGGTACTGGGAGGCTGCTCTTAGGTCTCCCTGGAGCCTCCTCTTCTCCAGGCTGAGGTCTCCAGGTAGACCTTTATTGCTGTGTGCTGTAGTTACACAGGCCTGCTTTGGTAGTTTGACAGCCTTTTTCTCTCCTCCCGATCTATCTGTAATTAGTTATGTTTTTCTGATTATTAACTGACTTTCTTGCACTTCTTTGGCTGCTGTAAGAATTGCAGCACTGGCTGCGTATGTGCAGCTGCTGGGGCCTGTGCTGTTTGCTCAGCCGTGTCTTTGTGTATTGTACACTGACTCTGAGGGCTGGCAAATCTATTTTTTCACAGGCAAGCTAAGGTTTATCACAGTATGATATGGAGTTGGAAGGGACTTCTGGAGATCATGTAGTCCAACCCCCTGCCAAAGCAGGTCCACCCAGAGCAGGTCCCACAGGAACATGTCCAGGAGGGTTTGGGATGTCTCCAGACACAGAGACCCCACCACCTCTCTGGGCAGCCTCTGACAGGGCTTTGCCACCCTCAAGAGCAAAGAACTTCCTCCTCATGTTAAGATGGAACTTCTTATGTTCAAGTTTGTGCCCATTCCCTCTTGTCCTGTCCCTGGGCACCACTGAAAAAAGACTGGCCTCATCCTCCTGACACCCACCCTTGAAGTATTTATAGATGTTGATCAGATCCTCTCTCAGCCTTTCCTCCGCAGAGAAATGCTCCAGGCCCCTCATCATCTACGTAGCCCTCTGCTGTACCCTCTCCAGCAGTTCCTTGTCCTTCTTGAACTGGGGAGCCCAGAACTGGACACATTGCTCCAGATGGGGCCTCCCCAGGGCAGAGCAGAGGGGCAGGATGACCTCCCTCCACCTGCTGGTCGCACTCTTCCTGATGCCCCCCAGGATGCCATTGGCCTTTTTGGCCACAAGGGCCCATTGCTTGTTCATGGGCATCCTGTTGTCCACCAGGACTCCCAGGTCTTTTTCCTCAAAGCTGCTCTCCAGCAGGTCAGCCCCAACCTGTCCTGGTGTAGGGGGTTCTTCCTCCCCAGGTGCAACATCCTACACATGCCCTGGTTGAATTTCATCAGGTTCCTCTTCTGCCCAACTCTCCAGCCTCTCCAGGTCTCCCTGGATGGTGGCACAGCCTTCTGGTGGTGTGTCATCAGCAAACTTGCTGAGGGCACATTCCATCCCTTCATCCATTGATAAATATATTGAAGAGGACTGGACCCAGCCCTGACCCTTGGGGAACACCACTTGTTATGGACCTCCAACCAGTGTGTCTGCTTTCTGCTTTCCTTCTGGACAGGCTGACTGTGCTGTCTCCTCTTTCTGTGCGACATCTTTCATGCAGAATCCTTTTGCTCTTAGGCATCACATGTGTTTCAACACTGTTAGTAAAGCAGATGACAGTGTCTGACATAGGAAAAGAGAAACAAAACAGTTTAAAGCTTGCTCTTTGCTGTTACTGACTGATTATGCCTTGTGAGATTTTGAGGAACAGTTGATTTGAACGCGCATTTGTTGGATTAGTGATAGAAGTTATTGATTATTGACTTAAATCAGCTTTCTCCTAGAGACCGAAAGAGATCCTGATTTCTTAATCTTGGTCATACATTGAAACAATTTTATTTTTTTGGCTTCTTTTTGAGGATGGTTTTATTGTGTCCTAATATAGGCAAGAGCCTAGGTTTGCACTTGAAAGCCAGGTTGTCTTAGTATTAAAAAAAAAAAGGCTTTTAATGGGTTGCTGCTGGTCCAGGGTTGATGCCTGTTTGAGAGAAGAAAAGTGCATTCCCTTTCTGTCATTACTGGGCTTGTACCATGCAGGTTATAGACCTGGCAGATATTTTTAGATTAAATAGTCACAAGAGACTCATGTTTGTAGATATTCAGCGTAAGCTTAACTTGACAGTGAGAGCTGAGAGGTCTCCCCCTTTTCTATTGTTATTTCCGTACTAAAAAAAATTACTGAATCTGTAAAATGTGGATTGAATTTATCTTAATCTATTATATTGAGAAGTGCTCAGGGCTTGAGAAATGCTACTACACTAAACACTGCTACCTAAAGCTCCCATTTTAAAAATACAGTAACAAAACATGTCAGTTGCAAGACCTGTACCTTGCAGTCTCCCTCTGGCCTGTGGCAGAACAAGAAGGGGGTATGCGTTAACTTTATATTTCACGTATTTCCTCCTTTTCATGGATTGCCTGGACAGGCTGGAGAGCTGGGCAGAGAAGAACCTCATGGGGTTCAGCAAGGGCAGTGGGGAGGAAGAATTCTGGGCAACGATATAGGTTAGGGGTTGGACCTGCTGGAAAGCACTTCTGAGGAGAAGAATCTGGGGGTCACGGTGGACAGTAAACTCTCCATGAACCAGCAATGTGCCCTTGTGGCCAAGAGGCCAATGGAATCCTGGGCTGTGTAGGGAAGAGTGTGGCCAGTAGGTGGAGGGAGGTCTTTCTCCCCCTGGAATCCTGCCTCCAGTGCTGGGCTCCCCAGTTCAACAGGGACAGGGAACTACTGGAGAGAGTCCACCATAGAGCAACAAAGATGCTGGAGGGATTGGAGCATTTCCCTGATAAGGAAAGGATGAGAGAGCTGGGACTCTTTAGCCTGGAGAAGAGAAGGCTGAGGGGTGACCTTCTTCATGCTCACAAGGATCTGAAGGGTGGGTTGAAGGAGGATGGAGCCGGACTCTTCTCAGTGGTTTCCAGTGACAGGATGTGGGACAAAGGGCACAAGCTGGAACATGGGAAGGTCCATTTGAATATGAGGAGGAACTTGTTTGTGGTGAGGGTGTCAGAGCGCTGTCAGAGACTGCCCAGGGAGGGTGTGGAGTCCCCTTCTCTGGAGACCTTCAAGCTTTACCTGGATGCAGTCCTGAGTGATGTGCTCTGGGCAACCCTGCTTTAGCAGGGGAGGGGGACTGGGTGAGCTTTAGAGGTCTCTTCCAACTCTGACAATTCCATGATATTGAAACATCAACTATTTCCTGCTAGTTTTCCTTATTCATAAATAATTGAAGAGTTTTCATAACACCATATAACAGGCTGCTGGATACTACTGGTGCACTATGGCTGTGCTTACCCATGGAGAGTGTGATGTGAGCTCTGAAGTTAGGTGGATTAGAGGTAAAAAGTGGCTTTAGCTCACCTTGGATTTGCATTTCCTCTTTGTAAGAGGGTTAAGGAATGCTTGTTTTTGTCAGGCAATGGACCTTATGCCAAAGACCGTCGTCTTTTGGCCCAAAGAGCAGTACCTGATGAATGAATTTGGATCTGTTTTTCCTGGACACAACACAGAATAAAGGAGAAATCCAAATTCTGATGTATGGGCAATAACAAAGATGATAGCAAGGAAAAGAGGAGTTTTTTTGTTGTTAGTTTTCTTCCTTAAATCTTCTTGGGAAGCCACTGGTGGTGCCTCCTTTTTCTCTTTTCATTTGTTTATGTAGCTACAGCAGCTGATTTCCAGTTGCAGCAGTTAATAGCTGCTGGCTATTAATCTGCTGGTTCAGATGAGGGATCTAAAACCACCAGCTCTGCAGCCAGTTTATGTGGGCTTTGACATTTTGCTCGGGGGAGACCTACATTAAAGTAACATTGAGTGGATGCATGAAAAGCCAGCTAAGGCCGAATTGATAATTGTTTGTATGGCTTGCCTTCATCTGTGCTATTAAGGCAGAGATGATGAACAACTACAAGGGCTTAAACTTTTGAGAGAGCTTGATATGAAATGGTAGCTGCAATGCAGTGTAAATGAATGTGAAGTGTTATATACACAGCCTGCTGTTGTGCACTATGGTCGTTGATAAGCTGTGAACATCTGGGTGAGCTCAGGAGCAAAGTCTTGTACCTGCGTACACTTGACTCTATCATCAGCTCAGTACTCGGCAGTGGTCAGAAAAGCAAATTGTAGGAAAGGATCAGAGAAAAAGAGATACCATACGATCAGACTGTGTATCTGTGACTATTGTGCCCCTTGGATGCTGTATGTAGCTCTCACCCTGGCCTCTCCAAAAGACTACAGAGCTACTGTTACAGAAGAGCAGCAGAGGCTATCAGAGGTATGAAACAACTTTTTCTCAGTGAAGCATGCTGGATTTTTGAGGCTGTTTTCCAACACAGATAGTACCGTGCAGCAACTAAGCTAACAGGTGGTAGGGAACTGATGGCGCTTCTGTCCTGGGCACTGGTGAGGCCTCACCTCAACTACAAGAAGGACATTAAGGTGCTGGAGCGTGTCCAGAGAACTGCCAAGCTGGTGAGGGGTCTGGAGAACAAGTCCTGTGAGAAGGGGCTGAGGGGAGCTGAGCATGTTTAGTTTGCAGAAGAGGAAGCTGAGGGGAGACCTCCTTGCTCTCTACAACTCTCTGAAAGGAAGGTGTATGTAGAGAGGTGGGTGTTGGCCTTTTCCCCCAAGGGAATCATGACAGGACCAGAGGAAATGGTCTGAAGTTGTGGCAGGGGAGTTTTAGACTGGATATTAGGAAGAATGACTTTATCGCAAGAGTGGTCAGGCACTGGAACAGCCTGCCCAGGGAGATGGTGGAGTCACCATCCCTGGGGGTATTTCAGAAAGGTGTAGATGTGGCACTTGAGGGCATGTTCTGTGGCCAAGATTGTAGGGTTTTTTTTGTGTGTGTCTGGTTGGACTCGGTGCTCTCAGAGGTCCTTTCCAACTGTGAAGAATCTGTGATTTTTTTGAAATGACCAAGTCCCCGCTGTAAGAACCTACAGATAATCAGAGGGAGCCCTCGATACAGGGGCTTTTGTGGGTGCTCTGTTTATGTGATGCTGAGAAGTGTGTCTGAGTGCACAGAAGATAAATCAATCAAATGTTATTTAGGTGAAAAAATGCCCCCATCTTAACAAATATTTGAGAGGTAGATTTTTGGTGGCTGTGGAGGTGTTTAGGGAAATACTGCCATCTGTTTCCTCCGCTGTATGGGTCACCTTAGGTGTATGGTTTTGGCCAATGTGGATGACAGGAACTTTGGGTCTAACCTATGTGGCTGTTCTTGCTGGATAATGGTGTTATAATCATGCTGTTTAATGATTTGTCCTCTCGGGGGAATGCAGCAGCAAAGTACCCATAGCGCTGAATTGTTACGGCTCTGGACACTGGCAGAAGAGGGAGACCGTAAAAACAGAAGAGTGGTATCCCATTAGGTAGAAAAGGAGGAGGAGACCCCAGTGTCACTTTGAACTGTAGTGTAAACTTTCTAAAAATAGACTCTGAGCCACTGGGAGTATGGGATTGATTAAAAAAATTAGATGCTAGGGTGCAGAAGTGTCGTTAACTGCTGGCCTAGAACTTGATGATGACTTCCCACCCCTTTTTATTTTTATTTTTCATTGGTGTCTTGAAATACTTAAGCGTGAGAAGATGTTTAGTGGAAATTTAAAGTGTCATCTTTGTGATATGGGTTTGTAGTTCAAGTATTTTCAGAGCCGTGTTGGAGAGCTAGCATAGGTCTCTCGTCATCTGCAGAGCTAGGCGATGCTGAACACTTAACTTGTGGCCCCCTGAGTTGTTTATTTTCTGGCTGTTCAACCTTGACACACCCAAATTTGCAGCAGTGCTCTAGTGCTGAAATGAAGTGAATTGGCAATGTTCACTGAATGTATAAAGTGACATTAGAATTACAAAATCCTAAGAGACATTTATGATGATGGTGGCTTTGATCTTTTGTACATTTTCCACTCTAAAAAAAAAAAAAATACTGTGCAGTGGTGTGGTGAAATGGGATTACATGTTCTGGTGAGGAGCTCTTAAGAAAATAAATACACTTGACCCTATTGCAGGTTCAGATAGCATATGGTAAACAAAAAGCACACCGAATAACTAGAGTAAAAAGAATTATTGAATAACTGTCTGTAGTAATCATGAAGGCTTTGTGGAGGTTGTGTAGTGTATTATGAAATGAAGCTGTCACACGTATAAAAAGGGAAATGAAGGTTGTATGAAACACTGCATGTTGGTCAAATGTAAGTAACTTTTTCTCTCCTTTTCTTTCTCTCCTCATGCTGCCCCTGTTTCTCTTTCCGGATTGCTGCTGCTGCACCTGCCTGGACTGGTTGCTACAATGGTTCAAATCCATCCTTTCACTGGATCACTTTTGTTCTCTCCATCTCTCCAACGCTGGAAATGATGGAAATGTGTTGTTTACAAAGTAGCTGTAAGTATTAAATTGATAAAGAAGCGTTACGGTTATTGTGGACATAGAAGAAGCATTGGGGTTTTAGTAGGAGAACTGGAACTGAGCCTAGGTGGCAGCTGGTTGAAAATCAGGAAGGGATCAAATTTAAGGGGAAACCACTCTAAGTGTTAGGAACATAAGATTTTACCTGGCACAGCGATCAATACAGCAGAAGTCAGTGCTTCAACACAAAAAAAGTAATAAGCAGCTTCTTTTCAAAGCAGTTGCAGGAATTTAAGGAACTCAATTCCTAGTTGGCTTTGTCCCATTTAGAAGTAGCAAATTATGAACAAATGCAACCATTTAAAAAATCAGTGTGGTGGCATTTGCCTTCACTTTTTTCAAAAGGTTTTTTCCTATATAGGACAAATGCTCACATTAAATACACCATTAATATCAAGTGTAACACTTCATAGATCTTTCTGGTTGGGAATGTTTGTATTTCATTATCTAAAATTGTGGGTGTAAATGCCATAGGCCTTCTTAATGACCCAAAAGTTGTCTATTCTTGTTTAGCATTCCATACTCAGTTTTACTACCAAGAACTTTAAGAATGCTATCCTAAAGGTGAAGCTGTATGTGAAGGGGAAGAGATATAAAAATAATTCAAAATAAGAATTATAGGTAAAGCCATTCTTTTAAGCAAAAGAAGTATTGCCTAGATTTAATGAGGTGCTGAGTTGTTTCTGATAAGGATTATATACATAAAAAAGGTATGTAGGCATTTAAAGATGCAGGTGGTGGACAAGTAGAACTATAAGGGGTGCCTGACTGTGGTTAGATACTACATCTGGTAGAATGGGTAGAAGCTGTATATCTCTAATAGTTACTAAGGAGCTCTTTAAGATATTAAAGATTACACCCATCTGCATGTCATGTAATATATCTGAAGCATTGGCTTCTGCTCAGAGATTTAGAATGGGATAGATTTTATTCCTTGCATAGTTGTAGTAATACATTTGAAAAGTAAAATAGTCTTTGGAATTTTAAATTCCTGCCTGATTTTTTTTCATCTTTTGAAACATTTCAGATGAGGCTATTGCTGCACCAAAGGCTGAATTGAAACAAAAACCATCTTAAAAAAAAAAAACAACCAAAAAAAAACCCCACAACTTTCTTGATGACACAAGGCAAACATTCCTACATTTAGAGAAGTAATGACATTTGTTGCATTGTGTGTATTGAAACTATAACACCTAGCTTTACCTGGCTGCTGTTAGGTGTTCCTTTTTTGTTCTGTATGAGTTAATGAGTTCAAAGATACTGCCTGTTTATAAAGTTGAAGGAGAATTGATGCAAAGTATTATTGCTAAATGAGAGCAAATTTGCACTGGGATTAAATCTGTTTTTTTCAATGTAGTACTGCTAAATTGGGACTTCTCAGACTTCCATGAGTGTGATGATGACATCATTGTACTATGTCTTTGTAGTGGTGTGGCACTGCTTGAGAGTGATAGTTTGTTTGCCAAGTGGAGGTATCAGGTTTGTGACTTAAAGCAGACTCATTTCATTGACTAGTGCTGTTGGATTGCAAAGAAGGTAGTTCTTCCTCATTCAATGCTTTCAAAGGGATAGTGGTTTTACAGCAACAAATGTTTGCTTTAGTTAAAAAATATTTTTTTAAAAAACTTAAGGAGTTATGACTGTAATAAGCTTATTCTATCAATTTTAGAAAAAAACATTCCAAAAAAGCATGAGTCAACCACATACCAAACTTAAATTTATCATGCTGTATCCCATAGTTCTGAGGTGATAGTGCCTGTAGCAGAACAGGGTTTTTTTTTCCTAATTATTTTTTAGAATTCCTCTATCCTTTTGAAGTTAGGGAGGGGAATTTAAACTTATAAATAGCGCTTCAGCTCTGTGGATGTATATAACTCTCTTAAGCTCTGAAATTGAGGTAGTACCTAATCACATCCTCTCAACTTTGGATGGACATTACTGCTTTGTGAGAAACAGTACCTTGTGTCTTCCAAAACGATTATCAGATTGTCTGTAAAATAACTAAATTGTCTTGCCTCATAAGACAATCCTCAGACCTGCTGTGCTATCAAACACATCTCATAGAATGGTTGGAGTTGGAAGGAACCTTCAAGATCATCCAGTTCCAACCCCCCTGCCCTGAGCAGGGACACCTCCCACCACACCAGGTCCCTCCAAGCCCCATCCAGCCTGGCCTTGAACCCCTCCAGGGATGGGGCAGCCCCAGCTTCTCTGGGCAACCTGTTCCAGGGTCTCACCACCCTCACAGCAAAGAATTTCTTCCTAGTGTCTAATCTGAATCTCTCCTCTTTCAGTTTAAAACCATTACCCCTCATCCTATCACTACATTCCCTGACAAAGAGTCCCCCCCCATCTCTCCTGTAGCCCCCCTTCAGATATTGGGAGGCTGCTCTTAGGTCTCCCCAGAGGTTTCTCTTCTCCAGCCCCTCTCTTCATAGCAGAGGTGCTCCAGCCCTCTGATCATCTTCATGGCCCTCTGCTGGACCCATTCCAACAGGTCAGTGTTCTGTGTTGAGGACTCCAGAGCTGGACACAGTGCCCCAGGTGGGGTGTCACAGAGCAGAGTAGAGGGGCAGAATCACCACCCTGGACCTGCAGGCCACACATCTTTTGATGCAGGATTCTAGGATTTCTAGGTTCTCCTGGAAGAGCAGTTTAAAAGTAGCACAGATGATCTAATTCATGGTTGTACTAAATGATCTTAGAGGTCCCTTCCAACCTAGACAGTTCTATGATTCTACGATCTCTGGAGGATTGCTTGGTCTAGTACAGTGAGGGAGAGGCATTTTAAGCATCTTCAACTTTTTCATTAATGTGATGAGAAGAAGTAATGGCTGATACCCGGAATTCTCCTTTTTCAGAGTAGACAGTCTTTTTTGAGAAGTTCTGCACAGTACCAGGCAACTGAAGTTTTGCCTTAATGGAGGGTTTGTTGCAATGCACACTGTGTTAGTGTAGATCTAGATTTAACATGAAGTCCTCTGGTTGTGTGACCCTGAAGTAGAGTGTGTTGAGTTAGTCCCCCCCATCATACTGAGTACACCCTTGACTCTCGGGGCTACAGGAAAGCCACAGTCGTGCTATTTGCCTGCATTTCAAATGGGCATCAGGACAAAGTTGATTACATCAACTGATACAAACAATGGATATATTAACTAAGGGGAGACCTTCTGTCACTCTCCAACTCCCTGAAAGGAGAGTGTAGCCAGGGGGGGGTTGGTCTCTTCTCCCAAGTCACAGGTGATGGGACAAGAGGAAATGGCCTCCAGTTGCCCCAGGGGAGGTTGAGATTGGAGATCAGGAAATATGTTTCCAGGGAAAGGGGTCTTAAGCCTTGGAGTGGGCTGCCCAGGGCAGGGGTTGAGGTTCCATCCCTGGAGGGATTGAAAAGCCGGGTTGACATAGTGCTTAGAGACATGGGTTAGTGATAGGTTTTTATCAGAGTTAGGTTGATGGTTGGACTAGATGGTCTGAAAGATCCCTTCCAACCTAGATAATCCTATGATTCTATATTTTAATCTCTCTGCGCGTGTATACTCTGATGCTTGCACGGTCGTAATGTGGTTATTGTACTTGCTCAAAATGCTGTTGGTACAGGTAACTTTCTGTGCCAGTGTTTTTGCTATCCAGTCAAAAAATAAAAATCAATTTTTCTCATTTATTGTTGCAGTTCATTGCTCTGTCTGAGATTTAGGCAGCTTACCCTTAGGTTATTGAGAGAGGTTGGGTAGGTAGCACCTTTCTACAAATGTGAAAGTGAAGTGAACATTTAAATAGCTAAAAAAGAATACAAGCGAAGTAAGAACTTAATGAGTTGTGGTTTTTTTTTTTCCCCTAAATACCTCTTGTATTAGCAACAGAAGAACCTTGAAGGATATGTGGGGTTTGCAAATCTTCCAAATCAAGTTTACCGGAAGTCTGTGAAGAGAGGATTTGAATTCACACTCATGGTAGTAGGTAAGGGGTTTTTTTGTTTGGTTGGTTTTTTTTTTTTTTTTTTTTTTTTTTTTTTTTTTTTGAGTGGCAATCCTTAGAAATATATTAACAATGTTGTCATTATGTTGTCAATGTTGTCAATATGTTTTACATGATCTCTTGAGCATATATGGATCTTCCTCTTCTAGACTGTTAAATCTAGGGTGTTTAAAACTATGTTTTCTGATATGCGAGTAGACAAGAATAACATATAGCTCATAGGGTCTAAGAAAGAAGTTTGGTGTGGGTCTACTCTAAAATATGACTTGCAAGTATGACATAATACAAATAAATTGAACGTGGATTTTAATTTGAATAAAAGAATTGAACTGCTTTTACAGTTGAGTGCAACACAGTAAACTGGGATCCAAAAGTAAAGTTGGAATCTTTCCTTGCACGTAACCAGGCAGCAGGATCCTGCATTTCCTATAGTGTTGTGGCCACAAAACCGTGCTACAAAAATCAAAGCTTCAATTTGAACAAACCTTTCCAGTTTGGGTAGTTGCAAAGAAAACCAAGTGTAAACAGTGCTTTCCCTATGGACTAGAGAGAATGGGAAACTGTAGTTAGTATGGATGAAGGAATGAATTCCCCCTTCCCCTCGTCTGTTGAGTTACTTGTGTGACAGTATTAGAACTGGAGAAAGTGTGTATAATTATCATGGTGTTCTTTTGCCTGTAGTGCAGTCAAATGTGTTTGCATTTAGGAGACCTGTAGGAAATTGTGACTGTCAAGACAAAAGGTTGGTCCAAAATTAGATTGAAAATGACACGTTGATAGGAAACTTTTGTTACTAGTTTTACTTTTAATATTTTTGTACTGACTGCTAAGACGCACAAATGCAACTCTCAATCATATTCTCTCCTTCCAACTCCCAAGAATGGAAATCAGATACGTGAAAGTGTTTAAACAAAATAATGGCTGATCTTTTAGTACTCAAACATCTGGGGAGAGGTTGTGGGGGAGAAAAGATTTTGTTTCAGTGATGTCTGGTAATAGCATGCCCTGAAAAAATGCATCTGTTTTAAATATAAAGGTTGAATCGCTTGTGTATTACTGTTCACCTTTTGTTTTAAACATTGTATGGCAATGGGCAATTAGATTCTTAGACTTCTAATAATTTGTTGCTGTGTTCATCCTCTGAGAAAGCGTACTCTGACTTGGTTTGAGATCTTTAGCTGACATTTGACAGTTCTGTAGTAGTAAATGAAATTATCTATACTTACTGAAACTGAAAAGTTTTAGAATGTTGTGCTAATCTGTATATGGACAGTGCTGGCTGAATAAGAATACTCGCATGAGAGGGTATATATAAGAATATGTATCATCTCTTGGAGATAATCTAAAATATTCTCTTGCTCTTTCTACTACCAAGAATCACGTATGCCTTTAACTGTAGTTTGGACAAGAACTAGTCTGCTGCCTATGCTTTATTTAAAGGTACTTCGGTGTCAGTATGTTGCCTTTTTGTTCGGAAATGAAAAATGAGAAAAACAATCCTTGTGGTTGCTAAACAGGCACATGGAAGAAAACAGATCATGTTTGGGATCTGTCATCTTTGTGTCCAGCTATTTTCAGGTTTCTTTGAGACTTGATGTTGCAGCTAATATGTATAGAAACTATTTTCCAGTTGTCTGTCTATCCTGGAGTTAGCATTAACACTTAATAGATGCACTTAGGGTGATATGGTGGCTTTTAGAGCTTCTGTTGAGTCAGTGAAGTTGGAGTGAGGGCTTTTAAATTTGTTGTTGAGTAGAGTAGAGCATGGTTTCTGGAGCAGGTTCAGGAAACAGATGCTCCATGTCTGAGCTGGTCGAAGCTGGCTGGGGGCATTGATTTGGAAGTGGCTCTGTCCTCTGACTTGCTCTTGGAGTTAGGACTCAGTAAGATTCCTTTACTTGAGGCTTATAATGCTAATGAAGTCTCTCCTGTAAATATAGTTGCTAATTTCCAGGTGTTCCTGCATTTACATCGAATGTAAATGAAAGATGAAGTGTTTATTAACTACACACATATAAATATTAAAAGTTGATGTTAAAGTACCCTTTTCAAATGTAATGTTTTAAGAATCATTGAAAAGTTAACCTTAATGGGAGCTGGAATTACTCTATAATATTTAGCTGTAATAAACAATTCAGGGTTTCTCATCAATTGTATTTGTATTGATCTATTTGGCAGGGTTTCTAAACTTTTCTGAAGAACCTGAAGACTGAAATAGCCTTTTTGTTTTCCTTATCCATCAGTTGTCATTGGACATTGATTTGTCTTTAAAATTTTCATGAGACAAGGAATTTCATACTAACCATATTCAAAAAGGCTCATCAGTAGTTTAAATCACGCTTCATTTCTGAAATGATTTTGTTTTATAGAATAAAACTTAACAAGCACCTTTTCTGAGGATAAGACATAAAGCAGGCAGGAATAGGCATTAATCTGAGCTTCATTCTTGAGGCTTTCAAAATAAGACATTTAAATAGTGGTTTAAAGCGACTAATTCTACATCTGAGCTATTAAAGCTTGCCAGTGGAAAAAATGTCAGGTTTCCCTTGGGAGGCTGCTTCTTTCATAATCTTGTGTAATCTCTTCAAGTGTAAGATAGTTGTTGAAATGCTTGAGAACCTGACATAAATATTTGGTCTGTTTGAAATCCGAAGTGTATTGTCTGGATGTCTCTGCTAGGTCTTTTTTTTTTTTTTGAGTGCATGATTGAGAAAAGAAAACTGGAAGTAATGCTACTTAAACTGCGAGTTAGTAGCTCGCAGTTAAAGAAAACCTTAATTGGTTTATTAATATAATTACACCTGCTTAAGTAGTAAGCGTGTGTTTTTGTGTCAGTGTGATGAGGGTGTAGACAAGCAGTTGCTTTTGCCTGTGTCCTTTCTTCTAAACACTGAATCAGGAAATCCCTCTTTTGTTCTTGTATTGAAATTGCGCTGGTAACGTGATTTGAATCAACACACAAGTAGCTGCAAAGTCATTACTTGAAAAAAGTCTTTTCTCTTATTAGACTTTTTGTACTTAAGAATAATTAATTCGGGGTGTCTTTTCCTAGAGCTATCTACTTGAAGGTGTTCAGGCTTCATGAGCAATAGTGAAAGTTGGACTCTTAAATTTTTTTTTTTTTTTTTTTTTTTTTAAATCTGATTTGCAAAGCGCAGAACACTGTTTAAGAGTCAAGTGACTTTCCAGATGATCTTTTTACAGAGTTCCTATTGCTTGAACAACGGTTTGGTAGCTTTGATTCTGTAAGCTGTTTTGAAACCTCTCCTATAGTAAGCTGCCTGTTTCGTTTTCTAATTGTCCCTTTAGCCTGGTAGATCACCTGGAGGTTACAACCTCGAGGAAAATGTCATGCGGTATTGTCATAGTGTTTCACTTGTAATTATATGTGCAACTCGAATGTTTGGGTTTAAACATGACTTTTTTGGCAGGATGCAAAGGAAAAGGCTGTATTTTGCAAGACTTGAAATGGCATTAGAGAGAGAGCACCCTGATTTTAAAATGCTTTTATTCTTTGCTGAAAAAAACCCTAAGTGCTTCCATACCGGAATTTTCTGGTGATGAATCATGTTCTGATTAGAATTACTCCTGTCAGCTCTTCACTTTCTGGGGCAGTTTATTTAGCAAGCCAGCTGGTGATACCAAGAGCCTCAGATGCTCACAGCTACTTGTTCTTTGCTAGTCTGAGAACTTCCCCCCAGTTCTAAACCCACGAACAAAATCATAAAGTGTATGGCAAGACAGGTAGGTTACTTAAGTGAAAAATAACCCATGAACCAGTATAATTTAGTGGAAACCATTTTGGGGTGTTCCCAGTTCATTCTGACTTGACGTGATTTAAAATCTGAATTAAGGTTCCCGCAGTGACTACTACTATAGTGCCTGTGTTTCACCTTTGCTGTGAACTTCATCCTTGGCTTCTTAGGATCACTGAAGTATCATTGCTGAGTATTTGTTTCCTAACTTTGTTGTTGTTTTAGAGGCCTCCAGCCTGTACTACCGTACCAATATATCTTAAATTTTGGGAGTGTTGGTGGACTGTGGGCTGAACAGGAGCCAGCAGTGTGCCCAGGTAGCCAAGAAGGCCATCAGCATCCTGGCCTGGATCAGGAAAAGCGTGGCCAGCAGGAGTAGAGAAGTGATGGTGCCTCTGTAGTGGGCACTGGTGAAGACCCCACCTCAAGGGCTGTGTCCAGTTTTAGGCTCCTTCCCACAAAAAAGACATTGAGGGACTGGAGTGGGTCCAGAGAAGGGCAACGGAGCTGGGGAGGGGTCTGGAGAACAAGTCTTGTGAGGAGAGGCTGAGGGAGCTGGGGGTGTTCAGCCTGGAGGAGGCTGAGGGGAGACCTTCTGGCTTTCTCCAACTCCCTGAAAGGAGGGTGTAGCCAGGGAGGGACGGCCTCTTCTCCCAAGTCACAGGCCATGGGACAAGAGGAAATGGCCTCCAGTTGCCCCAGGAGAGGTTCAGATTGGAGATCAGGAGAAATGTTTCTATGGAAAGGGTTGTGAAGGCTTGGAGTGGGCTGCCCAGGGCAGGTGTTGAGGCCCCATCCCTGGAGGGATTGGTGGGTTGACATAGTGCTTAGATGGTTGGATGAGATGATCTGAAATGTCCCTTCCAACCCAGACATTTCTATGATTCAATGAAATGAAAATGTGCTTTCTGTTAAACCTATTGGAGGGGGGAAAAAAAAAAAAAAGTTTTGACCTTCGGGCTCTTGGCTTCACTGGGGTATGTTGCTTTGTATTATTGGTTATAGAGCCCTTCCTTGTGTATACAGTTGGGGGTATGCACAGACATCCATCCCCTAGGAAAAGGAATAACACGTTATGGAAAAAGAACTATCACAGCTTTTTGTATTTCTTCAATGTGTCCTGCCTCCTTTTCTCTTGTAACTTCACACCTTCAAAATACTTCAGTTCTTCTCTTGTCTTCTCTTCTCTTGTCTTCTGCAAACTGTCAGGTGTTCCGTGCTACCACCTTGGCTGAAGCCTCTTTGGACCTACTTGCATGACAGCTGAGTGACCTGTGCGGTAGGGCCGGGTTAGACAGCACGCTTTCTGTTCCCCAGGTACTGTTGTGGGTGGAGTGGTTAACTTCACTCCTGAGAGAGAAGTAATGAAAAGTTGATTAAGGTGAAAACAATGATTGAACAAAATTAGTAAACACAGCAGTGTTTTAGGGGATTGGATGGCAGGGTGTGCTTGGTTATTTACAGAGAGGACAAGGTCAGGTTGAATTGTCAGGGAGACCCTCCCATTGAGTGCTGAGGTTCAGAAAGGGCCTCCTGGCTTTCTAAACTTCTCAGAGACTACATTGAGTGTGTCTGGATCCAATCCTAGTCCCAGATTGGTCAACTGTTTATGTCTAAAGGAGAGGTGCACCTGAGGAGGAGTAACCCCCTGCACCAGGACCGGTTGGGGGTGACCTGCTGGAGAGCAGCTCTGAGGAAAAAGGCCTGGGAGTCCTGGTGGACAACAGGATGCCCATGAGCCAGCAATGGGCCCTTGTAGCCAAAAAGGCCAATGGCATCCTGGGGGGCATCAAGAAGAGTGTGACCAGCAGGTGGAGGGAGGTCATCCTGCCCCTCTGCTCTGCCCTGGGGAGGCCCCATCTGGAGCACTGTGTCCACTTCTGGGTTCCCCAGTTCAAGAAGGACAGGGAACTGCTGGAGAGGGTACAGCAGAGGGCTACGTAGATGATGAGGGGCCTGGAGCATCTCTCTGCTGAGGAAAGGCTGAGGGACTTGAGTCCTTTCAGTCTGGAGAAGAGAAGGCTGAGAGGGGATTTGATCAACACCTAGAAATACTTCAAGGGTGGGTGTCAGGATGATGGGGCAAGTTTGGTTTCAGTGGTGCCCAGTGAGACGACAAGAGGGAAACTGGAGCATAAGAAGTTCCATCTCAACATGAGGAGGAACTTCTTTCCTTGTGAGGGTGGCAGAGCCCTGGAACATGCTGCCCAGAGAGGTGGTGGAGTCTCTGTCTCTGGAGACATTCCAAACCCTCCTGGACACGTTCCTGTGTGACTTGCTGTGGGTGAACCTGCTTTGGCAGTGAGGTTGGACTGGATGATCTCCATAGGTCCCTTCCAACCCCATATCATTCTGTGGTTATACATACATCCCTTATGTCATTTAGCTGAGTTAAGACGCTATTAGTAACTTCCCCAGAATCTGTTGCAGGGAGGAATCTCTCAGGCTCAAGGAGTAAAACCTGAAGCAAGCGTCCCCACTCAAAGGGAGATCCTGGTGTGCAGCCGTTGCCCTGCAGGAGAGCTCCAAGGGCTCTTGGGCTTCCCACTCTTCACAGAGTGAGAAAATTGACCTATAGTCATTTTGTCATGGGGACAAAACATCCAGGTCCCTATTCCAGGCAGTGTTTTGGCTGTGTTGCCAGCCATCCTCCAAAGTCAAGGTGCAACTCATCACAGTTCCCACTGATGGTTATGGCTTGAGCAGGAACTGAGGGCGAAGAGGGGGGAAAAATGGGGAGATCACACTGCCACAGATACTATTTCCGTAAAGACAAGTATTATTCTGGGTTCAACCGTTCTGTAGCACATGCGGCTCCCTTAGGAAACTAGATTATTTTGGTTTTTTTTTTTTTTTTAAAGAGATCTATTTTTTTTTCTTTGTTGCAGGTGTTCTGTTGACAGGGTTATGAGGTTTGAGTGAAGTACAGAAATAAGAAAGGTAGTTTGAGGGATTTTGTAGCCTTAAAAAAAGAAAATTTACAGCCTTTCATGTAGTGGTTCTGTGGATATGTGTTCCAACCATGCTGTCTATGGAGTATTAAAACTGATAGCTCAATGTTTACATGTACATGGATGGGGATGCTGAAGCAAAATCCATGGAATGCAGGAGAACTGGCAGAGATGGAAATGAAAGTAGCAGGAAGCTGGTGGAAATCGGAATGGAGGTACCACGTTCCTCGGGAATTATCTCTGTTGATGGAGTAATACCTCACCAAGAGCACATCGTTGCTTTTTGCAGAAAGAAGTTAATAAATGTTTTTTGAGAAGGCAGAATAGGTGAATTCTGAAGATCTTTCTGTGGAAAAGAAGCAAGCATCTCTTCAAGATGTGAATGGTCAGTAATCTTAACAGTGAGTTTACTGGCCTGGAATGCGGGATTTGCCGCTGAGTTACTTTCAGGTGAGACTTGGAAGTTTAGATTCATGTGACTACTTAGCTTGGGTTGGAAAATCTTCCCTCATACTCCTCTATTGGTTGTGCAGGGGTTTTTTTTACCACTTCCCACCCCCACCCCCCACCCTTGTAATGCAGTGACATACAGTTTGCAGCCTGCTTGCTCTTTTTGCCTCCTCTGTGGCATTTTCCTGTGCCGCCTTCTAGTGT
Organism: Nycticryphes semicollaris; assembly: GCA_013400055.1. Classification (NCBI taxonomy): domain Eukaryota; kingdom Metazoa; phylum Chordata; class Aves; order Charadriiformes; family Rostratulidae; genus Nycticryphes; species Nycticryphes semicollaris. Next base: position 199,622 of record VXBJ01005037.1, read on the forward strand.
TGGGGAAAGAAACCAGCACAATGTCTATAAACTGATGGAGAAACAGAAACTTCTTAACAGTGTGTTTCTAATCACTCAATATGAAAAAATAAAAAAATCCCAATTTTTTATCTTAATATTTTGTAAAGCTCATTTTAACCCTTGCTGTCACTGTGCAACAGCTTAGACTTATACTAAAGGATACTGTGAAGACTGTGAAGAAGTGAAGCTGGTATTTAAAATAATTGCTCTTCGATGCTCATTTTTTTTCAGTGTTTGTGACTGCAACATTAATTGCAATTGTAGTGTTTACTGGAAAACTTTTAAAGAGCTTTTTCATTTATTTTCTTCATTAACTGTTTGGATGCAAAGCTTCTTGGACAGATGATGTGAAAACCAACTTCAATGTAGTATCTCTCACTGCGTGCTTGCTGACGTACACATCTTGAGTTCTTACAGCTAACCTCAAGTACCAAAGCAATATTTTAATATAATAATTCTTGAAAAATGAAGGAAGGGTTTTCTAAAGCTTCAGTGGTTGTATTTAAACACAACTGAACTTTTTTTTGCGTGGCAGCATTTTAGTCAAAGCCTCGTTTTTCTTTTATACTTTTTTGTGTCCTGGTAAAGGTTTTTGAGGGAAGAGACTTCCCTAATTGTGTGGATGTGAACCCACAATTTGGAAAAAATCTCCCTATAACCCAGTTAGCTTTTATTTCTTCAAACAAGTGAGGATGCTGTTGGAAACATTTTAGTTTCTTCTTTTTCTATTTTGTAAAGCACTTTCTTTTCAGTCTCGTAACAAATGGTATGAATTCTTTTACTTCTTGCTGTATTTAAAAATAGGTCTCTATTAGATGAATTCGGGGAATTTAGCTCTGCATTGTGTAGGTGTCATCCTCACTGTCTTTTTTTGAAGCTTTGTGGAGTTTTTTCAGTACTTACCTACATAATTAATTCTATCGTGGTATAAGCAGTCTTCAGGCCAGGTGTAACTTGTGGTGTTTTTAACTACAGAAATATTTTTGCTGTAGGTAGTTTTTCTTCACAGAATATCACAGAATCTCAGGGATTGGAAGGGACCTTGAAAGATCATCTAGTCCAATCCCCCTGCCGGAGCAGGAACACCTAGAGCAGGTCACACAGGAATGCCTCCAGGCGGGTTTGGAATGTCTCCAGAGAAGGAGACTCCACAACCTCTCTGGGCAGCCTCTGCCAGTGTTCCCTCACCCTCACTGTGAAGAAGTTTTTTCCTCATATTTAAGTGGAACCTCCTCTGTTCCAGCTTGCACCCACTGCCCCTTGTCCTGTCATTGGCTGTCACTGAGAAGAGCCTGGCTCCATCCTCCTGACACTCACCCTTTCCATATTTATAAACATTCATGAGGTCTCCTCTTCTCCAAGCTAAAGAAACCCAGCTCCCTCAGCCTTTCCTCCTATGGGAGATGCTTCACTCCCTGCATCAGCTTTGTAGCCCTGCCCTGGATTCTCTCTCCATCAGTTCCCTGTCCTTCTGGAAGTGAGGGGCCCAGAACTGGACACATTATTCCAGATGGGGTCTCACCAGGTCAGAGTAGAGGGGGAGGAGGACCTCTCTACACCTACCAACCACCCCCCTTCTAATACACCCCGGGCTGCCATTGGCCTTCTTGGCCACAAAGGCACAGTGCTGGCTCACGGGCATCCTGCTGCCCATCAGGACCCCCAGGTCCCTTTCCCCTACGCTGCTCTCCAACAGGTCAGTTCCCAATCTGTACTGGTACCTGGAGTTGTTCTTGCCCAGATGCCAGACTCTACCTTTGCCCTTGTTATAGCTCATTAAATTTCTCCCCTCCCAACTCTCCAGCCTGTCTAGGTCCCGGCACATGAACACCAACACAGTTGCTCTGCTGGTATTTCATATAGGACAGTACACTTGTTTATTATGGGGAGATCAGCATTTGAACCTGGTCCTGGTGACAGGTTTTGTAGGCTGCAATTTAGCTGAAATGAATGAATCTGAGGTGTTGATATTAGAATAAGAATAGTTACTGCATGATTTTCTAGGTATGCTTTTGTAGATGCTCAGATGTAATGATGTTTCAAGTAACACATGAATGTAAACACATCCTAGAATCACAGAATTGCCTGGGTTGGAAGGGACTTTAAAGGTCATCTCATCCAACCATCAACCTAACTCTGATAAAACCCATCACTAACCCATTTCTCTAAGCACTATGTCAACCCGGCTTTTCAATCCCTCCAGGGATGGGGCCTCAACCCCTGCCCTGGGCAGCCCAGTCCAAGCCTTCACAACCCTTTCCATGTAAAAATTCTTTCTAATCTCCAATCTGAACCTCTCCTGGGGCAACTGGAGGCCATTTTGTCCGGTCCCATGGCCTGTGACTTGGGAGAAGAGACCGAACCCCCCCTGGCTACACCCTCCTTTCAGGGAGTTGGAGAGAGCCAGAAGGTCTCCCCTCAGCCTCCTCCAGGCTGAACACCCCCAGCTCCCTCAGCCTCTCCAGACCCCTCACCAGCTCCGTTGCCCTTCTTACCGAAGGTACCTAATTAATGGATACGTTCTTAAATTGGTTATCAGATAGCCAACTTTTTTTGTTTGTTTCTTTGGTTGGTTGGTTGGGTTTTTTGTTTGTTTGTTTTGTTCTACCCTCAAAAGTCAACAGGTTGTCCTGAGCCCTCAGGGTGCGTTGGTACGGTGTGAGTGAGCTAAATGTTGCCCATCTTGTAAGCAGTGACCTGTTAGGATCTGTCACACTACTACTGTTTCCAGTTCCTCAGCCCTGGATAATCAGGTGCCAGTTGACTGTAGGACTGTTTTGGGCGACCGTCTTTGCTACAACCCCTAAGTGAGATGCAAAGTACAAATCAGGTTTTTTTGTATAGATAAATGCTAGATCAGTTGAAAATTGCATCTTTCTTCCCGTTGGCTGAAAATGTTAGGCTTGCTTGCTATATCAAGACAGTTTCATTACGGAAAAGGTTAATATTGTAACCAAAGTGATGTTCTTGGATGGGGTATTTGTGGTCTAAATTTACAATTGTAGTAAAGCCACAGTGACTCATTAAATGTGACTCTTCTGATTCTATGTGTGTGTTTTCCCTCTGGCTGATTTTGCAACAGTTCAGATCTTCACCCTGGATCCATTTGAAACTTGTGAAATCTGTTTCTTTCCTAGTGTTTCTTCTGTATGTAGTACTGCATGCAACTGTTTCATTTTGGGGTTTGGATCTATTAATAAAGAGATTCTGAGCACACTTACTGAGAAATCAGAGTTTACCATACTCTGTCTAGAGTTTCTTTTATTGAAGAAGTTGATCATCATATAAGAAGAGTTTTTTCACATTTTTATTCTGGTGGTGGAGCCTGGTGTTTATTCCAGTCATTTACCACGGCAGAATATTTGGATTTTTCAGTGGTGTGAGGTGAGGAAAAACAGCTTCAGCAGCATCATCCAATTTGTTTTTCTGTGTTGAGTTCTTGCCAGCCTTTACTTTCATCCCAGGTTTTCACTGTAGGTAGTTTCGTTACACATACCAAGAGCAAAAATGTAAGAGCTCTTATGCTCTGGTTTGGAATGATGCTCAGTTGCTGTCAGTGTTGATCCAAGCTCTGTTAAGTGTGTAATGATGTCATTCAATATAGTTCCTTCTATCTATTAAGCTTGAAGTGAAAGCTTTTTTGGAGGGTTCTGACTTCTTGATGTCGCAAGCGGTTCTGGCTTTGTTTCACTGAAATCACAGAATATCAGGGATTGGAAGGGACCTTGAAAGATCATCCCCCTGCTGGAGCAGGTCCCACAGGAACGTGTCCAGGTGGGTTTGGAATGTCTCCAGAGACGGAGACTCCACCACCTCTCTGGGCAGCCTCTGCCAGTGTTCTGTTACCCTCATGTGAAGAAGTTATTTTTCATATTTAAGTGGAACCTCCTATGTTCCAGCTTGCAGACTTCCATCATTAATGAGATTTTAAGTCAGAAATCCTGCTGACATCTTCTATCTGAAGCTACAAGTGTGTCAAAGCTAGTGCAAAGTGCATCATTCTGATACTTCTGCTTGTGAAACTTTTGGTGTGAAGGCTAACCGAGTGTTTTTCAGGGGGCAGATGTTTCTCCAGAGGGCAGAAATGGCCTGTGATTTAAGGGAATTGAACTCTTTGTTTTCTGCAGAACGAGACGCGACGTAACGGAAGGGCCCAAATAAATACAGGCTAGCTGAGGACAGCAGGTGTCAGTTTTTAAGAACATCTGGCTCTGGTGTTTTACTCCTTGTGATGTGTGAAGGAGTGCTGCTTTCTATGCAAGGTGACAGGTTCCTTATGTGAAAAGCAGCAGAGGCACTCCCAGACGACACCTCAAACTGCAAACAGCAGGGCTTATTTTAAAATAGCAATTGTGCTGTCTGAAGTAATTTGTATGCTAAGTTTCGAATCTATGGGCTAATCCTGAAACTTGGGTCCATTTTCTAGTATCACATCAGTGAAAAAAAATTATAATTCCAGGTTCTCAAAGCAGTTGGTGGATGTCTGTGCAGTACTTGAGCCTTATGTTAAAATGAAGACCTGTGAAATAAGCCTCTATTGAAAAGTACAGTTAGGAGATAAGCGGTTGGTGGCACTCAGAAGCTCAAATGGCTTGGAGCAACAAAGGGAATTCATTGCAGATATGCATTAATTATTACTACCTTAATCCACATTGCCGATGTCTTCTGCCTTTCAAGATGGAAATACTATGCTTTCTATTCAAAACCATGGTAGGGAACCATGTGTGTTAGAAGCAAGGGACATCAGTCTTCACTTCATTCAAGTGTTTCGGAACTTGCTGTCCCTGATCTAGTCTATTTAAGACCGATATTTTTTTGACCTTAAATATTACTTGCCAGAGATATAACAGAATGTTATGTTGTTCTTCTGTGGTGGAAATGCCTATTACCGAGGCTCTGGCTATAGAATGACAGAATGGTTAGGGTTGAAAGGGACCTTCAAGATCGTTGAGTTCCAACCCCCCTGCCCTGGGCAAGGACACCTCCCACTACACCAGGTCCCTCCAAAACCCATCCAGCCTGGCCTTGAACCCCTCCAGGGATGGGGCAGCCACAGCTTCTCTGTGCAACGTGGGCCAGTGTCTGGTTGTCACTGGTCAGACCAACAGTTCACTAAATTAAAGGATTTTGCAACAAGTGTATTTGGATTTGTATTCTTTTGCAATAACCTGATTTTTGTATCAAATGAGGTGTCTCATGAGAGATCTGAGTGGTTCACCTGGGATATGATACACCGGTAAAGGGCTAGTTGAGCTTCCATCTATAAATATCGCCTCAAACCCTCTAATGTAAATCTGCAGAACACTTCCTTTTTATCTGTATTAAACTGTGATTCGTTAATTTGACTTCACATCTCCGTGATTTTTCCAATGAGGGGCTATTGTGAAAGTTTCTATTGCATGGGGCAGAGTTAAAAGGAAGCCGTAGGTTTTCTGAGACTAAACTTTGTTTGTTTGCCTTGAAAGTCAGCAATTCTCTTATACTGTCTGTTCTTCCTTGGTTTAAGGTATGAGAAAGTTTATTACCAGTGTCTGGTTATTTTTGCTTCACTGTTTTCCTTATTAGCTATTTACAGCTGCTATTGCTGAGGGGGGTTTGGTTTGCTTTTTTTTCCACCCCCAATGGCAAGTGGCACACAGAGCAATTAATGTAATACCCTGAAGTAAAAATACCGATGTCTTCATGTAGGACAGCAGAAGGAGCTCTGTGAAGGACCTGAAAGACAATGGTGGAGGGTTTGGAACTCAGTGATCTTTAAGGTCCCTTCCAACTCTAACCATTCTATGACAAGCTTGACTCTGAACGTCAGTTTTCATGGGTCTTGGATAATGTGTGATGGTGCTTTGCCTAATGGCCTGTGGAGAGGTTAGCAAGTTCAAGTTCAGTTGTTTTTAGGAGGATTTCCCAACTGAGTTTGATACATTTTGGTCACCAGAATTCTAACCTAATCTCCAGAGTTCGGTCCAAAGACATGGGGAACGTAGAAACCTTGGATACGGTTCCAAGGGTTTGTGGCAAACAACCATTCTCCTCCCAGCAGCAGAACTGAAGTTGTAAAAAGAAATGATACAATCTTTTTTTTTTTGGAAGCATTTAGTGTGTGGCACTCCATGATCTGAACGTGCTGAAGGTAAACCTTGTTAGGATGAGTCTTCTGATGCAGAGACAAATGGCGTTAAGCAAAATCCTAACCGCCTTGTTTCCATGAAGTCTCTTATCCTACAGCTGCGGTGACGTTCCCCAGCGCTACTGTTTGTGTCACGTTGGTTAAAATGAGTGCAACGCGAGCGAAGTCCCACCTTGAAGAGCACAGTCTTGCCTGCTACACCGAATCCCCTCCTATACGGAGATCACTGTGTCAGTAAAATAGCATTTTACATTCACTTGCTCTGTAAAGTTGTGCTGGAATTTTCCCAATTCTATTGTGGTCTGGGTTGCTTACGGTATGTAAAATTTGTATTGGAATTATTATTTCAAGGGTATATTTTGTCTCCCCGAGTAAGAGAGAGATGTCTTCTGTCGGTGAGTTTCCAAAATTAATACTTGCTTCTGCTACAACAGAGGTAGGACTTAATGGAATAATACGTGTTACTGATTTATTCACGTAACGGACTAACACAAGTCTAGTGGTTGGAAAACTAAATCCTGTACTTTTCCTTCTGAGGAAATGCACACTGTCTTTCTGAAATACAGTTCTTGCTCTCTATGCTCTTGTCTTTTTACCTGCTGTTGTTGAATTGTTTAATAGCGAGGTCACTCTGGGGAGAAAGATTTTTAGTGACTGAATGCAAAGAAATTAGTTGAGACTCGGATAATTGGGTTTAAGATTTGAGCTTAAAGTATTCCTTGAATTGGAACAATTCAGCTTGAATTATCAGTATATATTTCAGGCTGTACAGTAAGTAAAAGGATTTGATTTTTATACGTTATTGGACTGTGTTTCAAACTGGGTGTGGTGTCCAAGTTTTTATTTGTCTGTGAATTTGCCGGCTTTGATTAATTTATGTCAGATGGCAAGCGGTCAGATCACTGAATAAAATAAAACCAATGCAGAGGAAACGTATTATGTACTTTGCAGATACTTGGACTGTTTGAGGTTCTACTCACTTAAAGCAGACGCTGTGGTTTGGGTTTTTTTTTAATAAGAAAAGCATTTATTCGACAACTAATTGCAAAACAGCTTTATACACCTGTCTAATTAGACAAGAATTGAGACCTACATGTTCAAAACGTCAACTGTACTGTGTCATCAACAGAAACTTCTAGGTGGTATGTGTGTGTATTTAAATGTATATGTACACATATGCATGTATATATACACGTATCTATCTTTGTGTCCCTTAATTTTGGCACTCTTCTGACATTTTCTATCCATCTGGTGTTTTGGTTTTTTGGTTTTTTTTGCTAAAAATAAAGTTAATAGAAGTGATCTGCTTTTGGGGTGCAGCATAGAATACTGTAATTGTATTTTCCAATGCCGATTAAATTGTGTTGAGCATCTGACTGAGCCAGCAAGGATGCAGACAGCAGGGTAAGTAGAAAATTCAGGAGGATCAGCACAATGACAGTAGCTGAAATATTAGAATCATAGAATGGTTAGAGTTGGAAGACCACTTCCCTGGGCAGCCCCTTCCAAGGCTTAATAACCCCTTCAGTGTAAAAATGAGCAACTGGGAAACTTTTATTATCCATCTAAGAAGACTAAGATAATGCAAAAGACCATCTTTGTGTAGATGATCACGTATGACTTAGTTGAATTGGGCCTTGATTATATTTATGCTTCTGAGGATGGAAGGTCAAGGGCTGTATCTTAGATGCCTTTCTACCTGTGTTGTCCAAGCCGCTGTGTCATAGCAGCACTGTTGAGTATATTTAGCATCCTTTTGTGTCCAGTTAATCATAGAGATCTTGTTTCTGATGCTTCTGGCTGCACCTTTTTTTTGTTGTTGTCGATGTACTTTGGGCCCTTTCCAGAAGGCTCTTTTATGACTTACTGTTCAAAAACATCTTTAGCTCTTTCCACGTATTCCAACAAAATTGACTGCGTATGTCAAAACATATGTATAGCTTCTTCAGAGTTCTCTGCTTCTAGAAGGAAGCAAAAGCTGCCGTTCTTGAAGCTATTCTGGTAGAAAGAGAGGACTTGCTATGCAGGGTGAGTAGGTGGGATAGTACTGAAAGGGAAGGTGAAAACAGAAGACAAAGGAAACTTCTTTCGTTGCCCTTTAGTCTGGAGATGTAAAATTTGATTAGCAAAAATAATTAGTGATTGAATTTCCTGGGATAAAAAGGTGGAAAACCGTGACTGGGACAGATATTCCTGCCATGTGCTGCCCTCTGGTTTGGAGTCCTCACCGTTTGGATGTAGCACCAGGTTCTGCTGAAGTGGAAACCGTGCGGTTGGCTAGTGATGAGGTGTGCAGAGAGCTGTGGTTCATAGGGAAGCTTCCTTGGTTGGATCTGCTAAAAGAAAAGGCAAATTTCCCTTCAACCTCTTGGAGTATGCCACAAAAACCCGGGTGGTCAGATGGCACCCTGCTACCTGCAGCGATTTCTCATAGCTCAAACCTGCTGAATACAACAGCTTTTTCTGGTCGTTCTTTGAGGTGACTGAAGTTCTTGCAAATAAGGGTACGAGAACACATGGCAATCATGCGGTGATATGAGGTGTTTCCCTAAAAGGTTGGGATAAATGAGGTGAAACTTAACTTCTCTTTTAGGGGACTGGCTGGGTTGGGTGTGTGCTGTGCCTGCGATGTTGTTTGTAGACGCTCTGTTCAGAATTAATACCATTGCCAATGTCCCGCTTGGGCTTTTGGAATTGGCCTGAATATTGGATTGTAGGGCCTTTCTATAAGCAGAAATTCTTTTCCATGCCTCTTGCATCAGAAGTTTGTTGCCATTTTGGTTCCACATAAGCTCACTGAATGTTTCTTCATGAGGGCTTAAATATGTTTTTGGTCCTGCCCTTTCCATTGTCAAAGTATCCCTACATACATTGTGTAATCCTTTGGATAACTCTTTTTTTTTTTTCTTTATGTTTTTTTTCCTTTTCTGACTTACACAAGTTACATCTGCAGAAGACAGACACCTTAAAGGTGAAGTGCAGAATTAGTTCCTGCACAAATGTGGGTGGTCCATTTGTTCATGGTCCAAATCATGTTATGGATCTGTTGCCTTCTACCATTCTGAGGTTTTTTCTGGCTTTTTGCCTTATAGCTTGTTGAGAAGCTGGGTTGGTTTCCTGGCTTCAGAGGACAGTGTTTGGCGTAACACTTCAATCTGAAGTCTCCATCTAAAACTACAAATCATAATTCAGGGAGAGTAGGGGTAGGATGAGGGGTAATGGTTTTAAACTGAAAGAGGGGAGATTTAGATCAGATACTAGGAAGAAATTCTTTGCTGTGAGGGTGGTGAGACACTGGAACAGGTTGCCCAGAGAAGTTTTGGCTGCCCCATCCCCAGAGGGGTTCAAGGCCAGGCTGGATGGGGCTTGGAGCAACCTGGTGTGGTGGGAGGTGTCCCTGCCGAGGGCAGAGGGGTTGGAACTCAATGATCTTGAAGGTCCCTTCCAACTCCAACCATTCTATGATTCTACAATAATAAATCAGTTGCACCCAGAGCAGCAAAACATACTGCTTTTCTTTTCGGAGTCCACTATGGCTGCATAGAATGCCAAAGAATACACGGAAGCTATTCGTAAGTTCTTTACCTCCTGGAGCTATTTTGACACATTTCATTTCACTCTAAGCTACTTACAGAACCTTCAGTATAGGACTATGGATTTTATATTTTTTATAAACAAAGCCTGCATCTGGAAACTATGGTTCTGTGTTTCAGCTGGTTTTGTAGAGAGCCTTGCAAAGTAGCAAAGAAAAATCTGAATGCTTTATATATTAAAAAAAAAAAATCCCAACCAAGTATAAGTTTGGCTAAAAGGCAGTAACGTGTTACCTTTATTATTTGTGTGTATACGTTGTGTAATGCTGTTTTTGAAAGGACGTGTGGGGAGTTTGGTAGGGATTTTCGTTGGGTTGTTTGGTTTGTTTTTATTTTTTTTTGTTTGTTTGTTTTTTTTTTTTACCATGGCTGTATTTCCTGTTGGCTATATTTGAGTTTATGAAGAGTGACTGTGACTTGTACTGGGTTGATAATTTAACTACTCAGGCTTGTCGAAACTACTGTAGCTTGCCTTTCAGAACATACTTCTGAGTATCCCTGTTCTAAGCCTGCTAATTAGTAGTTAGCATTGGTCATGAATCAAAGCCAAGCACTATTTGTGCATGCTCTGAACAGGATGACTTACTGGACCTTTCTGTATTGTTACCTCCATGCTTTTCTTGGCACTTCTTGTTTGAGGGTATATGAAATGTAGTAGTTGGTCCTTCTCACTAAGGCGCGCTAAACTTCTAAAATAGTATTTTATCCGTGCTTTGGGTCCAGTAGTGCTTTTGGAAAGAAGTGAGAGGGAAAAGGTAAAGACAACTTTAAAGCTGTGGTGATGTAGGGGTATTTTGGGATTTGTTTTTTCAGTAGTGCTGATTTATTTAGTCTTACATCAAGCTTGTATGCAAAAAGGTTCTCAAATATGTTGTTTTTGATGAAATCTTATGAGATCTGGTGCATAATAACACATGCCAGGTAGGAGTATGGCTGTTGTGTGCTGTGCCATCCTTCCTTTTTAGAACTGTGAGGACAGAGATTTCACAAGTTTTCCTCCCCTATGATCCAAAGGTGCTGAATGGATTTTCTTGTCAGACGCTCATATATACTTGCTGGAGTACTATCCAAAATAGTCAAAACCATATTCTGCGACTTCTTGTTGCCTGGGTCAATGGATTATTGTTAATAATTGTAAAGAAAAAGTATTCAGTGGGTTATCAAATCTCTGAGAGCAGGTAGGAGTGTAGTTGCAAAAACTGCATGGTTTCACATGAGCTATTTCAGGCTTGTTTTCTTGTGCAGGATTCCTGAATAGAAGGTTGAGAGAACTAATTTCTAGTCCCTGTTTGATAGAGGAGACAATTAGAATCATAGAATGGTTAGAGCTGGAAGGGACCTTCAAGATCATCCAGTTCCAACCCCCCTGCCCTGGGCAGGGACACCTCCCACCAGACCAGGTCGCTCCAAGCCCCATCCAGCCTGGCCTTGAACCCCTCTGGGGATGGGGCAGCAACAGCTTCTCTGGGCAACCTGTTCCCGGGTCTCACCACCCTCACAGCAAAGAAGTTCTTTCTGGTATCTCATCTAAATCTCCCTTCTTTCAGTTTAAAACCATCACCCCTCGTCCTCTTGCTACACTCCCAATTAGTTGGAAGTTCCACTTCCAAGGCACCAACATTATAATAATTTTCAGCTTTGGCTCTGTAAGGGGGAGCATCTCTGCTCTTCTGCATGAACCCTTTTGCTTCGGTTGGCAAAGCCACCACTGTCTTTTGGTGGGGTTGACGAAAGTAGCTCTTGACTCAATGAGATCTGCTTTAGATGGCCTGAGACGATGAGGACTAGGAGGTATTGCTCTGCTGTACAAGAAATAATGCTTCTGCACTTGAAGGAAAAAGGAGCAAAGAGACCAACAACAAGGCTCTGGGTAAGGAAGCCGGAGTCCAAAAGCATTACTGCAGGAGTATATGAAATATAATATAAGGAAAAAACTGATTGGGGTGTATTCATCTCTTGGATGAATAAAAGGTTACTCCCTTCCCCGAGTGTGGGAAGACAGACCCTTAAGTTTTGAGGAAAAGGGGAGAAAGGAAGTTTGTTTTCCTTTCTGGGTTGAATATAAATTACACCCCTATAATTGCCTAGTTTATCTTGGAAAAAACTTTTAGATAACTAATGCCAGCAGTGATTATGTGAAAGAGCCCCTCGAGACTGGGGAAATATTCTGCATTCAGATTTAAAAAATAGTGCTTTTCTAGCTTAACTCTGCATAAGGCATCAGGGCTCGTTTTCCCTCATACCTTTTGTCTGGCACCAGAACACTTGCTTTACTTCCTTAATGAGTGGAAGGCGAAGTGATCGTGCTGGCTGTTCTTATTTCCCTTTTATTCCACCACTTCTCTAGAGGACACTAGAACCCGTCGAAGGATTCCAAAAGGTGCTAAAGCCTCAAAATGTCACACAATCATATAGAGGCTGGGTTTTCAAAAGGTTTTACAAGATTGCTTGATTAATGTTTTTCTCTCTTCCTGAGGGGCAATATAAATGAGCTGTTTTCCATTCTACAGTTGGTGTTAGTTGGCTGATTAGTTAGCAAAAGTGTTACTGGCCAGTAGGTCTCACTGATGTTTCCGGTCTGGCAAAACAGCATGCTTGAGTGGTTGCATCTTCAAGGGAGCTTTAGCTCTGATTTTAATTCAATTTTTAAAGTGAATTTCCCAGTTTTTTCCCATTTACTGGGCTTCCATTCACAGTACGGGGCGGTCTGGCAGCATGTGAACTCAATTTCTTTCAGAAAAAAACCCCAAACCTCAATCAGGAGATTGTGTCTAGGATTGCATCTAATAGGGTCTATTTGCTAATTACCATTCAGTCTGTCGGCCTCGAGGCTTATGCCAAGGATACTTTTCAGGAGGAGAAAAAAAGAGGCAAGAGGACTGAAAGAGTAACCTGTGCTTGCTGCCAGGTAGGGGGTGACGGCCACTCGTGGAAAAACTTGTACAAAAATAATGCACGAAATCTATAAACATATTTCGAAGTCTCTACTTGCAATTAAGCCCATATTAACTGTTTACAAATGAAGGCAATTTTTCTGAGCAGAGCTGTCGTTCCACTACAAGTGTAAAGGTGGCCCAAGGTGTAGTCAAGTCATAATTAGTTCCTGTAGTACAACTTTTTAAGTGTTTGGCTTTTCTTGTATGTAGGAAGTACTTCATATTTTCTGTGAAGAGATTTATTTAAAAGGAGAAAAAGCAGCCAGGTTTATAGTAGCAAGTGTTAGAAGTCTGGGTTTGGTTTTTTTTTGTAGAAACTCTTGAGAATCCATAAAAACATGTAAGGCGTTTAACGCACAGGCTGTAAGCTCTGACTTCAACATTTCCACTTAAATTGGATTTGCTAGAGTAGTTCTGACCAATTTTTACAGATAGATTGCTTTGGTAACTGCTACAAACTTGTCCGCGGTAAAAGCTTCAAGCTCATTCATCTTAATTCCATAAACGTGGAGGTGTTGAGCACAGACAGGCAGCACCTGAGGACCTGCAGTGGCCTTGCTGTGTTTGCTTTCCCTAATGAGGAAACTATCTTTCCTTTTTGATGGGTGCTGGGTATTAATTATTTTAGGTTTTTTCCCCCCCCTCCCCTCTGTTTGCCCATTTGCCAACGTCATACATGGGAACAATTAAACACGTAGCAGCAGGCAGGAATGTAGGTATGAAGTATCTGTAGTAAACCTGAGGGGCTTCCAACCATTTGCTGAGTGAAGGCCACTAGTTGTAATGATCTTGCAGATCCAGAAATTGTTCCTAACAGCAAAAAGAAACCAGTGAAGTCTCTTTAAAATCTGGTCAGTAGCAAAGATGTGAACGATTTATTTATTTATTTATTTATTTAATGCTTCTGTACAAACACTGAGAAATCTGTGGAGCTCTAAGCAAACTTGACCTGATTTGAAATAACAAATTTAATTCTAAAGAGTATCTTGTATCTGCTATTAGACGCAGTATTGTTGAAAATGACCTTTATCTTTCTTCCTGTGCTGCAGACATTACTGTTGTCCCACCATTTTAAAGACCTTAATGTAGGTCTTTATGGGCTATTTAAAGAAAGAAAAAATAATTAAAAAAAATATCTATACTTTGAGACTAGAGGAAGCCGTGCAGGTCACTTGATCTGATCTCCCTCGCTCATGGTAACTAGTCCTTTTCATCATAGAATCATAGAATGGTTAGAGTTGGAAGGGACCTTCAAGATCATCCAGATCCAACACCCCTGCCCTGGGCAGGGACACCTCCCACCACGCCAGGTTGCTCCAAGCCCCATCCAGCCTGGCCTTGAACCCCTCTGGGGATGGGGCAGCCACAGCTTCTCTGGGCAACCTGTTCCAGTGTCTCACCACCCTCACAGCAAANGTAGGTATGAAGTATCTGTAGTAAACCTGAGGGGCTTCCAACCATTTGCTGAGTGAAGGCCACTAGTTGTAATGATCTTGCAGATCCAGAAATTGTTCCTAACAGCAAAAAGAAACCAGTGAAGTCTCTTTAAAATCTGGTCAGTAGCAAAGATGTGAACGATTTATTTATTTATTTATTTATTTAATGCTTCTGTACAAACACTGAGAAATCTGTGGAGCTCTAAGCAAACTTGACCTGATTTGAAATAACAAATTTAATTCTAAAGAGTATCTTGTATCTGCTATTAGACGCAGTATTGTTGAAAATGACCTTTATCTTTCTTCCTGTGCTGCAGACATTACTGTTGTCCCACCATTTTAAAGACCTTAATGTAGGTCTTTATGGGCTATTTAAAGAAAGAAAAAATAATTAAAAAAAATATCTATACTTTGAGACTAGAGGAAGCCGTGCAGGTCACTTGATCTGATCTCCCTCGCTCATGGTAACTAGTCCTTTTCATCATAGAATCATAGAATGGTTAGAGTTGGAAGGGACCTTCAAGATCATCCAGATCCAACACCCCTGCCCTGGGCAGGGACACCTCCCACCACGCCAGGTTGCTCCAAGCCCCATCCAGCCTGGCCTGGAACCCCTCTGGGGATGGGGCAGCCACAGCTTCTCTGGGCAACCTGTTCCACGGTCTCACCACCCTCACAGCAAAGAATTCCTTCCTGAGATCTCATCTAAATCTCCCCTCTTTCAGTTTAGGAATAGGAATAGGTTCTTTACTCTGAGGGTGGTGGAGCACTGGACCAGGTTGCCCAGGGAGGTGGTTGAGGCCCCTTCCCTGGAGATCTTCAAGGGGAGGCTCGAGGAGGCCCTGGGCAACCTGGTCTAGTTGGGGGTGTCCCTGCTGACTGCTGGGGGGCGTGGACTAGATGACCCTAGAGGTCCCTTCCAGCCTGGACCAGTCTGTTACCAAAAAAAAAAAAAAAAAATCTCGTGTCAGCACAAAGAAGGAGTGGCATGGAGGCTGGGATGTAATTTTTGGTGGTAGCAGTACTGGTTGACACGTTTGTGTCAGAAAATTGCCAAAATGCACCTCAGTTGCATTGGCACAATGCTTTTTTTGACTAAAAATAGTTGGTGTTGTTATGACTGACCATACTGTGGAGGTTCTAAGGAAGGATCTATGTTTATTTCTGAGGTTATTTTTCCTTGAACAATTTCAAGACTTCTATGGCTGGAAGAGCAGCTTATCATTTTATATAACTTCATAATAAAAATACTAACTGAAGCTATGTGGGAGACAGTCATGTAGGATGCGATTGAAAAATAACCCTAGGTAAGTGTTTAAAAAATTTATTTAGTGGATTCTGTATGTGTCTGAAATCTTTGAGAGCTCAGAGGAAGAGCACAACATATAGCATTGATCAGCTGAAGTCATGCATTAGACTAGCTTATGTTAATGACAGTAAAATAACTGCACTTTAGCCACACACTCTTGAGTTGACAAATTTGTCAACTCCTCTGGGCAGAAATAACCCCCTGCACCAGGACCAGTTGGGGGTGACCTGCTGGAGAGCAGTTCTGAAGAAAAAAGACCTGGGAGTCCTGGTGGACAACAGGATGCCCATGAGCCAGCAATGGGCCCTTGTGGCCAAAAAGGCCAATGGCATCCTGGGGGGCATCAAGAAAAGTGTGACCAGTAGGTGGAGGGAGGTCATCCTGCCCCTCTGCTCTGCCCTGGGGAGGCCCCATCTGGAGCACTGTGTCCACTTCTGGGCTCCTTAGTTCAAGAAGGACGGGGAACTGCCAGACAGAGTACAGCAGAAGACCACCAAGATGATGAGGGAGGGTCCTGGAGCATCTCTCTGCTGAGGAAAGGCTGAGGGACTTGGGTGTTTTTAGTCTGGAGAAGAGAAGGCTGAGGAGGCATCTGATCAACACCTAGAAATCCTTCAAGGGTGGGTGTCAGGATGATGGGGCAAGTTTGGTTTCAGTGGTGCCCAGTGACAAGACAAGAGGGGACAGGCACAAACTGGAGCATAAGAAGTTCCATCTCAACATGAGGAGGAATTTCTTTCCTTGTGAGGGTGGCAATGCCCTGGCAGAGGCTGCCCAGAGAAGTGGTGGAGTCTCTTTCTCTTCAGACATTCCAAACCCACCTGGCCACGTTCCTGTGTGACCTGCTTTGGCCAGGGAGGGTGGACTACATGCTCTCCAGAGATCCCTTCCAACCCCAGAGCATTCTGTGATTCTGTGAGACATTGATTGTTGCAGTCGCTCACTGTGGTGTAGGATGAAGGCAAGTCTTTTTCCCTCGCTTTCAAAAGAACAGCTGAAAGTTTTGTCAGTGACACATCATTTAGCGTATATAGAGTCTTGGCTTTAAAGGAGTTGATCAGGACGTGTGTTTTAAACAAAGCAGTTCTGGGCTATGGAAACCTTATTTATATGTACTTTCAAATGACTTTTCAAGTTTTTATTAAATGAGGAGCTTTCACATATGCTAAACTGCAAAGAAATAAGTGCCTGTTAAATGGATGGATCTTCTATGCATCACTGAAGCTTTTCTTCATATTTTTTTTTTAGTCTCGTTAGCAGAATTGCTGTTTCTGTGTGAATAAGTATATGATACACTACTTTTAACAAGGAACTTGAATAGAAATTTGATGATCACTCAGGGACATTCTTAAAGATGGTATGTGAGGAGTGGGAAGGTGTTTGCTGCGGGAGAGCTACACAAGACTTTTTCAGTAGTTCAGATTTTGAAGTTGAGATAAAATGGAACTCTGTAGGATTGCAAAGGTGGTAGCCTTAGATTCTAATTTACAGAATATTAAGTATGAAAATTCACGGGTGTTTTATGTGCTGCTAGCCCTACAAAAGCAAGTAACTTTAAAATCCACAGTGAAACTCAGACCCTTAGAGTAGCATAACCATAGAAATAGGAGATAAGGTGAGAATTTAGCCTTTTTAATACAAAATATTGCAATTTAAAGCCATACCATTACACTGTAGTGAAGGTCGAATTGCAAGATTTTTTTACTTTTTAGGTCTTGGAGGCATAGACTTCAGACAAATGTGGAATATACATAAAGTTGCACATTTAGGGGAAAGTGACTCTTGGCAAGTTATTTATTCACCACTTTTCTGGTACATCTGTGTCAGGTGTAGCAGGAACCAATAGCTGCCCCGTCAGCAGATCTTGAGAGACAGAAGATGATGTCAGGTTTTCAGTAATTTGCTAAGTAATTAATTTTTTTCATTGCATTTGGCTGAATGATTTAGGAATTCATGTGAGAAAATACTTCAAGTATTACTTTTTGTATTTCTTTTGCCTAAATTCATTCTGTACCATCCTCACCTTCTCTAAAGGACGAGCCTGTGGCTTACCCTGTTCTGTGTCCTTGGCTCTGGGCTGTGTCCTCCCTGCCTGGCAGGAATTCCAGAAGGAGTCCTGCTCCTTCTCCCGTGTCTGTCCTTCATGCTTATCAAACAAACACAGCAAGCTCCCTAAACAGGCCTTAGGATATCACCTTGTCATCAGACCTATCCGTTTGCCTTTCAGCTTTGTAAATAAGCACTCCTGTTGTTGGCTATAAAAGCAGCTCAATTTCCCTCTAAGTAATTATTAGGAAACTAAATCGTGGTGGTAGCGATGTGGAAGGTTAGCGCTTAAGCAAAACAATTCTCCTCACCATGATTAAAAAGGGTGTAGTCTTGACAACACAAGCACATTCCGACCTACCTCAGCCTTTCTTAGAGATGAACCACCCATTTTTTTTATGACTCTGATGGAAGCTGCCTTATGGAGACAAAATCATGGAACCACCCCAGCATCAGTGAGGAATGAAATCTGTGGATTTTGCCAAGGTTGCTTAGTGGCAGTGGCATGAGTGGCAGCAGCAGATCCAGCAGAGCCCATCTCACTGATCCTTTTGCTTCTTGATTTACACTTAGACCAACTACTGAAAAGTAAAATTATCCTCGCTCACAAATGGCTTTCCCTTAACTTTTCATTCTTTATTGCCCCCAAATAAGATCACTGGGGTAAATTTACACAATACTCTCAAACTATCTGTCACTTTCTCTTGCTGCTTGTGCCAGTTCAATGTCTTGTCCTGACATAGTTTCCTTTGTGCGGTCTCCAATAACAACTGCTTCCAAAGAAGTTACAGAGAGAAGGCATCAAAAGACAAGATGTTAAAAGTAATTTTGACTGGAACCAGAAATCTTCTAAATTCAGTCCTCTGACAGGTTTTTGTGGGCTGGTTTAATAGCAGAACGTCCCACCTGGCAGATTTGGAGAGTGCTCAGCACTTACTTGCAGTAGTTTTTACTGTGTTCATGTGTAAATTTTTAAGGGAAGAGCTGATGCAGTGTTGAATAAGTAAATCTGGGTGCTCTTTAAAGATGGAGAGATTCGTTAGTTTCCATGTAAATAGAAATAACTATATTTTTTTGTCCTTTTGCAATTTTGTGTGATATTTATGCCTTAGATGTATCAGCCGAATGGGGTTTTTGATTAACGTGCTGTCTGAAGCGCTTCACCTTTCTCTCCTTTTGCTCGAGTTGATCTGTGATGCTTCTTGGTTTGAAGTGAAATTTGAGTAATGGAAGCTGTGCTGGCTTTAAGGTGTTGAACTGTGTGTCTGTACCAAGTATTTTAGTCTTACAGATTGAAGGAAACCCAACCCTGCTTTTTGTTACTTTCTCATCAGTGTGTAGATAGCTGTGGGGTTTTATTTCTGCCCAAGTAATGAAAGATCCTGCTATGACTAATTAATCTGTGATCTGTTGATTAATGTACTCTTTGTTCTTGAGCCAGCATATGTTAGGAATTATGTCCTGGAAATGCTGTACAATTAGTTGTCAAACGTAATGTATAGATATTTATAGAATCATAGAATTATTCAGGTTGGAAAAGACCCTTGGGGTCATTGAGTCCAACCATCAGCCCTACTCTACAAATTCCTCCCCTACACCANTACTCCAGGGGTTGCCTCCCCAGTGCTGAGTCCAGGGGGACAATCCCCTCCCTACTTCTGCTGGTCACACTAATTTTTTATACAAGCCAGGATGCCATTGGCTTTCTTGGCCACCTGGGTACACTGCTGGCTCCTATTCAGCCGGCTGTCAACTAGAACCCCCCAGGTCCTTTTCTGACAGACAGCTCCAGCCACACTGCCCCAAGCCTGTAGCCATGCACGGGGTTGTTGTGGCCCAAGTGCAGGACCTGTCACTTGGCCTTGTTGAAGCTCATCCTGTTGACATTGGCCCATCCATCCAATCTATCCAAGTCCTGCTGCAGAGCCTCCTTGCCCTCCTGCAAATCAGCACTCCCACCTAGCTTAGTGTCATCTGCAAACTTACTGATGGTACGCTCTATATCCTTGTCAAGATCATAATTAAAGATGTTAAACAGAAGAGGTCTCAACACTGAGCCCCAAGTAACACCACTTGTGACCTGCTGCCAGCTGGATTTAACTCCATTGACGACCACTCTTTGGGACTGTCCATCCATCCAGTGCTTGATCCAGCAGATCATACACTCATCCAGGCCATGAGCAGCCAGCTTTTCCATAAGAATTTTATGGGGATCAGTGTCAAATGCTTTTTGAAAGTCTAGGTAGACAACATTCACAGCCTTTCCCTCGTCCAATAATCCGGTCATCTTGTCATAGATGGTGATCAGGTTCGTCAGGCAGGACCTGCCTTTCATAAACCCCTGCTGACTAAGCCTGATCCCTGGTTTCCATTATATGGCTTGTGATGGCACTCAAGATGATCTGCTCCATGACCTATCATGTTCCTATCATTTTTTCTCTCTTTTTTTTTTTTTTTATTCATATAATTGGGGAATTTAATTTATTATATTTATCACTGTGTATTTCTTCAGCAGCTTTCTCTAGTGAGATAATTCTTCCAGATGAAGCAGTGGTGGTGTCAGAGGCATGCTCTGTTAGGCTTAAAGAGAACACTCTCCTTTAGCGTCTTCCCAACTGGTTTTGTTCCTCTTTTATTTCATTTTGAAGCAATACATTTTTTTTTCTTCTCTTGTGAAGGCTCTTTATTTTGGCTTCGTCAAAGTCAGTGAAAATTCAAGGTTATGCTGGTCATGGGGTTTAACTGTGGAAGGTTTGTTGTCCTTGAGCTCGGCAGGTTCTGTCATTTCCAGTTGACTCCCTTAACCCAGTTATTTCACAGAGAGCTTGTGCATTCAGATTTTCCATGTAGGTCAGTTTTGACAACTTCATGTTGGTTGTAACGTCTCAAACTGCACTGCAGTACGGTTACAGCTTCATCAGACCTAGGAGTTTTCTTTTAACTAGTACAATAAACAAAGCAAGGTAAGCTTTGGCAAGCCTGGGCTGCAGCTGCTAATTGCATGGAATTAGAGGTAGGCAAGCCTGGATGTCACATTTCAGCTTTTGGTGGTACTAGATATGGGTAGACTAATGCTGTTGGGTGGGTGGGTTTGGTTTTTTTTTATCTGCAGTCATGCTAAAGAGCTAAAAATGAAGCAAAACTCATGATGTCAGGTGCTTGGTTTTACTAGACTAGAACCTTTTTTTAAATACTGAGAACTTGCTTTCTTGGCCTCATGTTTAATTAAGCAACAGTCCTATTTTTAAATAGCTATCTTGCAGACGTGCTGTTTCTCAGGACCAAAGCCTGTATAAGTAATTAAAGCAAATGTGACTTTCTTCATGAAGTACCACAATTTATTTATTTATTTATTTTACTTGTGAATCATTCATGGCTGTTTTGTTGCAGAGAAGATATTTAAACTGAAATTTCTACATTTACCCTCTCCTCTTTTGGTAAACCTGTAGATTTTACTTCCCTCCTCCGTATGGTGCCTTCTTTCCCTCGTTTCCCCATCCTTAAGCCCCTAATGCCTCCCTATGCTGCATTCTAAATTCTAGGACTAGCGGTGGGATGGGAGTAGGGAACCATTTCTTTTGGCAGCAGCCAAAATCTCACCATTGTTTCATGGGAATTACTTTCTGTCAGTTGTAGAAAGCTAGAACTGCTTCTGCTTTGAGAGGAATTAATAGTACTTGAAGAATGCCATCCAAAATCTGTAACAATATTCTCCTGAAGTACTTCTCTTCCCTGCTTTGAATGGCTTTTCTGAACTATTTAATAGGCATCTGTGACAAGAACCACGTACCAAGAGTCTGTTCTTCAGTTATTGCGCTTAAAACTTAAATTTTGCCCTAAGAAAGCTGAGGAAGTTGTCTTACTGTATCCTGAACGCTGAAATTCTGTTGCTGTTGATATGGTTGCTGATAGGGAAACATGCACTTATTGCTGGTAGATTTCCCTGATACTCTGCATTGCTAGGATCAGCTTTGTGGCTCTAACAGATGGTACTTCCATAATTTATGCTCTGAGTTAAAGTTGTGAAATCATCACAGAATGGTTAGAGTTGGATGGGACCTTCAAGATCGTCTAGTTCCAACCCCCCTGCCCTGGGCAGGGACACCTCCCACCACACCAGGTCGCTCAAAGCCCCATCCGCCTGGCCTCAAACACTTCCAGGATGTTGGAGCTTTGGCATTCTTTCCTTTGTAAATGTCTGTAAAATACAAAGTTGAACTTTTGGCAGAAGATTTCACCTGACACTGCCCTACATGGAACTTTCAGATGTGTGGGAGGCAGCTGTGTAGCACAGTGCTGCTCCCACCCCTCTTCCTGCTGGGTTTCATTTGGGTCATCTTGTATGGTTATCGAAATGGTGGTTTAAATTTTGTAGCTTGCTGAATGCAAGAACTAGCCTGTATGAAGACTTCTACAATCAGTCTTAAAATTAAAAGCATCTTCCAGTCTCCATTTTTGTGGTCATCTATAATGATACGGCAGAGTATCATTCCCCTTCAGTGACAGGACGGTTCCATCATACCATTCAGTGTATTTTCAGGCTCTTTGATCATTCATGGAGCTTCCCTTCTGTATGAAAGCAAAAAAACCAAAAAAATTTTGTGTGTCAGTGCCATCAAAACCATTGTGCATTTCCATAAAGCTGCAGGTGCTGTCGTGCATATAACCGGTGAATTGTACAAGGATGAAAGAAGATGAAATGCATTATTTTGATGTCTTCTGACAAGCTTTCTTACCCCTCTTTGAGTCACCAGCATCAAACTGATGAGATTATATTCTAGGCAAAAACTGTCACAATAATTAGAATTTATAAAATTGAAAAAAATTCCATAAAAAAAACCAACTGGCTCATCTGCTAAAAATAAGATATGCTTTGATGTAAACATGCTGTACGTGTGAGGTTTTCTGGTGAAATTGATCCCTTTATAATAACTCTTTGGGGCTATCAAATGCACTAAAAACCTGCCCTGTCCCATCCTAGAAGAAACATATTGTTGGATATCTTCATTCTGATTAAATGCAGCTTGTGTTTGGCTATTTATAGGAAGTAACATTAAATGCAAACTTCTACTTAGAATGCCATGGAAGCTTTGGAAAAAAAAAAAAGTGCAATCTGTAGAAAACACATTCACTGTGGGACATTTGGTATTGGTGGCTTGTCTCTAATAAGCTACAAACACCTACTGGGTTGAGTTAACCTTCTCTTGCCCATCGGAGCTCTCAGCAAGTTAATGCACCTTCTGAACCTGCAGTTCCTACCGTGTTCATTTAATGGATACAGTGATGGAGACTGGATCATCTAGGTCTGAAGCCTGCTTCTTTGAGCAATTGAAATGACATTTGAGTTTATGATGCTGGATCATCAAAAGCGTTTTCTTTGCAGGTAGGTGGCTCCTGGGTGGTCTTGTAGTCCCACCTGGATCTTGGAAAAGCAACCTGCAATTCTGAAGTAGAGGTAGCATGTGTGGTCTCCTTCCCAGTGGTGAAGGTGACTTTCACAGTGCACGAGCATGAAATCCTGTCTGAGTGGTAGATAGACAGGTAATTGTTAGAGAAGAGTAGAAGAATTTTTGGTGGCTTCTACAAGAGTAATTTATTTCTTCCTTAATAAAAAAAGAGGAAATAAAACATGCAGAGAATGTTCGATATTGGTTAGCAATCTTCATCTTGTTTCATGAATTCTCATGTGAGGTCATAAATCTAGGAATGTAAGTCATAATTTTAAGTTCAGGGGTTTGATTTTCAGAAAACAACAACATCCTGAAACTACAAGGAGATCACAGCAGAAAACCAATCCTGGATTCTCACAGAATCACAGAATGCTGTGGGGTTGGAGGGGATCTCTGGAGATCTAGTCCAGCCCCCTGCCAAAGCAGGTCCACCCAGAGCAGGTTGCACAGATGTGTCCAGGGGGGTTTGGAATGCTTCCAGAGATGGGGACTCCACCACCTCTCTGGGCAGCCTCTGACAGGGCTCTGCCACCCTCACAGCAAAGACGTTCCTCCTCATGTTGAGATGGAACTTCTGATGTTCCAGTTTGTGCCCATTACCTCTCGTCCTGTCACTGGGCGCTGCTGAGTTATGTGGTAGCTAGAAGGCACGGTGTGGTGTATTATCAGGAGATGCAAGATGAGAAAATAGCAGCCTCCAGCAGGAGGTACATATAAAGCTGGGAGAGGGGTTGGACTGGTCTGCATGTCCATTTCTTGTAGGTATTTGTCTAAGAATGGCGGAGGCTGAAAAGTTGGAGGAGTTTGGAAATATGCCACATTCTCAACGTGCCACAGCAACAAGCAGTGAAAAAAATCATTAAGAATTAACGATAACAATTCACTTCTATTATCATAACGATGAGATGTGTGCAGTTTCAAATTCTTTGTAGTAATACCGGGCCTGTCCTGGGCCGCACTGAAAAAAGCCTGGCCCCATCCTCCTGACACCCACCCTTGAAGTATTTCTGGGTGTTGATCACATTCCCCCTCAGCCTTCTCTTCTCTAGGCTACAAAGACCCAACTCCCTCAGCCTTTCCCGGTCTCTCATCATCTTGGTAACCCTTTGCTGTACCCTCCCCAGCAGTTCCTTTCTTCAACTGGGGAGACCAGAACTGGACCCAGTGCTCTGAATGGGGCCTATAAACTGTCTGAGTTTTGGTTTTTAAATCAGTCAGTGTTTGGGGATGTGAAGGATTGGCAGGTTAGGTTTCTCTCTTATCAAAGTATGCGGGCAATGCAGCTTATTCTCCTCCCTCAGTGACAGTATGTCACCAGTACTTACTTTGCACCTGAATTCATTAGCAGAAGAGTAAAATTCTGTGTGATTGTTTCTAATTGGGTCAACCTTGTAGCACTAGTGCGGGTGAAAACTTGGGATTTTTTTTTCCTTAGTGCTCGCACCAGTGTGAATTGTTGTTTTGAAGTTGTTTCTTTACAATAGAAAACTGATCAAGAGACTTGTCTTTTTAAGTGTTGTAGTAAGTAGTCCATCTGAATATCTTGCTCCTGTCTCTGTAGAGCTGTGAACGGGGGATAATTTTTGCTGTAGAAATTGTATTTACTTGGTAATGGCAGTAGTGTCTCCAGATTCTTCAGCAGGGCTGACATACTGTTGCTTATCAACTAATTACCTAAAAGCAAGCAAACAAAATGCCATCCCCCTTCCCCATCTCAACAACAAAATTCCCAGGCAAACTGCATAATTCTGGAGCTTCATTTTCGCTTTTGTGGCTTACAATAATCTCTATTTCTTTATTTTTGTTGGTTTGTTTTCCTTCCCTCTCTCCCCCTTCCTCTCCATCCCCCAACAATAAGACTCTCAAATAATACATGAAATAAATAGCTACATCTGCTTTGGTGCCATGACTGGAAGTAATAGGAGGAAGACAGCTTGTCTATAAACTTAAATGTGAGGCAAAATCATCTTTGCGTGTTGTAATGGGGAGCGATGGAGAAGCGCTAAATGCATTCAGTGCTTCATGTGATCAGAGACAGGAATGTCTAAAGAATCCAGCAGGGAGAGCTGGATCTGCACGGTATTCCTGCAATCCGTCATCTTTTCCGATTTCTTAAAGCCTTAGAGTGAAGCTCCAAGTCCATTTCAAATGTATTTGAAATGCAGATTGAAATGTTTGTGCTCTGTGATGCTTGTGGTTTTACGTTTCAGTAAAAACCGTTCTGTTTTCTTCTAGGTGAATCTGGACTGGGAAAATCAACATTAATCAACTCGTTATTCTTAACAGAACTGTATTCCCCAGAGTATCCAGGTCCTTCACACAGAATTAAAAAGACTGTACAGGTATGTCTGGGTGAAAAAAAAAAAATGCTGCTTGAATGGTAATAACATGCAATTTAGCAACACATAGATAACAGGTTTCACGTAAGAAAGAAATTCAGCCAGGATGTGAACCACTAAAGAAATATTCAGTGTGTCTTTCATTATACCTTAGCTATCCAAAACTCCCAGGTTATGAAGCTTTGTAGCCTCTCGAAGCGTGGGAGCCCTGAAGAGAAGTATCTTGAAAAGGAAACATAACCCACAAAAGAGGGAAAAAGGGAAGACCTGGGGAACTACAGGCCGGTCAGTCTCACCTCTGTGCCTGGCAAGATCATGGAGCAGATCCTCCTGGAATCTTTGCAAAGGCACATGGGAAATAAGGAGGTGATTGGTGACAGCCAACATGGCTTTGCCGTGGGCAAGTTATGCCTGACAAATCTGGTGGCCTTTTACGAGATTGCCGCAACCTCAATAGATAAGGGCAGAGAAACAGACATCATCTACTGGGACTTATGCAAAGCATTTGACACTGTCCCACATGACATCCTGGTCTCTAAATGGGAAAGGCATGCATTTGATGAATGGACCACTTGGTGAATAAGGAACTGGCTGGCTGGCCACACTCAAAGGGCCACACTCAATGTCCAGGTGGAAACCAGTGGTGAGTGGTGTTCCTCAGGGGTCAGTGCTAGGACCCATGCTATTAAACATCTTTGTTGGGAAGGTGGACAGTGGGACAGAGTGCGCCCTCAGCAAGTTCACCAATGACATCAAGCTGTGTGGAGTGGTTGAGGCGCTGGAGGTACGGGATGGCATACAGAGGGATCTGGAAAAGCTTGAGAGGTGGGTCCGTGCAAACCTCATGAAGTTGAACCAGGCCAAGTGCCAGGTCCTGCACCTGGGTCATGGCAATCCCAGGCACAAATACAGGTTGGGTGGAGAATGGCTGGAGAGCAGCCCTGAGGAGAAAGGCTTGGGGATGTTCCTTGTATGAGAAGCTCAGTATGAGCCGGCAGTGTGCGCTGGCAGCCCAGAACACCAAGCACATCCTGGGCTGTGGCAAGAGAAGTAAGGCCAGCAGGTCCAGGGGGGTGATTCTGCCCCTCTGCTCTGCTCTGGTGAGACCCCACCTGGAGTGCTGTGTCCAGCTCTGGAGTCCTCAACAAAGGAAGAACATGGACTAGTTGGAACAGGTCCAGTGGAGGGCCATGAAGATGATCAGAGGGCTGGAGCACCTTTCCTATGAAGACAGGCTGAAAGCATTGGTGTTGTTCAGCCTGGAGAAGAGAAGGCCCCAGGGAGACTTTATAATGGAGGGACTCTTTTTCAGGGAGTGGAATGAGGGGATTGAAGGGTAATGGTTTTAAATGGAAAGAAGGGAAATTTAGATAAGATACCAGGAAGAAATTAATTGCTGTGAGGGTGGTGAGACCCTGGAACAGGTTACCCGTTACCCAGAGAAGCTGTGATGCCCCTTCCCGGGAAGGCCAGGCTGGATGGGGCTTTGAGGGACCTGGTGTGGTGGGAGGTGTCCCTGCCTAGGGCAGGGGGGTTGGAACTGGATGATCTTGAAGGTCCCTTCCACCTCTAACCATTCTGTGATCCTGTGATCAAGCTGTGTATTGAATTAGGAGGGTATGCAAAGTGGTAGCAGAAGCTGGGAAGTTGAATGCTTTTTTTATTCAATTGAGTCGAAAACCGTGCTCTGGTGCTTTGATTCACTGACCTTACTGGTTTGGGGGTTTTTTTAGTTTCTTTTGAGCTTTTGTTTCAGGTGCTTTTTTAATCCAATCTCCGAACACTGAATAATTACCAGAGAGCCAGGAAATTGCTTACGTTATCTAATGAGTAATTTTTTTGTATGAGTATGCTTGTAGTGTGAAACTGCTTGGCTTTCAGTTATTTGCTGTGATGAATGAAAAATCAGGAAGGATAACATATTAAAAAGGAAACTGAAACTGACTTATTTCAGTGTCTAAGTGAGGATAAAATTATTTCCCCTTACAGCCTTGCTAATTGTGTGTGCTAACAACTAGGTGTGTGATGTGGAGGAGGTTCCATTCAAATATTAAATCAAAGAATTAACAGGGGGGGCTGCTGTTTGGATCCTGGATGCATGGGGTTTGTAGTCTTTGCCAGTGCAAACCTTTCCATGTTGAGGATATCAAGAGTTTTGTAGGGTAGAGATCACAGAATACTATGGGGTTGGAAAGGACCTCTGGAGATCATCTAGTCCAACCCCCTGCCAAAGCAGGACGACCCAGAGCAGGTCACGTGTTCAGGTGGGTTTGGAATGTCTCCAGAGAAAGAGACTCCACCACCTCTCTGGGCAGCATGTTCCAGGGCTCTGCCACACTCACAAGGAAAGACGTTCCTCCTCATGTTGAGATGGAACTTCTTGTGGTCCAGTTTGTGCACATTCCTTCTTGTCCTCTCACTGGGCACCACCAAAAATAGACTGGCCCCATCCTCCTGACACCCACCCTTGAAGTATTTACAGATGTTGATCAGATACCCCCTCAGCCTTCTCTTCTCTAGACTAAGACGACCCAAGTCCCTCAGCCTTTCCTCATCAGAGAGATGCTCCAGGCCTCTGGAGACAGATCACCAGAGCATTCTAAATCTGGATGGTAATAATAGCCTTCTCTCATATGGTGGGAATAACTTCCTGATCAGGGATTTAATAAGAGAGTCTCCTGTAGATAAAGGCAAACTGTGGTTTGGGCTTCAGAACAATTGCAGTTTTAAGTTGTCTCATGAGGCAGGTCCTTTGTATTAATTTAATGGAAAACACAGAGAAACGGTTAATAGTGACTCAGTGTCAGATGAATTCAAAGGAAACTTTTTCAGAAATCATGTGGTATGAAAAACGTTTTCTCCCATCCTTATTTGATTGTCTTAAATAGCTAACGGTAGAGACCTGTTTAATCTATTAAAAGTAATTGGGCTGTAACACGCCTCAAGTCACGAATGCTGTGTAGTGACTGCCAAGGAGACCCGTGTGACCCAGCTGACTGGAGTGCATGGGAAAATGGCTGTTCGGAGGAGAATTATAATGAAAAGTTTGGAATTCCAAGACTTGTACTAATGTTTTCCATGAATCCCTTGGGAAAACTTAGAAATCAGATGATAGGATGTAGTCGGATGCTTAACTATGAATGACACTACTTTACAGTGATTTTCTGGATCTTTTCCAGATGTGTCTGCTTTCTGTGCCTTTGACCATGTATGGACACGTCCATTTAGGTTACAAAAATGCAGCTTTTCAGAGACTTTACGGCACGTTCTTCATTTATTGTCTCTTACCAGCAGTCTCTGCTGCTTACAATATCTGGTGGATATGGTCCAATGGGGCACAACGTGGGCATAGGACAGCTACTGTGATCAACTAGCACTTCTTGTTCTGCAGGGTTTTGAAAACCCTTCTCTGACAGTAAGATACCTACATAAATTTATGAAAAGTAAGAATAAATTTTAAATCCTCACCACCCAGGAAGGTATTATCAGAGTTATTGCTGGCCACTCGTCAGAAGGTGACTTCATGGCCGCACTTGTGGCTTAATTCAGCCACGCTATTTTACAAGCATACAGAATCAGGGAAAAATGTTTGACGTGGCATTTCTGAGGATCTCCTGACCTTCCTTTTCCTTTGTTATAAACACATGTTCGAGATACTGTTTTATTAATTGCTGCTTTTGTAAAAGCATTCCACTGCGAGAGCTTAATAATTTAATGGTTCTTGCTGATACCTTGTAGGACTTGGCAAGAGTATAGCTCTTAATGTTATCGCCTCTAGTAGTTTGAAAGTGTTCCGAGTTTCTTCTACTTGCGGAGGGCTCTGTAGTCAGTACGCGCAAAAGATAGCAAAAAGAATGCAAGGAATCAGAAGTTAATCTCCTGTGTGCTAAAGCCTGTGAGTACTAAACTCTTGGCTTGAGTTGGCTGTGTGGCTGGGAATTTATTCTCTTGAGTTCTGGCGTGGAATGCATGCGGTAAAATTTCTCCATGGAACTCCTGGGGGGCAAAGATACATTCCCCACAATTAAACAACAAGTTTTGAAAGCACTGTGTGTATTCCTAGGTCCTCATGGCTTTGGATTTCTCATGCTTTTGGAAAGATAGTTAGTTAAAGGGTAACTTGGTGGTATCTTAGGCTGGTGGGTGTGGGTTGGATTTTGGGTGGTTGTTTTTTATATCTTAAATTTTCCTAACCTTGTAGTAAGGCCTGTTCAAGTTGGAGACTGATCAGGGCCGGGGGGGAACGCTTGAAGTGCACCACGACCTCAGTTGCTCTGTGACTAGCATCCAGGTAGCCCAGTGTTGGGGGCTCTTGTTTTCTGAAGCTGCCACACTGATGTTTTGCTGTCTTCTGTTGAGTGAGGAACCAGCTCCTGACAACTGTGTGCTGTAGGCAGCTGTAGTGCATGTAGTTGGGTTAATTTTTTGAGACCTATCAGTGAAAGGGGTTGATCTGGCCCAGGTAGGATCCCTACTAATGAGTAGATAAAAGCAGCATCCTGCACACTCAGAGATTAAATATGGAGCTGTGTTTGCAGTTAATTACTGTTTTCTGTGTTTCTGTATGTTCTCTTCTGAATCAGTCTTTTTGCTTGTGCAAGAGAGATTTAGTTTGACTTTCTGCAGAGTATTAATTTGTCTTGTGGGTTGATATTGTATCACATAACCAGTGATTGCAAAGGGTTTGCAACAGCACCCAGGTGTGGCTGTGAGAGAACCTTCCTAACTAGGATCAGGCAAGCACTTAAGCAGCGTCGATACCATCTTTCAAATCTTGAGCTGGTCAAGAGACAGTCCAGCTAGGGTTCGTTATCCAAGTTTCTGCTCTCTCGGAGTTCATTACTGAATGTTCTTGCAGGTGTTCCCCTAGATATGTTTAACTTTCTTTTCTCTCCTCGGTTAGAGTTCAGGAAGGTAAAGAAATGTTAAGCAATGAGCAACAAGGTGGTATCGGCATCTGCCAACTCGGGTGTGGCTCTGAAGAAATGGCTTACATGGTTATAGAGTCATAAAATGGTTCGAATTGGAAGGGACCTTCAAGATCATCCAGTTCCAACCCCCCTGTCCTGGGCAGGGAGACCTCCCACCAGAACAGGTCCCTCAAAGCCCCGTCCAGCCTGGCCTTCCCAGGATGAGGCAGCCACAGCTTCTCTGGGCAACCTGGGCCAGGGTCTCACCACCCTCACAACAAAGAATTTCTTCCTGAGATCTCATATAAATCTCCCCTCTTCCAATTTAAAACTAATACCCCTTCTTCTATGACTCTGCTCCCTGGTCAAGAGTCCCTCCCCATCTCTTCTGTAGCCCCCTTCACGTACTGGAAGGGGCTCCAAGGTCTCCCTGGAGCCTTCTCTTCTCCAGGCTGAACAACCCCAGCTCCCTCAGCCTGTCTTTGTAGCAGAGGTTCTCCATTCCTCTGATCATCTTTGGCCCTCCTTTTGACCCATTCCAACAGGTCCATGTCCTTCTTGTGGTGAGGACTCCAGAACTGGACACATTACTCCAGGTGGGGTCTCATGAGAGCAGTGTCTAGAAAGTGATGTTACTGGGTGATTTAATGGGTATTGCCTTAATATTGGGGGATGAAAATAAACGTATCATTAAATGTGTGAGCAATTGGAAAGAGCCAACCTGCTAAGAGGAGTTTGTCCTTTCTTACTGGTGTGGATCAGACTGATAGAACAGTGGTGTACGGGACGTTCTCAGGCAGACACATGATGTTGACGTTAGCAATAATCACTTGGTAGAAAGAAGAGGGTAGCGGTTTATTTGCTGTTTAGCCTAAATTTTGTGTGTCGTGAAAGTGCTGGATCTGTTTGGGATGTTTCCTGCCAGGGCTGCAGATGGGTGGTCCCAGCTCCAGGCCGGCCTTCCCACACCCAACTTTTGCATCACAGCCTTGTGCTGATGTGGTTCTTTCCGAGCCAGGTTTCCAGCAGTGACCTGAGCTGACAGGAACCGATCCATTACGGTCACCTGAGGTCTAACTCAGAGATTGCAGTTAGATTGTGTTACCTACCAATATCAATCTGTTCCTGATGGGAAACCATCACTTTCTATGATCCCTTTCCCAAGCATTTTACTAGTGAGGAATAAATGTAGTCTTAAAAATAGATTAACGGGATTAGAGAAGTAGTGTCGAAGGTGCTTGGGGGGCATGGATTAGTTTTGAAAAGTGTCATTTTCTTTAAAGCGACCAAACTTCACAGTTAGATTAAGTATAATGCCAGGGTGTCTGGATATCTCCAAACATCTTTCTCTCTCTTTTTTTTTTTTTTCCCCATTTTTTTAAATACTGTCATTAGTATTGGTTAGGGTTTTCCCTCTTTTGACAGGAGTGAAAATTTTAAGATATCCTATATACTTAGATGGGTTCTTTTATCACAACTTTAAATTAGGACCTTTTTTTCTTTTTTAAAAAAAAAAAAGTAATCATTATCAAATTGCTGAGGTTTTATAAGCCAACCACAAACCTAGTATCCCTCTGAAGCAGGAAAGTTAGTCAGGTGTATTATTCATTGAATGCTTTTCCCGGTGTTTAAGATGGGTGACTAAATGGCTGAAAATGTAATCTTTAACCTTACTCATTTTCCAGGTTGAGCAGTCAAAAGTTTTAATCAAAGAGGGTGGTGTTCAGTTACTACTCACAATAGTTGACACACCAGGATTTGGAGATGCTGTGGATAATAGTAATTGGTAAGACATTCTTTGGATTTTTTTTGGATTCACGATATTTCTTGGGTTGTGGTGTGCACGCGTGAGAGATGATATCTTGTGATGTTTTTGTAAAACTTCACAAACTTGTTTTTGTTTCAGGTAAACTATTAATGCTTTTCAACTTCTCAGTTAGGTGATAACTTTTAACTGCTCTAGTGTCAACTCGCCTTTACAACTCCATTGACGTTGCTTTCAGCTTTTCTTTTTCAACTGAATGGAGCGTTTGGCTCTTCATCCACCTGCACAGTGCGCACAACTGGCTTCTGGGCTGTCACGAGGCGTGACCAGGAAAGTGTGTTCCTCTTGCAACCGTTCTTAAATGTTCTATTTAATGCTATTACAATGAAGGCCATTGTGTTTGAAAAGGTTTTTTAGTGAACTCGTAGTCTGGATCTTCAGAATGATGCAACTCGGTTGTATTTTGAGGACCTGGTCATTTAAGATGTGCTGCCTTGAAATTTTAAATTTAAAAAGGCGAGCCATGGGGAAATAGTGTACATGTATTTCTTAGCAAAACCATACTTGTTTTTTTACATAAATGATATGACTTACAGGCTTTTATTCATGTAACCTCTGCAGCTGGCAGCCAGTAATCGACTACATTGACAGTAAATTCGAGGACTACCTGAATGCAGAATCTCGAGTGAACAGACGCCAGATGCCAGATAATAGAGTGCAGTGTTGTTTATACTTCATTGCTCCTTCAGGACATGGGTTGGTATTACTGTATTTTATGTTTCCTTTCTCTGTCTTCTTTCTAAGCATTTTCCAAACATCCACTCTTGGCATTTGGCTGGTTATGTAAAGTTCCATACAGGATTTTCTCAGCGGCCTGCAGACCGTGCTTAATTTCAAGATGAGCTTACTTTGGCTTGTCAGTCACCAGCAAGTCAGACAAGTAATAGGTTACAACACCAGGAAACCTGATATGTAACAAGAAAAAACAGTATTAGAGCAATTAAAAATACACAGATGTTCCCAAGTGCCAGCTCTGTTGTGATCTATATGTCTTTTGTTTACACACACTTCAGGCAACAGGATTTTTCCTTTCCACTCTTCCTCCTTCCCCTTGATTTTAATGATAAACTGGAGATAAGTGTCAGGCATCCTTTTAAGCAGGCCTTTATTCACCTGGGGTGTAATCCTTTATCTAGTGGCAATGCTAATACACGCATTCTGGGTTTTCTTCCGTGATTATGCAATCTTCCACCCCTGCGTAGTTTTTTTGACTTGATCAGACTCCTATCTAGTGGTAGAGAGAGAGAACTGCATTTCCAAGGTAGATTAGATGTGGATTGACTATGTCTGAAATTGGTTGATGAGCATTTTATCATTGTGTTATAACCAATTAAATTTGTCAGACTCTTACATTATACCTTTAAAATAAGGAGGAGGAGAGGATGAGCAGCCTGTTCTATTGTATGGGTCAAAAGTAGTAAAACTTGAAGAAAGTAGGAAAGGAATTCTGAGGAATATTCCTCAGGCGGTGAAAAATGCCAGTGGTTACGCTCAGCTTCTGTAGCTAGTGTTGGAATGATTCTAATAACGTTGAAATTGACAGCAACTCCTCAAATTTGGAAAGAAAAATCTTGGGAGGTGGAGAAGAGTCTTCCTTTGTAGACCAAACTAGATGTCTTTTTTTGGTTGTTGTTCAACATGCCTCTTTGTAATGGCGGTTTTGCTCAACATGTACGTCTATTTTAAATGCCAACACATGAATCCTGGTCACGTTTTACTAGTGTGCAAAATAAAAATGGCATTTAAATAAAGGGAAAATTCCTTGTAGTGGTTTTGAGCTAACTTGCAGATTCTTGAAAAAAACATTTGTCTCCTCGCCCTATCCTCATTTTACACATTAAAAATTTCTAAAACCAATGAGAGGTACAAATTGTTTGTAAGGAAAAATAAAGGTAAGGCTTCAGATAAATGAAGGTTATTGAGTTTGTGAGGCTAAAAGCTGGAAAAGTGTGTTTCTTGTACAGGTATTTTATCTTATTCTGGAGGGGGGAAGGTGTAAAGTTGAGCTAAGTTTTAATTTCTTTCAATCATTAGAATAAATCCTTAGAATTGACATCTAAGGAAGGAAAATGATGGAGCACAGAGAAAATTGTGCTGCTGTTAATGTTAATTTCCTCTTTGAAGGCACTACCTTTTCTGAAAGGACACTGCTCACTTCCTGCCTGGGGTTTTGTGGCAGTGCAATCATGGACCACGTTTCCTGTGCCGGGCGGAGCGCAGGCAACCAACCAATGGAGAAGTGTACTCTTCACCTTGGCTGTATTTACAACTTTTTTACATGTCTGCATTTAGCTTTGAATTAAAGCATTTTAGGCGAGCTTGCTTCTGATTGGCCTTGTGACTTAATATGCTTGTAAAAGTCAGCTTGTTACAAGAAGGCCACCAGCATCCTGGCCTGGCTCAGGAACAGGGTGGGGAGTAGGAGTCGGGAGGGGATCGTCCCCGTTCTGGGCACTGGTGAGGTCCCACCTCGAGGCCTGTGTCCAGTTTTGGGCCCCTTGCCACAAAAAAGACATGGAGGGGGGCTAGAGCGGGTCCAGAGAAGGGCAATGGAGCTGGTGCGGGGTCTGGAGAACAAGTCTTGTAAGGAGAGGCTGAGGGAGGTGGGGGTGTTCAGCCTGGAGGAGGCTGAGGGGAGACCTTCTGGCTCTCTCCAGCTCCCTGAAAGGAGNATTCTATGATTTATAAAGGAAAATATTGCAGATTGGGTCCTTCCATTTAATGCATCCTGCTGTTTTTATCTGGTAACCCCAGACACATCTGAACTGTTAATTTGGAGGGGAGGATGAAGGAGCAGAGGGAGCCTTCCAGAAAAGTAGTGATAATGAGTTGCAGCCTCTTTCTGCAGTTCCAGGATCTTTTCTGTAAAGGCTTCTTGCTCCAAATCTCCTCCATAAACTCAAGACCCTGAGATGTTTGGAACTATTATACTGTGGCGACTCTCCTTCAAGCTGATGTTGCCCCTAGGTAGCTTTTTGAAGGGAGGAGAGGGAAAGCACGTGAAGACGAATGTACAGCCAAACCAGTGCTCTTAATCTAGACATTTGTTAGCGTTAGCTCTTTAATGGAAACACACTGATAAGCTGAGAAATTCAGAAAATGTTAAAGTGAAGCTAAGTATGTGTTCTTTAACATTGCCTTTATTCTTTTATGTATGGTTTGGAGAAGAAGCTAAATTTGAGTACCAAATTAATCTGGTTTTAATGTTCCTAATCCTAATTTCTGTTATATGAGAAATAATCTGGTTGAATCTTTAAGCAAATCCTTTAAGCCTAACTGAACTTGTTGTAAATCTGAAGCATTAATACATTGAAACCTCGGTGGCTTTTCTTTAGCAAGTGGGGAAATACTGACCATTTTGTCCCCCCATCGATGGTTTCATACACCATTATGGTGAGTGCTTTAGTTTTTGTCCTTGTCATTCGCTTTCATAATGGTCTTTTTGTTTTACATAGCAATTTAGAGATGGGATATTTCTACTTCATTTGTACATGGGCCACAGTTAACTGGCTTCAGCATGTCTAATTTATAAAAAAAAAAAAAAAAAAAAAAAAAACAAAAAACAAAAACCACCTGGGANACAACAAACCAAACCACCTGGTGACCTGCTCTGGGGAAGCAGCAGACAAACACGACCTTCAGAGACTTGAGTCTGGGTGTGTGAACAGAGCATGATTCACAACTGGAAACTCCGACCAGTCAGGCTTGAAATGGGACTGTCTTCCAGCTAATGGCACAAGCTTTGCTTCCTTTGGAGGAGAGTTCTTACCACTTGCTGAAATGAATGTAATTTTGGGTCGCAGAAGGCTCATGACTGGGAGTAATAGTAACTTCTGACTTATTCCACTGGTATTATACAGCTCTAAGGGATTTCATTCAAACATCTGTCGCTCATAAATCACTGTCTTCAAGAGTAGTTGCCTGGACGAATCCTGAACCGCTGGTATGTTGTTTAATTAATATAAAGTGCACAAAGCTTTAATATGCTGTCTTTCAGACTTAAGCCTTTGGATATAGAGTTTATGAAGCGCCTGCATGAAAAAGTGAATATAATTCCACTCATTGCCAAAGCAGACACACTCACACCCGAGGAATGCCAACAGTTTAAAAAACAGGTGAGATGAAAGATTAACATCTGCAACATGGGATAATTTAGTAAGTCAGTCCCTATGGATATGGTGAGATTTAACTTCTTATATGCAAAGTTAAAACCCTGAAGCAACAACTTGAAACAGCAAAGCTAAGTAATTTATATCTCAAGATTTAATTATATTTCTTGGTGAAATAATCTTGTTTCTATCCTTAGGGGAGAAGGTTTCAAGTTCAGTATGATTCTTGGCAAGTGAAGTAATTCACTGCTGAGATAAAAATCCGTAAGGGAGGAAAGGGAGCTTTCAAGATTTAGGTGCCTGATAGAAGGTGTGCTTGGTTGTTTTGGTTTTCTTTTTTTAATTTAAAAAAAAGGTATTTAACAGTGTTACAGGTGAGAAACTGTACATACCTGGCATTTAATCTTGGGCTGTGGAAATGCATTTTAAAGATGGTAAGATAAATCTGACATTGATAAAACTGATGTAATACCTTTCTAGAATAAATTTGCTATTAATGGCTTAGAGTGGTTTATGTTTTATTTCGACTACACCATCAAGGTAGAACACTTAGACTTTGCTGCATTGTATGAGGAGGATAAGGAGACCCAGAACAGGGCCAGAATAAGGTAGGACGTTTGTTTCATTGAGCAGTGTCCGGCCCTAGTTTAAAAGAACACAGGTTCTGAAAAAGGTTGACATTAAGAGAAGTTGGGTGCGAAACTATTTAAAATTAAAGGACATTTTCCGTCTTGAGCAAACTTAGGCAAGATGCTGTAGACCTGAAGTCTGTTTCAGTTGCAATTAATTTTCTTGTTTTGTTTTCGATGTAACTCTGTATGGAGGGGAAAAAATAGTAGAACACAGGATATTTCTTAATATACTAACCAGCTTTATCAATGAATTGGTGAGGTTTTCCCCAGTTAAACTTTGAAAATAAGACCTTGGATGAATTGAAAGCTTATATTCTACTAAGATTGCAAACCCCTGAACCAGAAACATTCCCTAAGGCTCTGTAGTGCAGCTTGCAGCTAAATGCTCTAATGTTTTTCTGTCCTAAAATTCTGGAAAGCTAATCAGCTTGTTTTTAAAAATACCCTCCAGACAAATGGAGGACCAAAACAGTACGGTCTCATTTTTGATGAAACAAAACACTGTCAGTTACTCTTAAATTTTCAGCAGTGCTGGCAAATATCTTTTAACACAACTAAGCAGTAGAGTCAGTCCATCAGTCACAAGCTCAATTAAAATAGGCAGGTGATCCTGCTTGAAGAAACTGATGCTCAGGTGAGCTAGAAGCAGAGAAGACTAGGAGTGACAGCAGTAGCTATTGTGGGAACCCGAAGGGGTGAAGTATGCCTGCACTTATCTATTCAACTATTAATTTATTTATTTATTTATTTTAAGATACTCGATTGCAAGACTAGTCTGAGAATTTATGCTTAAAATTTATGCTCACAAGGATCTGAAGGGTGGGTTGAAGGAGGATGGAGCCAGACTCTTTTCAGTGGTTTCCAGGGACAGGATGAGGGGCAACGGGCACAAGCTGGAACACAGGAAGGTCCATTTAAACATGAGGAGGAACTTGTTTGTGGTGAGGGTGTCAGAGCCCTGGCAGAGGCTGCCCAGGGAGGGTGTGGAGTCCCCTTCTCTGGAGACCTTCAAGCTTTACCTGGATGCAGCCCTGAGTGATGTGCTCTGGGCAATCCTACTTTAGCAGGTGAGATGGACTGGATGAGCTCTAGAGGTGTCTGCCAACTCTCACAGTTCCCTGATTCCATAATTTAAGTTCTGTTGTATTAGTTTTTGCCTATGTGGCTACAATTCCCATTGGTGTAAGTCTCTTTGCTCTGTTCATTTTTGCTGCCTTGCATTGGTGGAGCAGTACTGTGTGAGCTGTGAGGCTCTGGCTCTGCTCCCGTCTTCTCCTGGCTAAGGAGAGGTGGTCGTGCTGGTAATCCCTGGGGTGACGTGATGGTGTCTAGCATGTGCAAGTTTTGTGATGTAACTTAGTCACCGTAATATGCAAGGATCTTGCATGTCAAACCAAAGGAGGGTGAATGAGATTGCAGCGAGAAATAAAGGGATTATATGTATAGTATGAATTCCTCAAACAAGTAATGTATTTTTGGTTTTAGATAATGAAGGAAATCCAAGAACACAAAATTAAAATATATGAATTTCCGGAAACAGATGATGAAGAAGAAAATAAGATTGTTAAAAAGATAAAGGTAAATAATGTTCTTTTGAGTAACTGCTCACAAGGTTGGGAGAGGGGGGGGGAGGGAAGATAGGAAGTGAAAAGTTTCTTGTCAGCAATGAAGAGCCCAGGAAAATTTTTAGAAGATGATAATCAGATGTAAGGCTGTTCTAAGAGTCACTGTTCCTCAGCAGAGGCAGTAGATGATATTCTGAAATTCAGAATGAGAGCACCGGATCGCAAGCTCATTTAATGAACTCTTAGGAGCTCACTTTCTTTTTCTTCCATCCCTATCTGACTTTTATCCACCGACCACATCTTCGTTCATTCTGAACTTTGAATGAAGCAGGGGTTGTCTTTCAGCCAGAAGTGTGCAGTGGCATAGTGTGTGCCTTGGAATTAATAGATACCTTACGTATGCTGAAACCTTCATGGAGACAAATGACCAAAAAAAAATCTTAAAGGGCTGTCAGACTGTCAGAAGGCTTTTCCTTTGTTTACTCATGTTTTTTGGTTTGCTCTTTTATGCTGGATTCTGTCTCGTGGACGTTTCTTGAGCCTTGCTTCTCTTTGCTCAGTGGCTTTAACAGCCTTTAAGAGCTTTTAAATTTTGTTGGTACTGTGGGAATCACCTGGGATAGCCAAAGGTAAATTGCACAAATGGGAGATACTCTGGGACTATGCCTAAAGAAGAAGTATAATAAAGACAAAAGTCCAAAATACTAAGCTTTGTACACCCTTCTTTTCAGCTACTTAAAGCTGCTCTTGGCTCTGCTGTTGCTTGTGATACTGGAGGGATTTTTGGTTCAGCTGAAAAAAAGAAATTGAAGCGGTTCTTTGCCAAACCTTCCAAGACCGAGTACAAGATCCAGTCAAAAGGAAAATTCTTTGTAGTCAGTGGGAATACAAATTGATAAATAATTACCGTGCGATTGATTAAATAGGAAATAGTTTGCCTGATCCTTAGCTTAGGAAGTGACAGTAATGTCTGTATCTTAACTAGATTTACAGAATATAACAGCGTAAGGAATTTCAGAGGGGTTGTGTGTATATATATGTCATTAAGCTACATGGAGGTCAGTAAACATCGCAGTGTTCCAGTGCCAAACTAGCTTACATCGTTTATACATGGACGTGCTTTCAGTATCTTTTGGCAGTAGGAATTTTGATTTTTTTTTTTTTGTTTTAATTTGTTTTTTTTAAAGTAACCCTTTATCTTGTAGGACCGTTTACCTCTTGCTGTGGTAGGTAGTAATACGATCATTGAAGTCAATGGCAAGAGAGTCAGAGGAAGGCAGTACCCATGGGGTGTTGCAGAAGGTAAGGCTTTCTCATGATTTTTATTTGTTTAAAACTTACTAGAGGTTGGTCTGTATTTGAAGTGTTTGGAATGCTTGCTTTGAGTGTGCTCTGGTCTGGAAATTTATTGAACATACAGTTTTTGTTACTCGGAGGGTCTTGGAACAAGGTAAAGGTTCAGTAATCTGTAACTTTGCAAACAGATTTTCGTTGTAGCCTCCCAGAGGAACTGTGAAAATTACTGTAAATTACTGCAGTTGATGATGAGGCTTAAATTCCAACCACTTGCTAGCATTCTTATTTTCATTTTCTTCATATTAAAAACTACATATTCCTTAAATTCTTCTTTCTAGAGCATTCACAATATAAAAATTAATTTGATCGGCTTGACTAATATGAATTCAACTTCAGGTTTCTTGAAGAATTTCTTTTTTCTCCAAAACATCTGACTCCTAATTGGTGGTCTGTAGCAAAAAGAAGGTACCTGCACATGAATTGAATACTTTCAATAGTTTCCCTTGTTTAATTTTTAATTTCCTTTTTTTACGTTCTTTTAAAACTTATTCTTGACTGATATAGAGGCTCGAATATAACTGCATGTTCCTCTGGCAGCCATTGCTGGTGCTTTAATGCTCTTCTCTGATTTCAAACAGCACGTGAGAAGCAAAGCTTGCTCCGTGCTGTACAGTGACTCTATTGCAGCTAAACTTTTTTTTTTTTTTCCATGATCACTGAACTTTCTTTCCTTGTAGTGTTTCTGTATTCAATAAAGAGAAAATATATCTTTTTTTTCTTTTTGCTATTCTGGCCTTCTAAGAGGAACAGGCTATAAATTTGATGCAGTGTAAAATAGACACCCCCCCTCCCCAAAATAAAAAAATAAAAAAAAAAAAAAAGAAAAAGAAAAAAAAATCACCAATCAACCGACCAGCAGTGTATGGACCAATGCTTGAAAGAAAAATGTTGGAGCTCTTTGAAGTGCATGTCTGGCAGGAAATGAGGTTTGGCAGAAAGTAAAAACCAGCTGCACCAGAGAGGATCAAGCTTTATTTTAAGGCTCTTGTGTTAGCTCTTGGAAACATACAAGCTGGTGCCACTTTTCATTATTTTTAAAACAAACGTTTCACGCTCATGTGGTCGTACAACTTTTGGAAGGGAAGAACTACTAGGGAAGACTAAAAGGAACCTCTTGAAGTGGCTTTGAGTCTGTCAGCTACAGACAGACTACTCAGAGATGATGCTTTTTTGAGCGTATGACCTCATGTGCTATCTCAGTGGAACTTAAATAGTTTGTGTTAAACCATGGAATAAAATAATGCAGGAGTGCAGATACAAGATGAACCCACGAAGAAACTACTTGATTCATTTTTCTGTGGGATTCACCAAATTTACTTGGGTTGTTTTGATTCCTTCATCCTGTTTTTCTTCGTCCTTCCCATGAAAGACCGAGCTGGATAGGGGTTTGAGCAACCTGGTCTGGTGGGAGGTGTCCATTCCCAGGGCAGGGGGGTTGGAACTGAATGAACTTGAAGGTCCCTTCCAACTCTGACCATTCCGTGATTCTAAAGTCAGGGAAACGCCACTCACAGCATCAGCCTCCTCGACACTAATGGGGTGACAGGCACAGCCAGAAGAGGTGGCATCCGATGACAGCTGCCAAGCCTTTCTTTTAATCTGTAGGCAGGAGCATCAAATTAAATATGACCTTTCTTTGCCTAGTTGATAAAGAACTAAATCCATATTAAAATGAAAAAACTCTTTTGCAACTCATTTGGTGGGATAAGTAACTCAATCTGTTATAGTTAACACCTGTCTTCTAAATGTTTTGGATATAGCTGGATCTTGACTGAGGTCTTCAGTGAGTGTCTGATCTGTACACAGCTGTGCTGGTGGGGCCTCCTAAGGATCAGAAAGTCTGTTAAAACTGGCAAAACTGGGTTTCTGTTACAGTAGCTTAGTCTGCGGTACTGCCTTGGGGTACAGTTTGCCAGTATGGTTTAGGGGAGCATAGGAACTTTGCTGGTTAGATCCATCAATGCAGATATTGGTAATATTCCCCAACGATTATAACTTTTACTATTTCAGTAAGGAAAGCCTGGAAGTGGTCTGGTGTTGGAATGAACCCAGGAGATGAGCTAGCAGATCCCTAGAGAGGTGATTCTGCCACTTTGCTCTGCTCTGGTGAGACCTCACCTGGAATACAGTGTGCAGGTCTGGAGCCCTCAACAGAGGAAGGACATGGACCTGATGGAGCAGGTCCAGAGGAGGGCCACAATGATGATCAAGGGGTTGGAGCACCTCTGCTATGAGGACAGGCTGAGGGAGCTGGGGTTGTTCAGCCTGGAGAAGAGGAGGCTCTGGGGAGACCAAAGAGCAGCCTCCCAGTACCTGAGGGGGGCTACAAGAAGGCTGGGGAGTGTCTGTTTGCAAAGGTCTGCAGTGACAGGATGAGGGGCAATGGCTTCAAGCTGGAGAAGAGCAGCTTTAGATTGGATATTAGGAATAGGTTCTTTACTCTGAGGGTGGTGGAGCACTGGACCAGGTTGCCCAGGGAGGTGGTTGAGGCCCCTTCCCTGGAGATCTTCAAGGGGAGGCTTGAGGAGGCCCTGGGCAGCCTGGTCTAGTTGGGGGTGTCCCTGCTGACTGCGGGGAGGTTGGACTAGATGACCCTAGAGGTCCCTTCCAGCCTGGACCATTCTATGATGTAAAAGCCTTACCTGTGTGTATTGGTTGGCATCTCAACAAAAGTCTCTCTCTCTCTCTGTAGTTGAAAATGGTGAACACTGTGACTTCACAATTCTGAGGAACATGTTGATAAGGTAAGTGCCTTAAGAGGTAACATGACGTTTTCTAGTGTATCTGAAAGTTTGGAAAGTCGTATGTTGGAGAAAAAAAGATTTGAATTAGTTAGTTGGTATGAAATCCCACATTTTGAAATGTAAGCAGTACCTTGCTCTTTACAATACCTTCTTTAACCACCCACATATTCAGCAAGCATTGGTGGTGGTGGTGATTTATTTTAAATAGTTGTCATTACTTTCTGGTTACTTCTGAAAAATTGTGATAAACCATAGGAACCCGAGTTGTCTGATAGTGCTGATGGATATTAGTTGTAGGCATTTTTAAATTTTTATTTTGTTTTTAATTTTCAGTGCTGTAGTTGTCTAAAGCAAAGATGAGAAGTGCTTTGTTGGGTTAGGTTCTGAGTCTATACTTACAGCAGTTCAGTAAGTTACATCTGCTGTAACAACTGTTGTTTTAATTATTAAACTTTGCTTTTCTCTAAGCTGACAATTAAAATGATTAAAGGGAGCTAATACTTCTAATTTTGCCAGACTTAAAAGATAGAAATTAGGAAGTTCTTGCTTCCTTGTTTCTCTCCTGACATGCTTTGTTGCACCTATTGCAGTAGGAATACACAGGTTTTGGTATCTGTTCTCCAAAGACTTGCACGTTTATCCACAGAACTCAAATTTTTCCAAAGATTGGCCCTGGAAGTTAACGTTTGCAATGTTGGCAAACTTGAGGTACTTCCGTGCAAACTGGTATTTCTGTGACTTTGCTGCCTTTGATGTTTCTGATCTAAATGGAGGACGGAACGACAGCACTGTGGGGAACGGGACCTTAACGTAGGGATATGATTCAATTAATTAAATCAATTTGCAAAACGAAGGTGGGCTGCTATTGTTTTTTTCAGACAGTATTTTGTGTGTGTGTGCACAAAGCTGAGAAATTCCGCTTTCTTGGCAGAACTCACATGCAGGACCTGAAGGATGTCACCAACAATGTACATTACGAGAACTACAGAAGCAGAAAACTGGCAGCCGTTACGTACAATGGGGTTGACAACAACAAAAACAAAGGGCAGCTAACCAAGTAAGTTCTTGTGGAGGTTGTATTCACACTTCAGTCTTCCATCACTGGGTCTTGTGGTTTGGGCTTCTTTTGGTTGGTTGGTTTTGTGAATGTGTGGTGGGATTTGGGGGTTTGGGTTTTTTTGGGGGCAAGTAGTGGTTTTGTATTTGTATTTTATCCTCCAGTCAGTCACCTCTTCACTGTGTTCAGGTCTAAACACTGTATACTGGTGTAGTTTTTGGTTTTATTTTTTTTTTCTCCTTTACACTGGTTTATCTGAACATGTTAAATAACCAGGGTTTAGTTAGATTTAGTTCTGAAAAGAATCCTCTACATTTACTATTTCTTTAAATCATTTTATGCAAAGCTGTTTTGCATTAGTGTTTCTATTTTGGCATATATTGTACTTCTGGAATTACTGTCTCTTTCGGTCAGAATGCTTAAATAGTGTCAGGGATGATTATGAGAAGAACAGGTTAATATTTGTTTAGAAATTCAGTCCGGATGCACTACTGTCATCTTTGAAATGCTGCTTTGGCTCCTTCTGGGGTTCCTTATCATGACAGGGTTT
This sequence comes from Nycticryphes semicollaris, assembly GCA_013400055.1. Classification (NCBI taxonomy): domain Eukaryota; kingdom Metazoa; phylum Chordata; class Aves; order Charadriiformes; family Rostratulidae; genus Nycticryphes; species Nycticryphes semicollaris. The sequence continues at coordinate 243,627 of VXBJ01005037.1, forward strand.
ATCTTTTGTGAGAGGAGAGTTGGAACGCAGGGGATTTTTGTTCTGTTATTACCAGGTTTTTTTAACCCCTGCCGTGTCATTTTAATCACTTCTGGCAGCAAGTTGTTTGCCAGCCTGATGAAATTATTGGAAAATTTAAAAGTAGGCTGTACTGTATTTTTAATTTTATAATGCTATTTGAATATTTTTTTTTCTGCATTTAAAAAAAAATTCTCAACTGAAATATAGGGTAGTATTCTGTTCAGCTAATGACATGCCAAATTATAGTTGTTCTTCCTGAAAGAGATTCTTGGAAGTAGAGGGAAATATCTACTGTTCCCATCCATATGATAGCTACAAAGCTATTTTTCACTGACGGAGTCTCTATTCTACACTGTCGCAATGCTTTGAAAGTGCCCATGAAGTACAGAACAGTGTTCTTGGTAGAGAAAGGGAAGAGTTTTAAGAAAGAAGATTATGAAATGAGGCAGGCAGTGTGGAAAAATTCAAGTGGGGGGCATGTTAAGGTAGCTTGCACGTCTGAGACCAAACCAGTGGAGGTGGGCACATATGAGAAGAAAATGGGCTTGAGCGCAAGAACAGCCCTCTCTTTGCTGGGGTGATACTGTAGTAACGGCAGCACAGAAAGAAAACGATGCCTTTCCTCCAGGACTTCTAGCTCACTATTACAGTACTTTGTACTGGACTATTATTTGCTATTGCTGTGCTGAAAAGTGATTTTTTTTCATTGCAGTTCTATATATCAGAGTTGTTTTGATTCTTTTTTTGGGGGGTGGTGTTTAATACTAATTTTTTTTTATCCCTTTCCAAATCTTAGTGTTTTCTTTAAATTCAGAAAAATCTTAATTTTAGTGGTAACACTTTCACCAGTTTTTGGTTTGTGCCTGCTTAAGTTTGTGTTAGGCTGCGCCTCCAGACCTCATCTGTTACTCGATTCCAGTAAGGATTGCTTACTCTGCATTCTTCTTAAAAAAGAATAATGCAATAATATATTTTTTTTTTATATTCCCATATTGCAATCATCCCAAGATGGGGTTTTTTATAAATTCACTTACCAGCCAGTTTCAAAACTGTTTGCCTGGTGTTGGTTCCCCAAGTCCGTTGTTGATAGCATTGCTGAGATGTCCTTTTTAGATAGAATTTATGCTAAGAGTGTCTGGGGATTACTCCGCTTTCCGAAGCACGAGATGGCAGGAGATGCAAAAGTAAGTGTGTCACTGTGCTGTCCACTGGAATATTTCCAGGAAAACATACTTTTTGGAAGAATTTTCTCCATAAGAGATCTGTTGCTCAGAACACTGCAATGCTGTGTACACTATATAGCTCTGAGCTATCAGGTTTTTGTTTTATCAAGAGAAAGAAATAAAATATCACAGTTTGCTTGATTCAGCCATCTGAAAGATGGCAAAGTCTATCGTAAACTTGGAAGAAGTATTTGGAACCTTTCCTTAGAGTTTGTTCCTCCAAACATAGGGCAACTTATTAAGTAAATAACTCATAGAATTGTAGAATGGTTAGAGTTGGAAGGGACCTTCATGATTATCCAGTTCCAATCCCCCTGCCCTGGGCAGGGACACCTCCCACCAGACCAGGTCCCTCAAAGCCCCATCCAGCCTGGCCTTGGACCCCTCCAGGGATGGAGCAGCCACAGCTTCTCTGGGCAACCTGTTCCAGTGTCTCACCACCCTCACAGCAAAGTATTTCTTCCTGGTATCTCATCTAAATCTTCCCTCTTTCAATTGAAAACCATCACCCCTCGTCCTATGGCTCCACTCCCTGATCAAGAGTCCCTCCCCAGCTTTCCTGTACTGTCAGGAGGCTGCTGTAAGGTCTTCGTGAAGCCTTTTCTTCTCCCGGCTGAACAAGCCCAGCTCTCTCAGCCTGTCCTCATAGGAAAGGTGCTCCAGCCCTCTGATCATCTTCATGGCCCTCTGCTGGACCCATTCCAACAGGTCCATGTCCTTCCTGTGCCGAGGACTTCAGAACTGGACGCAGTGCTCCAGGTGGGGTCTCACGAGAGATGAGAGCAGAGGGGCAGAATCAAACCCCTGGACCCTGCTGGTCACACTTCTTTTGATGAAGCCCAGGATGGGGTTGGCTTTTTGGGCTGCCAGCAGAGTTGCTGGCTCTTGTTGAGCTTCTCCTCCATGATTACTCCCACGTCATTCTCCTCAGGGCTGCTCTCCAGCCATTCTCTGCCCAACCTCTATTTTTGCCTGGGATTGCCATGTCCCATGTGCAGGACCCTGCACTTGGCTTCTTTGAACTTCATGAGGTTCATACAGGTCCACCTCTCAAGCAAACTTGAATTAAATTGTTGAATGCATGCGCCGATTATGAAGCAGCTGATGCTATTCTTGTATTGTTACCTTACCCATGTGTTGTTGCAGCATTTTTCTAAGCTTTAATGTGCTGGTTTTAGCTTCAGTGTGTTTTCATAGCTTTGAATCTGGCATAGTTTGAGGCAGCATAGAAGGAATTTTCCTCATAACCATGTGTCTTCCTGGGAATTAATTAAAAGAGGGAAGAACAGGTATTAGCAGTGTATGTGTGCATTCCCTTAGGAGTTTTCTGCTTGCCTTTTGAAAGGTGTGTCTGTGCCTCAAAATAGAGCAGTATTTGACTTGTCCTCTGGAAATTCAATTCTTTCACGGGAGGCAGATCCTGTATCTCTCTCTGAGAACAGAGATGTGCTGTGATTGCTCCCCTCTGGTATTACAAGCCTACACTTAAACCCAGCTACAACCTCTGGCTCGGGAAACTTAAGCTACTGTTCCCTTTTAAACGAGGGTACACGTAAGAGGAGTTACATGCAGTGGTTCTTCCTTCCACTTTTCCCAAATTATCTCCTCCAGGCAACTGTCGGAGCCTGGCTTGACCTTTTGTACCTTTAAAAGAGCTGTATTGTTGTGATTTTTATTTTTTTTTAGCAGATCTTTGTTTTTCATGCAACTGTTAACATAGTTTTGTGAACAAAAATGCAAATGCTAACCAACAGAAGGATGTGCTCTGAGTTTGAATAATTGAAGTTGTTTCTTCTGTCCAGTTGATAACTTTCTCTCTTATTTTGCTGCTTGGATTTGGTGGAATTCTTAATTCACTGCTCCACAGGTAACTTATTGGCCTAAGAGCAATCTGAAGCATGTCTGGAGCATCTCTCTTGTGAGGAAACGCTGAGGGACTTAGGACTTTTTAGTTTGGAGAAGAGAAGGCCCCATGTGGAGCACTGGGCGCAGTTCTGGGCTCCCCACTTCAAGAAGGACAGGGAACTGCTGGACAGGGTACAGCAGAGGGCTACCGAGATGATGAGGGGTCTGGAGCATCTCTCTGATGAGGAAAGGCTGAGGGACTTGGGTCTTTTTAGTCTGGAGAAGAGAAGGCTGAGGGGGGATCTGATCAACACCTGTAAATACTCCATGGGTGGGTGTCAGGAGGATGGAGCCAGTCTTTTTTCAGTGGTGCCCAGTGAGAGACAAGAGTGAATAGGCACACACTGAAACATAAGAAATTCCATCTAAATATGAGGAGGAGCTTCTTGACTTTGAGTGTGGCAATGCCCTGGCAGAGGCTGCCCAGAGAGGTGGTGGTGGTGGTGTCTCCATCTCTGGAGACATTCCAAGCCCCGCCTGGACACATTCCTGTGGGACCTGCTGTGGGTGGACCTGCTTTGGCAGGGGGGTTGGACTAGATGATCTCCAGAGTTCCCTTCCAACCCCATAGCATTCTGTGTTATTATGTAGCTTTTTTGTATGTTAGACTTACTGTTGCATTTCTTCACATTTTCAACATCATCCCATCCGTGATGTATCAAGGGCAGCCTTCATGTATAAGGATAACTTTGCTTTTCAAACTGTGTGGTAATTGTAACTTCACATGTCCTACGTGATGTGTGGAAAATTGGTATTTGCTCTGAAACATAAACATTTGCAGTTGAGAATTCTTCAGTTTGCTGTATGAAGGTGCTAACTTCAGTGAGTTTAAAACCTTATTTTGTTGAAAGTCGTATCGGGAAAGATGAGCCTTATCCATCTCCTCATGTGTTCAAGAACCTGTCCCACGAGGTAACGAAATAGGCAATGGTCCTTCTACCTGCTGCTCTCAGCCTGCTCCTCGCTCCTTTTGCCGACGTTCTTAGCGAATGCTGTGAAATGGGACTAAAGCTATTAAGCGCATCTTAGAGTGCAGTGAGGGTTAATATCAGATTCTTGTCTTCAAGACTTTCTTTTTCTCCCCCTCTCGCCCCCTCTTCCGTAGTCTTAGCAAAGCTCTAACACAAGGCAGGCTGGGGTGAAGCATCATGCTCTTGGAGAGGTGTCCTTGCTAGCCAAACCTCCTTCAGAGCTGAGCTCAGCCGCCAGTGAGACCTCTGCTGGCCATGGAACTGGAGTGCTCTTTTTTTGGAGCACAATTCATGGGGTTTTTTAATACAACATCCTTCACTCAGTGACAGCTTTTAAATGAACAGAGAACCCTCCATACGGCACATCAGTTTCTGAAAACTGGTTTAGAGCAAGTGGTTGTTCACGTCACTCAAATATTTCCGGTGGCTTTGAAGACTTTCAGGGAAACCATTCCTGAAAACCCCTGCGTGCCAAACCTGCACTAATATTTACCTGGTGGAGTGATAGCATTACTAAGTGAATTTGAAATAAATATAACAAGCTTTAACTAACAGTCTTGTCTTTTACTATGAAAAAATTGCTTTAGGGGGAGCACATAATTAGATTTAGGAATCTATCAGTAATGAATTTACTTTTTAATTATTGCTTTTTGGTTTTGTGGTTTTATTTAAGCATGCTAAGCTAAGCCTCTGTATTTTTTGTTTTTTAGATTTGACACAGTTGAAGGCATGTAAGTGGTCATTTAAATTTTTCCAAAACACTTAAAGACAAAAATTTTATAAACACAAAAAGGGTTTCGCTGTTTAATGTTTCAATTTTAAAACAATTTCCTGTTATCCCACTCTTGGCGTTGTTTTTTTTTTTCCTTTTTCTAGCAGTTTTTTGTTGTTGTTGCTGTTCTAAAGCTATGCTACTGTAAACTTTAAGAAATTATAAATACTTTCAGTGACAAGTATCTCTGTAAAAACCCATCCTCTTTAGAAACTTTTTGGCTAAGTCTTGAGACAAATTTGGTCAAATTTTAACAGCTGTGGCTCCATCATCTTTAGACAGATGCTTATAAAGAATTCGTGGAATTTTCAGCCTTATCGGTAAATTTCCAGCACTTCAGTGGATTGGAGAATGAGTTACTTTAATCTTTTCTGACCATGATTTTTATCTTATTAATGGCTCGCAGAGGTTCCACTTTGCCTGTATCTGGAATCGTTTGGAATCGTTTTTAAACATAAAAGTTTTGCATCTTTCTTTAGCAGTTTGGGGTTTTTTCTTTCAGCTCTTCTTTGGTTTAAGTCCCATGTATAATTATTTTTTTATCCCAAAATAGAGGATAATGTGCTTTTTTCCCCCCCACATCACATACCTAAGCCATAACGAAACCAGTTGTGACCGATGCTGTAAAGCTCTCAGCTGTAAATGCTCACTTGGTAGTTTATCATATTTTCTGGTCAGACTGATTTTTTTTTTATTTTTTTATTTTTTTTTCCAAATATAGTGCATAGAACATGCCTGTTATGTTCTTGGGCTGTCACTAGAGGGACAGTTCTGCTCCTCTTGCAGTTCTGAGGAAACTGCAGTGATGATTCCTCAGTATATTCAGATCCACATCCTTAGGTAAACTTGTTGAAGAGCAGATACGTTTGAGAACTTTACACTTCTAAAAGTTAACAACAGGAAAATAGCCTTGTCTTGACAGATGCTTAGCTTCCACAAGTACTGCTACTCACCCCTTCTTTCACTTTCTTCTTATTTTTGTGTATTGTTTCATTTTGTCTGTGTTTAACCCTTGTATTGTCTTTTCCTTGGCTAGCAGTTGGCCTCTTGAAGGGCTCAAGTAGACCGTTGGGCTGAGGATCTTTTTCAGTTCCCTGTATTGTACAGCATTTTACTCACCAATCCAAGCTTTACAATTAGTAGTTGAGATTCAATTTAATTCGTTTTTTTTCAATGGAAATAGTACTTTTTCCTTCTTGCCGCCACCAGTTATCATCTCTAAAATACTGGTGCTTGAGGAAAAAGTTCATATGGCCTTGAATTCCTATGACATTGATTACTTTCCCCGTGTGGTTAACTGGTGAAAATGGGCAAGCAGGAAGGATTAAATGAGCCATTAATAGTCAAACCAGATGTTTGATGTTATAGTCTTCAGGCAGATTCTGAATCCAAATAGATGCTGCTGCTTATGTTTCAGTCATCATTGACAGTAAATTCTTTTCTCACTTCAGAATGCTTTTTCTGCATTATTTGAATCAGAATGGGAATTGTGTTGTTGTTGGGGGGGTGGGTTTTTTGGTTTGGGGTTTTTCTTTTTTTTTTTTTTTTTTTAAGAATTGAAAGCTAGAATACTATTTTTAATAGAGCTTGGACTTGCCATCTCTCTTTTATAATTTGCTAGCCTGAGTGACTTGCACACATTACAGTAGGTATCCTAGCTAGCTGGTTGTAACAGCTCCAAATATATTCAGTTCTTTTTCATTTATACCAACACAATGGTTAAAACTTTGTCATTCTAAGCCATATGCTCTCAAAACTGAAACAAGAGGCCAGTGTTGGGTTTTTTCCTTTTTTTTTTTTTTTTTTTTCCATTGGTCTTTGCTGAACAGCAGAAAGGTCTTACAAGGCTGTATGTGGGGATCATCACTGGATCAAACCCATCTGCTTTATTGGATATTTAATGTGAAACTTGCTATGTCATACCCCTATCACTTGGATAGCGGGCTTAGACAGCTTTAGAAAAGGAGATAAGAGGAATCCAGGAAAGTAGTAACTATACAGTATAAAGAAAAAATAAAAATAATGTACGTTATTTGTATACAATACCTTTATTAGTAGTATTGTAAAGGTAGATCTTCCAACTAACACTTTGATAAAATACCATTATTCGGTTGCTTGAACCGTTTGTTTTGTTGTTTTGGGTTTTTTTTTTGTTTGGGGTTTTTGGTTTTGTTTTTTTTTTNTTGTTTTTGTTTTTTTTTTTTTTTGCAAAGTGGCTGTCTCTTCAGAAGTCTTTCCACAGCGTTCAACACACTTATAATGTTAACTTACTCTGTGCTCACTCTGAACAGTGAGGATTTAGAGAGGAAATGGGACTTTAGCCTGCAACGCTCTTAAAATTTTTATTTTGTCCATTAATTTTTTTTTATATACATTTAAATGGGAAGGAAAAAGACAAACACCTGAAGATCATTTGGAAGATGCTAATTTTTTTTCTTGTAACTTTGATTTCCTGTCTTCCCATGACCAGGTTCTACTAAAGATAGAAAGTGAAGAGTTTTTGTTAATGTAAATGTCATGTAAATCAGTTGCGGGGCAGGGAAAGAACTTGTATGAAATGTCTTTCTTTTTGAGGAAAGCTTACCCAAACAGTTAATACAATAATGCCTACTGAATTTAAGCTAGCAGTGCATACAGCAATGTTATTGATCTTAATGCTTCAGCCTTTTCGTCTTGTTTTTTACAGATGCCCTAATGTAACAGATAGGGGAGGGAAAGAAAACTTCTTACTAGCTAACTGCTTCTTCTGCGTTTATGGCAGGAGCCCCTTGGCACAGATGGAGGAGGAAAGGAGGGAGCATGTAGCCAAAATGAAAAAAATGGAAATGGAAATGGAACAGGTGTTTGAGATGAAAGTCAAAGAAAAAGTTCAGAAACTGAAGGACTCCGAAGCTGAGGTAAGCAAAAGTCTCAAAGCCCTGTATGCTTGAGGCTGAGCAAGTGTAGAGGGGGCTCTTTTTGCCAAGACTATACAGCGTAACCTCTGCCTAGGAATTGATTCCACAGTTGGATTTTTATGTTTAAAGACTACTCAGTGATTGTTTCTCAGCTTTTTGTCTTTGCTGAATTCGTATAAGCCCAAACGTAAAATGGAATTTTAATATTCCTGTGAGTTTTTATTTTCACAGTCACAGTAGGTTAAGATACTCCTTAACTTTCTTGCTTACCCTTTTAATTTTTTTCTTCTGTCTCTTTTTGAATATGTTATGCCTGTTGACTTCCGTGTCCAGCTTTGCATATTAAAGAAGCATTTCAGGACCTTGATATGTCTGTAAGAAATCATCTAAAAGAGAATTACTGAATGAAGAAAGAGGCAGAGGTGAAGCCTTCACAGTGAAACTGGTTTCTGTGGGCTTCAGGCTGCTCTTGAAGTCATCTTTTCAAGAGACTTGAAAGAGACTTTCAAGAGACTATTATAAAATCATAGAATCATTCAGGTTGGAAGAGATCCCTGGGGTCATCGAGTCCATCATCAGTCCCACTCTACAAAGTTCTCCCCTACACCAGATCCCCCAACACCACATCTCAACCACTCTGAAACACATTCGTTATGTTTAAGTAGGAAATTAATTTTAAGTTTTGAGGAGGTGGCTTCTCACAAGAAGCCAGATAGAGATGTTCAAAACTGTCGAAGTTCCTGGAGAAAGTTTGGCTCCAAATTTGAGGGAAAGTGAGAAAACTTGGAGGGGTACTTGAAACGCTTGGCAGCCTCAGCATCGTAAGGAGCCAAAGCAGATCAGAGGGAAAAATGTGGCAGTCTGGAGCTTTTATTATTTTTTTTTTTTTCCTTTTGAAAAAGTTAATTGATAAGGATATACTGGTTGGCAGCTTGAGGATTCTAAAGCTAGATGGTTTATCTGGATTGCAATGGTTGATTAGTCACTGGATTTATCCTTCCTCAACTTCTGTCTCAAATCTTTTTGAACCCGTTTATGCCCTTTCTTGTTGTTTTTCGTGTGCTACCTTGTGACATTTTGAGCGAGTGCATCCTGTGATAGCAATTTTTTAAATGTTTTTTTCTTCACCATTCATGACTTCATAACCCTCTGTTGTATTTCTCTACATGTCCGGATGTGGGCTATAGACAGCGTTGAGTATAAAGCATTTAAAACTTAGTTAAAGACAATATGTTTTGAAGGTTTTGTGTAAGAGAGGGACTTGGAGGAGAGTAAGGAAAGGGGAGGTTTTCTTTAATTCAAAAACATATTACAGGAATTGCTTTTCCTTGACAGTGTCTCCATTCTCACATACAACAGGTTTGATTGTCAGTTCCTCCCATCAATTTCTCCCACTGTTTTGGCAGCGTAGACAATTCAATACTAATAATTCATTTAATCAGTAAATAAAGTAATCTGCTTAATAATCATGTTTTCCCCAATAGATTCTTAATACAGTAAAAACTGTAGGGTGATACAAATGCTTAGGTTTTGGTTTGGTTGGTTTTTTACCCACACAAAATCAAAGATGCTCCTTATATATGCATCACTGACACTCAAATGCCCTGCAATTCGTTGCTTAAACGTTTGCATCAAATATCAAAGTATTCATGAATTACCCTTTATTTGTAAGGGACACCAAATTGTAGGTGCTTACAACTCCTGTTGGTAACTCCGGCAGCATTTGGAGTGTTTCCTGTTAATTTTAATATGAGGAGATGGGATTAATGCCCTTTTTGTAGTTGGCAACACCTATAACCTCAGAGTTTTAGGTCTGAGAGTTACTTTCTCTGAAGAAAAAAAAAAGAATACTATATTTTCTTGATTTACAATAGTTGCTGATATTTGAGCCAGCAATGTGTCCGTATGGCCAGGAAGGCCAATGGCATCCTGGGGGGCATCAGGAAGAGTGTGACCAGCAGGTGGAGGGAGGTCATCCTCCTGCTCTGCTCTGCCCTGGGGAGGCCCCATCTGGAGCACTGGGTCCACTTCTGGGCTCCCCAGTTCAAGAAGGACAGTGAACTACTGGAGAGGGCTACAAAGGTGTTGAAGGGCCTGGAGCATCTCTCTGATAAGGAAAGGCTGAGGGAGCTGTGTCTGTTAAGTCTGGAGAAGAGAAGGCTGAGGGGGGATCTGATCAACACCTGTAAATACTCCAAGGGTGGGTGTCAGGAGGATGGGGCCAGTCTTTTTTCAGTGGTGCCCAGTGAGAGGACAAGAGGTAACAGGCACAAACTGGAACAGAAAAAGTTCCATTTCAACATGAGGAGGAACATCTTGACTTTGAGTGTGGCAGAGCCCTGGCTGCCCAGAGAGGTGGTGAAATCTCCTTCTCTGGAGACATTCCAAACCCTCCTGGCCACGTTCCTGTGTGACCTGATTTGGGTGGACCTGCTTTGGCAGCGGGTTGGACTAGATGATTTCCAGAGGTCCCTTCCAACCCCATATCATTCTGTGATTCTGTTTGTTACTACAGCTCCAAAAGTCACTGTGTTTTGTGTGCTTTACTGACTGCTTTTGTGTTTGTAACTTTTTCTATAGCTGCAGCGACGCCATGAACAAATGAAAAAGAATTTGGAGGCACAACACAAAGAATTAGAGGAAAAGCGTCGCCAGTTTGAGGATGAGAAAGCAAACTGGGAAGCCCAACAACGTATTTTGGAACAACAGAATTCTTCCAGGTAAACTGGGATCTTGTCCTGCAGTTTGCAGTAACATTTGGTAGTTTGATGCTAAAAGGCCATTTCTGTGATGATGAACCACTGTCAAAGTGTCACTTAAAAGTCAAGAAAAATCTTGACCTGCTTCTGGTTACACATGAGCATGCGTCAGAAATACTAGGAATATTATTACATTCTAAAGCAGATTTCAATCTGCGAAACTACCGTGTCCACACATGACTAGATGTATCTAGAAAAAATCTGTTTGTATTGGAAAGCTGGATTGCATCTGACCTGAAGGGGGCTACAGGAGAGATGGGGAGGGACTCTTGACCAGGGAATGGAGCTGTAGGATGAGGGGTAATGGTTTTAAACGAGAAAGAGGGGAGATTTAGATGAGATCTCAGGAAGAAATTCTTTGCTGTGAGGGTGGTGAGACCCTGGAACAGGTTGCCCAGAGAAGCTGTGGCTGCCTCATCCCTGGAGGGGTTCAAGGCCAGGCTGAATGGGGCTTTGAGGGACCTGGTGTGGTGGGAGGTGTCCCTGCCCAGGGCAGGGGGATTGGAACTGGATGACCCTGAAGGTCCCTTCCAACTCTAACCACTCTATGATTCCATGAGAATGAAAGGGTTCAATTATCCATGTTCTGGGAAGGGGAAATTTAGTGATCAGTGCAGTCTTTGACTTCAGGTACTGTGCACACAGTAAGTTTCATACATGATTCCACAACCAGGAAACCTTTATAAAACGCATATTTTAAACCAAACTTGCTAATGTACATGTTTTCGGGTTGGTTTTTTTTTTTTTTTAATGGAAGCATGTGTGTATTATTTAACAATATTTTTTTTTTTTACTTATATATCATTTTTAGAACCTTGGAAAAGAATAAGAAGAAAGGGAAGATATTTTAAATGTATCATTTTAACCACCAGTTGTGTATTAGTTGCCAATATGCCAGCCTGGACATCAGTGTTTGTTGGATCCGTTTGACCAGTTTTGCACCAATTGTATCCATAGTTATGGATTTAACAGCATGACAAATTTTCTTTGTTAATTTTGATGGAGAATGAGATGCCTTGAATTGTCTAGGGTGTTGTGTACTTGGAAAAAAATAACAGCTCTAAGTACCTTACGGGGTTTTTTTTTTCCTTTTTGGTTTGGGTTTTTTTGTTTTATTTTTAAACAGATGTCATTTTAATGCGAAAGAAAACATTTTACTGTTGTACAATCATGTTCTGGTGGTTTGACGGTTTACAGGATATTAAAAAAATAAATAAAAAAGCAAGGACTCGGGACGGTTTTTAGTGAGGAGAAATTGCCATAATATGATGCAAACACTGCTTCTCTCTTATTATAATACAGGAATTGCATTCAGTGCAGCGTATACAATAATGTAATTTAGTCTAACACAGTTGACCCTATTTTTATTATTTTGTTTTGGTTTTTGGTTTTGGTTTTTTTTTTTTTTTGGACACTTCCATTGTTTAAAAGTACACATGGAAAAACAAAAGTTGTAGGCTTACAGTGCACCTAAGCTTTTTATAACAACCCTTTTACGTTTGGGATTCTTTAAATGTATGCTATTCTCATTTAGTAACTTCTTTAGCCAGAAGGATCTCATTACTGCTTTTTTTTTTTTTTGTAATAACGTTTAATTTAGATATTTTTCCATATATTGGCCCTCCTAAATAGAATATAGCTTCTTTCATATGGTAGGAACCAGTGAGTAAAACTTTCCTTTAACTCCCTTTTTACATTTTATGGTAAGTAGCAGGAAAATGCGTTTATAGGTCATTTCTAGGCAAAATTGTGGAGTTAATGACCAACCTGTTTCTACCTGTGTGCAGTCTTTCTTTCTTTTACTAGGAATGGGAATACGGCCTCCAGAAAAACATCACCATTTTGCATTTAGCTGTATTCATATACCGCATTTCTGTATTATTTTTGTTTTGTTTTGTTTGTATTGTAAAAAGTCACATAATAAACAATGTTGTGATGTAACGCCTCGCTGCCTCAGGAGTTTTCGAAGGAGTTTAAACAGCAACCTCCCGTGCTGGGGGAGATCTTTCAACTTTCTCTCTTCCACCTGGACTTGACTGACCTTTGTCCAAGGTAGAGGAAAAACGCTTTTGCCTTGTGGAATAGGTAGGAAAATAATAATGGTAATAGCAAAAAAATAATAAATGCTTTGAATTGGCAAAACAAGGGGCTGTCTTTGCCCAGGAGAGGGCACCAAGTGTCCACACGGCGGTGCTGGGTCCCGCCAGCTCGGCTGCCTGCAGTCAGGCTTTTCACCATCTCGCTCACACCTTCTGCAAGATCTCATGTGGATTTCGTGCTGTGTTGACTCACCCAGGGGTGGGCTATTTTGGGGTTTGGCAGATTTTTTGGGGCGTGGGGGTTTTTTTGGTTTTTTTGTTTGTTTGTTTTAGTTAATTGAGTCAGTCCTAATAAATGTAACAGACAAGAACTCAATATTTAATGTACAGCCTATAAGTTGTTAAAATATTGATAGGGACTTTTTATGTCTGTGAAACAGTGAAGTATGTCTCTTTTATGTTTTTTTTTTTCTGGGTTTTTTTGTAAATATCCCTTGTATTACCGCTGTGATCATTCTGTTCCTGTGTTTCCTTTCACCTGAGTTAGGCTTATCAGGAACACCATTTTTTCAGCTGAGTTCCCAAAGGAATGAAGACATTTTCAGTATTCTTATTTAAAAGCCTCCATATAACTGTGAGGGGTCTGGAAAGTAAGTTCTGTGAGGAGAGACTGAGGGAGC
>VXBJ01005038.1:0-10875 GCA_013400055.1 Nycticryphes semicollaris
CCTGGTTGGGTGGCCTATAGCACCAATATAAATGGGTATTTGGCTGGGGGCGAGAATCTGTGATCACTTCTCTGGATGAGCAGGGCAACCAGTTCATTGGTGACTTGTGTTGTATTACTTTATCTTCTAAATTCTTTTATCATTATTTATTGTTATTATTATCAACACCATAATCTTTAGTATCATTGTAATTATTTTTGTTATTTTCCTTTTCCATATTGTTTTATTAAATTGTCTGTCTCAGCCCACAAGTCTGGGTTTGTTTTTTTCCCTCTCCTTTTCTCCCTCTTTTTTTAATATCCTCCTGGTGCAGTAAGGGTAGAACTGAATAATAGAGTGCATGGTCCTAGCTCCTATCTGGGATTAAACCACACCACATATGAATAGCTCTATGGTCTCAGTTTAGAAAAGAATACATATGTACTTTGGAAATGGAATGTTTTTTTGCACTATTGCCATTTTTATCATTAGGGAAAATTTTATATAGCACCTGGGGGGAAAAACACATCATGTATGTTCTTTACACTTGGGTGAATAAAGCGTGGTAAGCTTTATTGTTAAGATCCTTTTAAAAATTGGAAAAATAGTGCTATTGCCTAGTTCAGTAAAAGTTTCTAACTGGAGCAATTGTTTTCAGTCATACTCTTTCCTAGCAGACCAATAGATAAGATTTGCAATGTTTTTGAACACTTAGGCAGAAGAGATTTACATAAAATATGAAGGTAATCAATCATATTTTATGTTGAAGAAGATGGGTTGAAAGAGATGCTTAATGGCCAGAGATTTTGGGGTAGGATTTTTACAGAAACACTCAAATTGCTTTGAAGATCAGTGACGCCTAAGTATTTGAGGCTTCTTTAAGACTTTGAGCCATTTTACATATCAGCAATTTACTCATCTTTCTGGTTTTATAGCAGGTATTTTTTTATTATTTGTTTGTTTTTTTCAGAAAATAGACTAATCTCATTCTTGGCTTATACATAATTTCTGAAATGCAGGTTTTATTATATTCTACTCCTACCAAAATTTCCTTAAGTAGGCAATAGTGATAAATTTTTTTCTGATGGAACATGTTTTCTCACAAAGTTACTGATTAATGAAACTACTGTAATATTTTATTTTTGATGCATCAATACAGAACAAAACCTGAAGCTTTTTTGAGTTTTGAAGATGTTAAAATTAAATAGGAATGTTATGTATGAAGAATCCAATTCTGAATTTTGATTTTTTTTTTTTTTTAGTTGAGCACTGGCGTTTAAGATATTAAAATCAAAATAAAAATAGGCCTTTACTTTTTTTTTCTTTTTTTGTATATCATTAAAACATAGGATTATTTTTGCCTGAATATTTATTTGAGGTTTTGTTCATATCGTTATGCATCATAATGTTTGGCTATTTTTGTGGGTGTGTGTGTTCTTTAATAATCTAAAATACATAAACTAAGAAACACCTTTTCTTAAGATTTTGAGGACAATACCCTTTTTGTTTCTGTCTTATAGTTGTGATAGCTTTATTATAAAAGATTAAAGCAATACAAAATCAGCCTCAAGATGTGCTGCCAATTTTCATGAAAGCTTCTGGAATACCCAATTCTTCCACCAAGTTTTCATTGGGAATTAGAGACAGTAGAAAACTAAATACACACAGTAGCATAGTAAAGTTCCAATCTCCAACATTTACTGGCTATGGACACACGAAACAACCCTCTATAATTAACAGGTAAATTTTAACACTAAGAAAAGCAGATTTCATATCTATTAAAAAAAAAAAATCAGTCTATAAATATTCTAGAAAGAAAGGTTTTACTCAATTTTCATAAAATAAATAAATATCTAAATAAGTTATCTTTCAAAACCAGTTTTGTATTCTGAAATCTGAGTGTGGACTTGTTGGGACTTGAAAGGCCGAAGTACCTTACAGTATTAGTAGACCAGATCCCCGATCCATAGATATCTCCTGTTTCTGTAAGTTCTTTATTTGCTGTGTGCAATGAAAGCAGCTTGGCCAATTTATTAGAAGCAACATGTGAAATTGAAACATATCACAGAGGCTTAGAATACTGGGAGTTTCAGGCCTGATCTGGGGTTTTACTTATGGGTTTATCCAAACACAAGGGATATGCTAATGAGATGGGCCGTTCTTGGGCCACAGATGTCTCCTGTCTAGACTATTCAAATATGAAGAGATTTCTAGTGCTTTGTTTGATAAGTAGTCTAGCTAATTCAATAAACTTCTGTGAAAATTTTTGAATCATATGTAATACTTTGTCATTTTTTATTATAATGCAAACATGCCTTTGAATTAATGAGACAAGGAAATAAAATTGCTGTATTAAGCAAGAAACTTTACAGATAAAACTGCTTTAGAATGCTGTTTCTGTCTTTTGTAAGAGTTATAGGCATATGTTCATGTGAACTGTAGGTAATAAAGTCAGTCCACAGTGAAATGTTCATGTTGAAGCCATATATCGTTAGAACCTAATCACATACACCAAAGAATTAATGAAACCGTCTGTGTATTTTTTATGCCATGTGGAACTATCTGATAACATAATGTCTGATGATATATTGAGTTTATGGTGAACTGCTAGATTCATTCTTTGGCTGTAAATCTCCAAAGCTAGCTTCTTTCAACAGAGAAACTAAACTCACTGCAATGTACACCAACTGTCACTTGAATCAAATTCATCCTGACAGAGAAAGTATCTCTTGTGAAATCTTCTTTAAATGGGGTCACAAGCAGTTCATAATGAAGAAGATCAATGGAAAAAAATTTCTCCTACAATAATAGAAAATTTCCTTTGAATATATGTTATAAATTCTTATTATATCTCAAAATTTCCCAAATTTTCTCCTGTGTGATTTTATTTATAGTGTAATATTACCAAATTAAATTAAATTTTATCATAATCATTTTGTGAAGGAGAAATATTTTAGTCTTCTTTGGGAATTCTTTTCACTCTTAGACTTCCTGAGCATGTAACCCCATTTGCTGTTTTATGAATATTTGTTTGACAAAGATTTAAATTAAAAGAACAACTGATAGTTAAAACTGTTGTGATTGATTCATTATGGCCTTACACTCTTATAGAGAAGATTCCTGTATATTTTAATGTAGGATTAATAAAGGAAATATCTGTTAAATATTCTTATTTCTTTGTCAAATTCAAATTCTGATTTAGGGTTTGAATCCTGTGGGCTTTTCGTCACTGAAACCTACTGCTGAGTCAATGGGAACAGTTGTTAATAGAGCAATGTTAACTGCAGGTTTTGGTAAAATAGGTAAAACTCCTGCAATAATTGTGGAGGCTGTGTAACTTTTCCCTTGAAACAGACAGAATATCATTCTTTTCAACCAGCTGAAGTGGCAATATTGTTAATCATAGAGGAAAGCATATAGTAAGAGATAGCTCACTCAAAAGATGTTTTGTAAAGTGTGACTGACGTAAACATTGGCCTATTTTTACGAAGCATACAATTTATTTTTCAGTTGTGTATTCCTTGCAAATTTGGATTAAAGTAACAAAATAAACAAATCTAATTAATAAAACTAAGCTTGATAAGGAATTTTCTAAACTTTTTTTTTAATTAAAATGGAATATTCAGCGCTTTAGTAAAGAATTTTTTTATTCGGAAAATACGGAATGCGAGAATCAGTCACATTACTTTTCATGTTGAGATATCAATGAGTGGCTGGACTGCAAAGTGCGTGCTGTTTTCTGGTAATCAGAGGCAAAAATAGCAATAATTGGATGTTCAAGTTGACAAGAAATTAACAGAAGTATGGAAAATTTAAAAGATTGAGCTGCCTCATGGAGAAATAAAAGGTGTAAGTATAGAAATAAATGACTAACAAAAAAAAGCCGGAACTTAATGTTCAGGCTTTTTTATGCTAGTGGACTTGAAAAAGGACATGCAAAATGGTTAAATTAAATACTTTTTAAAAAGAGGGTGTAATTAATCTGTGTGCTGATTGCTGATAGACTAACAGAGACTGAGCAGTGATTAGGTATTTTTATGAACTATGACAACAGCCACAATTCCTGTAGACTGCTGCTTTTTAGATGAGTGAAAGGAGTTAAATAAAGAGTAATCTGAGACCTTATGATATGAGGTAACAACTAAGAGCTATTTTTGTCAGCTGCTATATTCATCTCCCAAAGTGTTTCTTGGACAGTGTCAGAAACACAGCTGTGAAATAAATGAATTATTATGTCCAATAGGGCAGAAGATCTGGTGATCCACCTTAAAAAAAATGAGAAAGGATAGTTTTGACAGCATCAGTGTGGAACTTAGTCCACATTGACTGATACAGGGAAGTTGCAGAGGGCAGGTAAACAGGCTAACAGGGAAAGGAATTACCTGCTTCTGTAGGGAGGGCAGATACCAGGAGCCTCTCCAGGCCACTCAGTTACACTGGGAGGCCTGATTTATACAAGAAGGTAAACCTGTAATTTCCTAGCAATTAACTCCACTTACTGATGGAAGGAAATTTTCTGAATTGATTTGTTCCTCTTGTTCTACACTGTATTTTCTTGCTAGCGTAGCCATGAATGTTTTATTGAGAATGCTGATAATAATTAATTGCTTTGGGAAAGACAACAACAGATTTGTTTTTATATGCTGTAATCAACAACAATTATGTTAAAAGTGTAAGCCTGGAAGGTTCTGAGTATCTCCTGCTCCTGTTGTGCCTTCCTGCTGTGTCTTCTGCACCTTTCATTTTTGCATTTTTATTCATACAAAAATAAGCCACATATTTCAAAATTTGATTAATGCAAACAAACAAAAAAAAATCTCAGAATTACAGGCCTTATTGAATGCATGTGAAGTTTTTACTGGATTGTCTTTATTGTAGTTTATCCCATTTCATATATAAACACAGAGAAGGCTGAACAAAAAAAACCCAAACACCACAAAAAAAAGATTTCAATCATCAGTTTCTGCTTTTATTAAGGCAGTCCAAATTGAAGAATATCTTAATTTGTTAGTCTTATCTTCTAGTCTGTTGCAAACTACATTGCTCTGAAAGTTGTGATTCCATTTGTTTAACAAAGAATTATATGAGCTGTGAATTGTTCCATAAAGGAAGATGCATCTTGATGCCTACAGTCATTTAATATGAGAACACAGGAAGTTTGTATATGGTGTAGGGAAATATCGACAAAAAATACCACCATCAGTAATCCATTAGTATTTAATAAGAATAATTGGAGAAGATGTGTTTAGATGCTATTGTTCCTTTTGCAACAGAGGAATACAGATTTTGCAAGAAAATATATTAAGCATACAGTTAGGCATCTAGAAAACTATACAGCATAATTGTTCAAAAGAGGAAAGTGTTGTACATACAGAAAGTAAAAGTTATAAATTGGTTTTGATCAATTCCATTTCAGTGACAAAGAATTACCTAAATTCAGTTTTGACAAAATGTGCAAATAACTGAGGTCTACTGATAGTTCTAAACTCACTTTTGAGTATGCTTTATTTAGTAAGTCATTTGGGTTTTACCACACAGAAAACTAGCAGATCTAGGAAAATTTTAAATTGGGAATGCAGCATCATTAGAGATAATGTAACAAGTGAAGTTGTTAGCTGTACAGGTTTGTAGACATAGAAACCACTTCATTTGGTCCTAATTGCTATTAAGAAAAATGCCATCCTAATCAATCTGGGATTACATGTTTGGATAGCAGCTCTTTTCAGCTACATGAGAATGCGAATATACTAGCAGAATATTCTAGTTATAAAATGTTTTACATTCAGTAATCTCCTTTTTAATTATGGCATTCAGCTACATTAAATAGTTATTTTTAAGTGATACATGAACAAATTTGTACCGTGTGCAAGCTTTAACACTAACATTTTTTTTTAGTTATGTAGTATATTCATACATGAATAGTAATCTTGCATAAAATGTTACAGTGAAGCTCACAGTTTCACTCGTGTTTATTTTAGGTATCTTCGAAATATCATGAAGCTTTAAAAAATGTTTTGCTGTGTATATAAAAATCATGTAAAAGAGGAATGTCAAACTTCTCACCAAGATTTGACCCTGTTTTATTATTAGTTAGGGTAATGTGTATTTTAAATTACTTTTTAAAATTACTTTAAATTACAGTTTTGCTGGATTGCCCTGTTGTGAATCATTTCTGAAAACTGCTGCTTATCAGTGCTTAAAATGCACTCTAATAGCTGTACAGCACACCAGTCTGTCTTTTGGCTCTGTATCTCCTGAAACAGATAGTTACTGGTCTGTAAGTTTAATTATAACTGAATAAATCCAATGCTGAAAAATTCTTAGGTACATACGGTATCACTGCAGAAGAGGTAACTGAAAAATGAGAAAGGTAAATCCACAGAATTTATTCATTTTGAGGATTTTGGATAACAAAAGTTATCGATGTTTTGCTTTTTTCTTCTAAAAGAGAACAGAAGTATCAAAATGTAAAACCCTCCAGGACAGGAAAGTCCCTTTTGTCTACCTTTAATAACAATTAAATCTTTGTAGTCTCCTGTATGTTTTACCATGCTCACCCATTATGGTTTTGTTATAATAAATAACTAAAATATCAGTAATTTTGCAGTTTTAAAAAATATTATTAATCAAATTACATGTATTAAACAGTCAAGTAAGTTTTGCATATAGGAATGCTTTCCTGCCTAAGAGACCCTGCTACATTCCTTACTTTATATGAATATGTATTAAAAAACATGAACTGACTATAAAAAGACAAATTTATCCTTAAAAACAAATTAAAAAAATGTTCATAAAAAAAAATCTTTAAAAGTACATCTTATAATTACAGAATTAAGAAGTTTTGGATTCTCTGGCTCTCATTTAAAAGTTTGAAAAAATAAATATGAAAATTAAAGAAAAATAGAGTAGTATATAAATGTAAATGTGGCGGATATAGTTGGACTTATCCTTATATATTTCTTGCAGTCTTAGTATACTACAGTTTTCTTGTATCTTCAATTGCTTGAAACTTAGTATTTCAGTGTAAGGCATAATAATTAAATTTATTTAAAGTGCTTTAGGGAATATCTGAGAATCCAGTAAATATGTAAGATATAGCACAGAATTGATTCTCCTTATCAGGCACAGCAATCATCCATAGTTTTTTTTTTTTACACTTGGCAAACACTGTGATTTATTTTGGGAAGGGGTTGAGTAAAAGAAATGGGTTTGCATGGTGCCTGTGTTGTAATCATGCATATTTACCTCTCTATCTTTGACAAATAAGAGTGTGCTTTCATGGTTAATATGACATGAGAACAATACCATGCAGTTATTTGTTAACATTATTCTGAAGACATGCATTTAACAAAATTAGAACAGCCTTACTTGAATTTGATACCATTAAAATTTCTCTGGATTTCCACATGGAAGCTGGAATAATATAGCAATGTCCATATGAAATAATGCTATCAGTAATTAGGTCTGTCAGTAAAATTTGGCTGTCAGTAGTAATGAGCTACAAATAAATGAAATACATTGTATCACCTATGACTCTGAAACATTCAATTCATAAAAAAAGGTTAGCTTTTTTATATTTCGTAGCAATATGTAATGTTAAACTACAGAGTTATCTCTTACACTAGCCTCAAAAATGGATGAAATAGTATATATGTTGGTATACAATATGGATGAAATTCCAAGGTTGAAGTTCCAAAGAAAAGTATATGGATGTCATCTAAAGAGAAAGTCAAAGCAATGGTCTTCCTTCTTTTTTTTTTTTTTTTTATGTTTTTTNCTCTGGCTCTCATTTAAAAGTTTGAAAAAATAAATATGAAAATTAAAGAAAAATAGAGTAGTATATAAATGTAAATGTGGCGGATATAGTTGGACTTATCCTTATATATTTCTTGCAGTCTTAGTATACTACAGTTTTCTTGTATCTTCAATTGCTTGAAACTTAGTATTTCAGTGTAAGGCATAATAATTAAATTTATTTNTTTCCACATGGAAGCTGGAATAATATAGCAATGTCCATATGAAATAATGCTATCAGTAATTAGGTCTGTCAGTAAAATTTGGCTGTCAGTAGTAATGAGCTACAAATAAATGAAATACATTGTATCACCTATGACTCTGAAACATTCAATTCATAAAAAAAGGTTAGCTTTTTTATATTTCGTAGCAATATGTAATGTTAAACTACAGAGTTATCTCTTACACTAGCCTCAAAAATGGATGAAATAGTATATATGTTGGTATACAATATGGATGAAATTCCAAGGTTGAAGTTCCAAAGAAAAGTATATGGATGTCATCTAAAGAGAAAGTCAAAGCAATGGTCTTCCTTCTTTTTTTTTTTTTTTTTATGTTTTTTTCCCCATCATAATACCACTGATATTGAGTGAGGTAACTAATAAACAATAAAGCAACAATAAGAGTTTGTCTACAAGCAGAAAACAACCAAAGTGCAAACACCATATATCTGTCTGGTTGCAAAATGAAGAATAAAATACACATTATTTGTTTACAATACGGATATTCAGTACTGACATTTTTTGGTCTAACTTAGTGAAGATGAAGTCTACAATGAACAGTGAAAAGTCATAACTTTTACTCATTGGGGAGAGAAATCTGAGTTCAGTAGTTCAGTGTTGAATACCTTTTTCCTTCTCCAACAATTTAATACTCATCCCAAATACTTATGTACCTAAGGAGTACTTAAGTTGCGTACCCCTGCTTTATTAGTAATTTTATTTAGGAATTTGATATGTAGGGGTTTTGTTCATACTGTGGGGCATCACTATCAATGCCATATACAAATACTTAATGCAGGTATGTTTCTTTTTTCATTTTTATCATCTCAAGAGTGCTAGTGGTCAGTTGTGACAACACTGAATGTTTCTATGCTTAACTTCATTTCTCAGATGTGTGTCTTTGAGCAGCTCCACAGTGCTAATAGAGCACAAATAAAGAGGTTCTGTCAGGTTCTGGTGAGGTTTTAGTGTCTATGTGACTCAGTACAAAACCATACAGCAATACATGCCTGAGTCCCAAACGCAGCATAGCTGTGTTTGAGAAGTAATAGCCATGACTAATTCAAATCAAACTTAGAGTTGCACTGAGGCAGTTCACTTCTTCTAGTTCAAAAGCTGGCTGGACGCAGTGAGTGTGTATGCATAGCTGCACCATAGTAGATAACTTTGGTCATATCACATAGCATTGGTTTACCTCACAGGAGTGTATCAAAATGAATTTATTCAAGATTGGAGGTAGTCTGAAACTACCTGTATTATGGTAATTTAGATAAGCAGGGGTAAGTACACTGGTGACTAAACAGTTCAGTACCTGGGAAATGTGGAGATTTCATGGAGGCAAAAGTTGACCATTTTAGCATTATACTCTCTTAATGTTAAGAAGTCCAGTTTCTCAGCAAGGTGTTTTAGTCTGATCATACTATCATCCTAACAGTCATACTCCCTCTGGGTGGGAAATAACTTCTGCCCTGCAGTGACTGAATTCAAGCAGAGTAAATTCATGTATATAGCTGAAAAAGATTCTGTAGACGTATAATTTGCAGGGAAAATTCCAGTAGTTTGTGGGATTGACACTATAATACTTCCAGCCCCTGCCTCAGTAGAAAGAGCAACTGGTGTACATGCAGATTTTGTCTCTTCTGCAAAAATGCTCACAAATAAATCTGTTTTTGCCTATGCAAAGCCCATGGAACCCCAAGTTGCTACTTTTTATTCCCATAGAAAAAGTGTCACAGAGATTTCTCTGGTAGTCCCCATAAACAACCTCATTGTCTTACTTTAATCCTTATTGAATCCCTGTGGAAATAGGCTGAGAACAATATCTCCATTATTGGTTTAATAAACCTTACTTATTCTAGCAACCATAAATAAAATATTTTATTTTTTTATAAGCATTTTCAAGTTTTTAATAAATGTTCACTTCAAAATGTAGAAAGCAAAAAGTGTTAAACATGATTCCAAATTACAACTGTAAGAACAGCTTTATCAGGTCTCATTTATCCTCACTGGCATNTTGAAGTATCAGGTGTATCTTTTACTACATGAAAGTTTGAAGCTCAGAGTAAGATAATTAGCCAATTGATGTTCTGAATTAAGTACTGTTTGCCCTTTCTTACACCACTGCTGAAGGTGACAAAAATCAAACAATTGCTTAGAAACAATTTCTAAATTTGAGTTAACCTTTCAGACTCTTTGCATTGCCTTTTCTCAATTGCTCAGCTGTTGCTGTTTCTAGTACACACTTTTCAAATACAGATCTATTTCTCTTGCTTTTGCAGTAAGTGGCAGAATTTTGCTAAAAATTGTACCACTTTTGAAACAGGCATGGTGTTGTAGCCAAAGCCTGTGGCNAAATGTTGAAACAAAGAGAAACCATCTTTCTAATTCAAGAAAACATGTTTCATTACTTCTGTCAGTCAGAATATGCCTCATATGCCTGAGTTATGTTTAAGATGTATGGGCTGATTAGATGATACAAATGTTATAAAAATAATGTAACGGTTAGCATTTCACACTGAGCTGCCAAATTGAAGCTGCAATGTGTCCTAGATTCAGGTAGCGTTGCAGGCAACACTTGGTTGAAAGGGGTATATATAATAATAATAATATATATATATNCTTTATTTCTAGAACAAAAATTAATCTTTTATACATTTATCCTTGTCGTATATTAGAACCTCAAAACAGATAAAAGTCAGAAGTAAATTAAAACAAAACAAAGGACTTAAATAGTCACTATATGCTATTAATTGGGCAGTTAATTTTAAAATATATTTCAAATTTATTTATCTATAATTAGTTTGGATTTATTTTTCTTGTTAAGTGAATGTCTGAGTATAAGCACATTTTCATACTTATAGAAGCCTTTTAATTTGAAAAA